>OY728133.1:68181194-68781194 GCA_963277665.1 Viscum album
TCCCTCTTCCCATTTTTGATCTATAGTTAATATGATAATTTGATCACTATGTGCTTCCCTTGATGATAGTGAATGGAATGGTTTCTCAAGATCTCCCAGTTTGAGAATCTAGAAGCGGTGTTAGTGCTGATCTGCTCCCTACTTCTCAATGGAAGTCATGTCTGGAAGTGGAGATTTGGAATGTTCTACTCCATTTTCTCCCCCAATTTATGTATCTAAAATGCGTGTGAGTTAATGGGAAAATAATATGATACTATCCTCATGATCATCCCACTATCATGATGCTTCTGGATTCTTATAATGATTTCCACAAGTCCATGTCTCTACTTTCATGATCATATCCCTTGCCTCTGCATGACACATTCGGTGCGACACTTCTTCAATTTTGGTCACAGATAAATAAGTTCCCCCAATATAATGAATTATACTATAAAACATGATCCCTTCTAAAATAATAAAAAATAAAACTATAAAAAAACTGAACATATAAATCAATAAATTTCCCTTATATATATTATATAAAATAAAAAAATGTATATCATATTCAGTATAAAAAACAATTTATAGACCAAATAATACATATCAATATATTTAAAAAGACATATTACTATTAATAATACTATTATAAATATAGTTATACAATTATATTTATTTATTATTAACATATATAAAATATTTAAAAAGATGAAAAATATTATCAATATATATATAAGTTTATATATCCCTGTTATCATGAATAAAATTATTAGATAGAAAATTATGTACAAAATATGTAATTTTTAAATATATAAAACAATAAATGTAATATATTATAATTATTCTATTTATGTTTAATTATTTATTAAAAAATAATTATTATTGAAGAATTATATATATAAAGAAATTTATATTCTAATAAAATATGTTTTATTATTAAATATATAATTTTATTATTAAATGTATCATTATAAAGTTATTATTTATATTATTTATATATATATAATATAAAATATATTATATATTATATAAAATTATACTGAAGAAGATAACTTGGGGTGGGTTCTACAAGTGAAGAGGGGAAAGGGGGTGGTGGCTGGAGTGAGAGACAAAAGGGGAACACGATAGAGGGAAAAGGGGGAGGTTCATAGTAGTTTGGTGACGTATGGGATGTAGGGGAATTATTTCTTCTTTGGATCATTAGTTTCTTCATAAGGTGCGGTGAAGGGTAGAAAAAATGACTTGCTTCAAATTCAGATGTGGTGGGTAGGAATTTAAACATGATTTTTTTATTTCTGATTTTGAAGGTGGAATTTCATTCTTTAGATCTAGGATGTATATCATTTATTTGGGTTGAATTTTTTGATTTTTTTCAAGTTATTTATTTTATCTGATGTTGATATGGTTTTATTGAATGTATGTTATAACTGGAGTTTTTTTTCTGTGACTGTGTTGATTTGGTGGAGGGTTGAGGAGATATACTGCATGCTAGAAATGGCAGCGACGGTGACACGGTGGATAGAAAATGATATTGTAGTGGTGACTCATTTGGGTCAATGTTGTGGTCGAATCATATCGATATGGTAGTGACATTGACTCGATATCAGGTATGAGCGGTGAGTTGATGGAAGTGGCAGTGATACATGTGTTTGGAGAAACTAGTGGTGAGATGTGGGAGTTGAGGAAATAGTGGTGAGACATAGGATGTCACAATGAGAATAGTCCCTGCAGGAGGAATGGAAGGAGTCTATAAGGTGGTTTTTAGGCAAGTGAATGAGAATAGTGGTGGTTGGTGAAGACTCAAGGACTGTAAAGACAACTGCAAGTAATATATTTTTTGAAAATTAAATTACTGGTGTTGTGTATGAAAGAAAAAGTGAGAAAATATACTAATAGTGACTCAATGAGTCAACACTACAATGTTCTGGCAGTGATACCTTCAAAACCAAACAAAATTGAAGAATTATTCACAATTAAAACAATATAAATAATTAAAATAAAAATTAAAGGAAATAAATTATCAACATAAATTAAAATTCAATTTCAAATTTTAAATTTGGTAAAAAAAATAATATTCAATAAATAATTAATTGTAGATTATAATTTATTCAAAACTTATTTAAAAATAATTAACTCATTATTTATAAGTTCATTAAAAACATATTTAATTCATTAATTAATATAATCAATGAATTATAAATAAACTATACAGTAAAATATTTATGGAATTTAATTAAAAAATGAAATAAAAATTAATTTAATTTTAAATTATATAAATAATAAATGAATTAACAGAATAAAAAATGAGAAATTATTATTTTAGAAACTAATTTAAAATAGAATGAATGGATTAATTTAAAATTATATGAAATGATAAAAAATATATATTTAGAAAATAAAAAAAATTAAAAATTTAAATTTAATAATTTAAATATAAAATTAACAATTTATAAAAAGATGTTAAACAAAATTTACTATTTTAATAATAAAAAAATTTAAAAAATCACAAAAATGATGTAGAAATGTGAAGAAAAGAGCAGCCACATTAAACTCCCCCACACTTAAAATGTCTGTTTGTTCAAAAATAATGCATGATTTTAACTTTTTGAATGATGCATAAGATGTGTTATAGTAAAATTAAAAATTAAAAATTTCTTTACTTCTAAAAATATAGGGTCTCGATCATGGCAGGCTTTTCAAGCATGCTCAAAAAATCGTACTACCTATTTTAAATGACATGATCTAAATCAAGGGAATCAAAGATTCATTCACATTAAAATATTTCATTCCTCTTATATGAAGTTACTTACTTCTCTAATTCAATTATAGTTCATGTTCCAAATCAACAAGTTGTGATAGATTAAATCATATCGAATTAAAACCATAACAAAAGGCACCTTCAATTTTCAATTTCTCTAAGTCTTTAAATAATTATTTATTTTTAAATCACCTTATTGATAAAAATAATTGACCATTATACAAGTAAAATTTCCCTTTTTCCATCTGGGTTCAAAATTCCCCTCACCTTAATGAATTCATTTATATCTACCAAATACTTTATTATTTTTTTGTATAATTTTTTTAAATATTTTTTTACGAAGACATGAACTCATGAAAAGCACTTTGAAAAGACACTTATTTAATATGTACCGAGGGATAACATGGACACCCAGTTTCTAGAGTCTTATAATTTTACAATGGAATCCCATATTCCCATTTTACTTCGATTTCTAGGGAATCAAAATATTATCATTTGAGTCAGATCCCTAATGTGATTTTTTTAGTGATCACCCTAGCTTTGAGTTTAAATTTATAGTTTCATAATGTCAAAATCCTAATACCAAAAACATTTATCCTTTCTCACATCATTCATTAGTTCCTAAATAGAAAAATATATACGAACAATGTGTTACTTCACCCAGTAATCACACACCCTCATCAACATTAGACTCATTACAACCCTAAACAACTAGTAAGTTTTATCTACTACGTCAGAAATAATTAGGTACAAATTGATCTAAGATAACATAAATAAATTTTTTCTTAAAAAATATTGGAAAATAAACCAAAATAATTTTTTTAAGGGGTTTTATATAAGCTAAAAATAAATTTGAAACTCAATAAAATATAATATTCATAAACTCAAGTAGGAAAACACATTAATAGTTTTAAAATACAATAGGTATAAGGTCCTAGCATTAAAAATTACTTAATCTTGAGTTATTTCAAGAATACACATTGAGGATCTTTTCAGGTTTAGAGTTTTAGATAATTAGATCATAAATCATGCATTAAATTCCACATTTAAACAATGTGGTTACATAAAAGATAGTACTCATTTTTCCCATCAATGGAAACATATTTAAAATAAAACAAGGATTCTTTTTGACACTTCCTTGACATTATCATCACATCATGTACCTTTCCCTTGTCCTGTGAAAAACTTTTCAAAAACTTGGGATGAGCATAAAAAGCTCAGTAAGGGATTTAAAAGCACAAAATGAAAACATTAGTCCATGTATGAAATCATACATCACTCATAAAACATAATAATTTTAACATACCTCATCAAATCATGAATAAATCATTGAAATTATAAGACATAAAGGTAACATGAGGAATTCGTAACATTCTTACGTAGGGAGTAACCCCCATGGTTACGTTTGGAATACCCATCACAATATATTCCCTAAATATCTTCTGAGAAACCTTAACTTTTAACCCCTTTGCATTACCCAATGCATTGGAGATCTATATCGGGATCAACCACCCTTAGTTTATCACGGAACCACCCATCTTCATAACAATGCCCAAGAACCATAACATAATCATATCCTATAAAACATGCATAAATGAAACATAAAAGTTCCGCATTTCAATCACAAGATATGAATACAACACATTGATATAATAAAAACATTATGAAAACCATTTTCAATACCAAAATAAAAGAAAATTAAAACATGGTATTTATTTTTCATTTAAAAAACGTTTTGGCTTGTAGAGGAAGCCAAAACTCAACTAATGGTCACAGCGGTGGGTAAGTCGTTGTCGCCGCATACGTATGAAAAAAAAACATTCTATTTTGTCATTTAGTAAAATGATTCATATAAAAAGATTCCTTTTGAATAAACATAAAATTAAAAGGGGTTTATACACTATATAAAACAAAGTTATGTATAAAACAAGATATGCCTCAACGAAAGGAGATTGAGACGAAGTCCCTTACCTTGTGTCCAACATGACTCGATCATTCCTTAATCTCCTGAATAATAAACTTGTGTTAATTTCTACTTGCTTATCATTATTCCTTTTATATCACTTATTACCATGTTATGAACAATATGTAATTATTTAAGTTAATAACAGTATTTTTTCGATCATTGGTACTTGTATCAAAAATTAAACTCCTTATAATTACAAGTTGTTCATTTTGTAAAATATACATTATATCCAGAATTTTATTCGTTATGTAGATATCATATATATAAAATATATCTAGTATATACATGCATTTATAATATTACATAACATTTAGAGGTAAGAAATGAAATGCACCGTTCATGGAGACGGTAGGTCGTACGTACGCATTAACACTACTTTCATTTCTATTTTTTATTTAATGGAATGGAATCATAATGATATAGAGGTATATTATAATTCCGGTATAATATCATATATAATATCATTAACTCCATCCTTTATACGTCCCAATTATGGAATTAACGAATCAAATCACTTTGAAGGGGCGGTAGTCCGCCTTTCCTAAAATGAAGATATCATGTTTACGCATAATAGAAACCATAAAGGTATACCATAAATGAAAAATAAAGAAGCTTAAGAAAACATAAACTTATTATATATCATATATAAATATAGTGACATTTTAATGGCCACCTTTGAAGGTGTTAAAAAAAATATTGAACAATCATCGTTTCGCGAGGTAGTAATTCGCCATCCACCGAAATAGTATATTCTTTAACCATTAGACGGAGGTGTGTGGAAGTGTAGCTCAAATACTTCTTATAAAGACATCCTAATATATTGAAGATACTGGTTTTGTTACAAAATAAATGAATAAACACAGTTAAGGGGGTTGGAGAAGAAAAATACAACAAAAGAACATTAGAGAAGACTTTACCTTTAAATCGGGTAACTCCTCTTGGTTTGAACCAAAAAGGTTTCTTGAAGAGCTTTATGCCTAAGGTATGGCTTATATGATGAAGAGAGGGATTTTTAGAGATAAAATTAGTAGAGTTTGGCCAAGACAATGGCTTGAGAGGTGTGGGTAAAGAGGTAGAGGTGGGGGCCTTTTATAATAGAAAGGAGCGGCACTTTTGGAAATTCAAGAAATGTTACATTATTATATAATGAGTTTCGGATTTTAAAGGTCCCACAATTATATATTTCTATTATAAGGTGATAAGGGTTATAAATCCACCCATCCAATAGGTTTTCATCCAGTTTATGTCTTAGATTTTACATTATCTTTTCATTTTATTTAAATGGTTTATTAATGAGGTAATCGCTGCATCATCATGGTGTCATAAATAATTTAATTTATTTAATGTCTAAAAATTATAAAAAATACTATGATGTAGAAAATATTTTTAGATTTCCAATGAATATTTATAGTCTAATAGATCATTTACACAAACAAAAATAAAAATGTTTTACTTTGTTGATACATTCTTTAGTGATATTCTCTTTTCCTTAAAAATAAAATGATAAAGTGTCACCTTCACCCAAAATTGATTCCATGGGGTCGCTAAGTTTGGAACAAGGCATCCCATGGTCGGCCATGACACAAAAAATAGCATTAGGACACATTTTGGGGTCATTTTTTATCATTATGATATTATTTTATTACCCTTAACTACCTGATTACCAATTAATCACGATAATTAAAGATAATTATCGTCGTTACTATTCATAATGTCCAAAAACAAAAGAGTCTTAATTACATAATTTGGAAATTCTGATTCCAAATATGGAATCAATTTTACCAAATTAAAAACACAGAAATTGCAATAATTAATTTAAAAATAATTCTCGATATCAAAACAAATAGCTGGTTTTTTAGAAACAATTTCTATCAAAAGTTTTACAATTGTTTATGTCCAATTTCAAAGTGAAATTAATCCCAATAACCACAATTGGATTAAATGGTAAAAATAAATTCTAATTAAACTTTAAAACAAATTAAAAAGATAATCTACCCATATTATTAAATTAGATGATAATGCAATTTTGATGTAAAATGCAGTATTTTTCAATATTCATTAAAAAATGAACATTGTCAGAAAAATACCAAAAATTTATCCAAAGTAAATTTCAATGTCCAAATAATAAAGAATAAGTTCATTTTGACAAATAGTGCTTATAAAATTGTCAAAATATATATTTAAAAATGGTTCTCCATCAAAAGGTGGTAAAACAATCTTTTAAAAATGTTAGAGAATTCTATGCTTATGATTGGATTTAATCTCATTTTAAGCATCTAAATCACTATCTAATTCATAAATAGACATAGATATGAATATATACTATTTATTACTTACTTGTGATGTTACATCCTTCCCCCCTTTAGAAAATTACGTCCCAGTAATTTATTTACTTATCGAATAAGTGGGGGTATTTATCCCTCATTGTATTTTCAGATTCCCATGTTGCCTCTTCACTCATGTGGGTTTTCCACAAAACCATTACTTTATTAATCACTGTATTCCACAACAATTGTTCCCTATGGTCAAGAATTCGGACCGGTTGTTCCTCATAAGATAGATACTCTTCCAGCTGAACAACCTTTGGACTAAAAACATGAGATGGATCTAGCATGTACTTCCTTAATATTGAAGCATGAAAAACATTGTGAATCTGAGATAAAATCAGAGGTAAAGACACTCAGTATGCAACTGATCCAACTCTCCCCAGAATTTCGTATGGCCCAATGAACCTTGTACTCGGTTTTCCTTTTTTACCAAATCGCATTACACTTTTCCATGGTGATACTTTGAAAAAAACATGATCGCCTACCTCAAAAGAGAGATCCATCCTATTGTTGTCCGCATAACATTGCTACCTACTCTGAGTTGTTCTCATGTGTTTTTATATCAGCTGAACCTTTTCTGCCAACTCTTCTACCAATTCTGGTCCCATCAACTTCCTTTCACCTACTTCATCCCAAAAATCTAGAGTTTGACACCGCTTCCCATATAATGCATCAAATGGTGCCATCTGTATACTGGAATGAAACTGTTATTATAAGAAAACTCAACCAATGAATGTTGTTGGTCCCAGCTTCCCTGATAATCCATCGAACAAGCACGTAGCATATCCTCCAAAGTTTGAATTTTTCATTATAACTGCCCATCTGATTGAGGATGAAAATCAATAATAAAATTTAATTTAGTACCCAATGACTTCTGAAGGCCTTTCCAAAAGATATAAGTAAACCTGGGATCATGATTAGATACAATGGAGATACAAAATCCATGTAACCTGACTATCTCTTTAAGATACAAACGGGAAAGTTGATCTAGGGAAAAAGTATCTCGTATAGCAAGGAAATGAGCAGATTTAGTCAAGCGATCAACAATAACCAAGATTGCATTATTACCTTGAGGTGTCTTCTGTAATCCCACAACGAAGTCCATGGATATATTTTCCCATTTCCACTCTAGCACTGGTAAAGGCAGAAGCATCCCTTTCAGTAACTTCCGCTTTTCCTTAACCTGTTGACAAGTCAAACACTTCACAGTAAAACCAGCAATATCTCTTTTCATTCCGTCCCACCAGTAATACTCATGAAGATCTCTATACATCTTAGTACTTCCAGGATAAACTGAAAACAGAGAACTATGAGCTTCACATAACAACTATCTCTTCAATTGTGAATAACAAGGAACACACAATCTCTTCCCAAATCTGAAAACTCAATCATTATCAATGTTGAATTCAGGCAAATTACTCTTCTGAACCAGCTCTACCTTTTTCTGCAACTCACTGTCTTGCTTAGGTGCTTGCTTAATACTGTCTGATATAGAATATTTCACTGATACCTAAAACAAAACAGAAGGAAATCCTGCACCAACAAATTCTATGCCAAATTTCAGCAAATCCTTAACCAATGGATCACGTTCCAAATGCAACATTGTTAATAAAGAATTACTTTTTTGACTCAAAGCATCAGCCACATTATTTGCTTTTCCCGGATGGTAATGAATTGTACAATCATAATCCTTGATTAATTCTAGCCATCTTCTCTATCTCATGTTCAATTCTTTATGAGTGAATATATACTTTAAACTTTTGTAATCAGTATATATTTCACACTTTACACCATACAAATGATGCCTAAAATTTTTAAAGTGAAAACAATAGCAGCTAATTCCAAATCATGTGTAGGGTAATTTACCTCATGAGATTTCAGCTGATGTGAAGCAGAAGCAATTACCTGATCATTCTTCATTAGGATGCAACCAAGTCCTTTCAATGAAGTATCACTATAGATAACAAACTCACAATTCCTGGAAGGTAGTGCCAAAATTGGAGCATCACCAATCTTATTTTCATTTCCTCAAAAAAATCATCACATTCTTTTGTCCAGATAATATTAACACCCTTCTGAGTCAGCTTAGTCAATGGACTAGATAACCAGGAAAAATTTCTAACAAACCTTCGATAATAGCCTGCCAAACCAAGGAAGCTACAAGTCTCAGTTACATTTTTGGGTCTTAGACATTCTTCCACAACCTTTGTTTTTGCAGTATCAACAGATATCCCATCTTTAAAAACAATATGACCAAAGAAAGAAATTTGTTGCAACCAAAACTCACACTTTCTGAATTTCCCATACAATTTCTTTTCTTCTAAGGTTTGCAAAATAACCCTTAAATTACTTTCATGCTCCTATTTACTTTTATAAAACACCAAAATATCATCAATGAAAACAACCACAAACTTATCCAAGAAGTCATGGAAAATTCTATTCATAAGGTCCATGAATACAACATTTGAATTGGTTAGCCCAAAAGACAGAACTACAAATTCATAATGGCCATATCTTGTTCGAAATGCGGTCTTCGGATTATCTTCTTCCTTTACCTTCAGCTACAGGTACCCCGATCACAGGTCAATCTTTGAAAAAAACTGATCATTCTAGAGCTGATCAAACAAATCATCGATATGAGGAAAAGGATATTTTTTCTCAACAGTGATGTTATTCAAGACTCTATAATCAATGCAAAGTCTCATTGAACCATACATCTTTTTATCAAATAAAACAGGATCACCCCATGGTAATGTGCTATGTCGAATGAAACCTTTATCTAATAAATCTTGCAATTTCTCTTTCAAATCTAAATGTTCAATTTTAGCCATTCGATAAGGGGTTTTGAAATTGGCTTAGCATCGAGAACTAAGTCAACAGTAAATTCAACTTCCCGATCTTGTATTATTCCAGGCAACTCATCAGGAAAAACATCAGGATACTTATTTACCACTGGCACATCATTAATCTGAATAGTTCCTTTGTTTTCAACCATATGTGCAAGGTAACATTCATTTCCATCTTTTACAATTTTCTCAGCCTCTTGATATGTTATCAACAGTAAGGGTTCATTCTTGTACACATACTGAAAGTATTTCTAAAAAGAAACTTCTTTAGCTCTATAGTCATTCTTAGCATGGTAAACAAAGAGCCAATCTATACCCAAGATAACATCAAACTCTACTTATGGTAAAACAATAAGGATTGCAAGTAGGTTCTTTCCACGGATAAGGATAGGAAGATTATTATAAATTATTTTTGAATCAGCATTTCCCCCAGGTGTTTCTTCCACAAGTTCAGGAATCATTTCTTGAGATGATATTCCCATTTTACTAGAATGGTTTTTAGAGATGAAAGATTGTGTAGACCCTGAATAAAACAACACACTAGAAAAATCTGAAAAAACAAAAAAAGTACCTGATACCACTTCATTTGATGGCCCAACATCTGCTGAAGTAATTGAAAAGGATTTTACCGCCCCTTTATTCTTGTAGTCTAACTGCTTCCCATCACTCGAGCTCTTTTTTGGACACTCGTTTTCATAGTGACCCATCTCATTACACTTAAAATATTTCACTAATTGTAAATAAAATTTGGTCTTACCATCACCTTGATCTTTTTCAGTGCAATCACGAGCCTTATGTCCCATCTTACCACATCGGTAGAACTTTCTAGAATTCAGAAGACATTCCCCAGTATGCCTTTTACCACATTTATCACAAACAGGAAACTTAGTTTTCCTACCATCAGACCATTTTTAAGAATTCTTCCCTTTCTCATGCCACCTCGGTCTCTTCTTCAGTTGGTTGTTATAGGACACTTGATCATCATAAAACTCTATTTCCACCTTCTCAACACATCAAAAAAGCTTTTTATAACTCTTGAAATCACAAGAAACTAAAGCCCTTCGATATATTGTCTTTAATCATGAGTAAAAATGATTGATTTTACTATCAAGGTCTCGGCTAAAATTTGGAGAATACCTTGCCAATAGAGTGAACCTTTCTTCATAAGCATCCACTGAGTCGTCCTCTTGCCTCAATTCCAAGAATTGTTTTTCCATCCTAAGTCGAACAGCCTTAGGAAAATACTTCTCAAGAAAAATACCATTGAATTCATCCCAGTCGAGAGAATTAATCTCATCAACGTCCCTGATATTTTTAACCATAAACCACTACAGATCTGCTTAACCCTCCAAACGGTAAATTGCAAGACTAACCTTTTGATTGTATGAACACCCCATGACTTCGAAAATATTCTACAGTGCTTTAATCCACCCTTCACCTAGAATAGAGTTAGATGATCCTTTGAATTATGGGGGATGTTGCCTCATGAAATGTTCCACCACTAACATGTTCCTCTGTGGTTGATCTGGCTGATATCGTGCATGGATACCACCACCATTTATCGGTTGACTCATCTGTGCCATTACTGCAACAAACTGTTCAGTTTCAATTCCGACCATCTCAAGATTCTGATTCGGAAAGTCATTTCCTTCTGTATTCCTTCCTAGCACTGCTTCCCTGTTTCTTCTGTGGAAAACCATTTTGAAAAAACATGTCTTAGATGAATCAACATGGTAATCTTCAAATGCTATATCATTTCAATTTGACCATAAAAAAATATTTTTGGATAATAATTTAATAGAATTATAAGTCCTAATGTTATCTAAACCGACCTCTGATACCAACTATAGGGCCCCATCCTTAAACATTACTTAATCTTCAGTTATTTCAAGAATACATGTTGAGGATATTTTCAGGTTTAGAGTTTTATAGAATTAGATCATAAATCATGAATTACATTCCACATTTAAACGAAATGGTTACATAAAAGATAGTACTCATTTTTTCCATCAACGGAAACATATTTAAAATAAAACATGGATTCTTTCTTGACACTTCCTTGACACTATCATCACATCATGTACCTTTCCCTTGTCCTATGAAATACATTTCAAAAACTTGGGATGAGCATAAAAAGCTCAGTAAGAGATATAAAAGCATGAAATGAAAACATTAATCCAGGTATGAAATCATACATTACTCATAAAACATAATCATTTTAACACACCTCATCAAATCATGAATAAATCATATAAATCATAATACATAATGGTAACTTTAGGCATTCATCACATTCTTACGTAGGGAGTAACCCTCATGGTTACATTTGGAATACCCATCACAGTATATTCCCTAAATCTCTTCGGAGAAACCGTAACATTTAACCCTTTCACGTTACCCAATGCATTGGAGATCTATATCGGGCTCACCCGCCCTTAGTTTGTCATGGAACCACCCGTCTTCATAACAATTCCCAAGAACCATAACATAATCATATCACATAAAACATTCATAAAAGAAACATAACATTTCCACCTTTCAATCACAATATATCAATAAAACACATTGATATAATAAAAACATTATGAAAACCATTTTCAATACCAAAAAAAATGAAAATTAAAACATGGTATTTATTTTTCATTTAAAAAAATGTTATGGCTTGTAAAGGAAGCCAAAACTCAAATAATGGTCACGGCGGCAGAGAATTCATTGTCACCGCATACATACGAAAAAAAAAACATTCCCTTTTGTTGTTTAGTAAAACGCTTTGTATAAAAGATTCCTTTTGAATAAACGTAAACGTCAAAGGGGTTTATACACCATATAAAAGAAAGTTGTGTATAAAACAAAATACGCATCAACGAAAGGAGATTGAGACGAAGTCACTTACATTGTGTCTGACTTGACTCGATTGTTCTCTAATCACCTGAATAATAAACTTGAGTAAATTTCTACCTTCTTAAGAACATTTATCAAGTTCATTATTGCTTTTATATAACTTTTTACCATGTTATGAGAAATATGTAATTATTTAAGTTAATAACGGTGGTTTTTTCGATCATTGGTACTTTAGTAAAAAATAAACTCCTTATAATTACAAGTTGTTCATGTGGTAAAATATCCACTATATCCAGAATTTTATTCATGATTTAGATATTATATATATCATATATATCTAGAATATACAATCATTTATAATATTACATAACATTTAGAGGTATGAAATGAAATGCATCGTTCATGGAGATGGTAAGTCATACATACGCATGAACGCTACTTTCATTTCTATTTCATATTTAATGGAATGGAATCATAATTATAAAAAATTATATTATAATTCCAGTATAATATCATATATAATATCATTAACTCCATCCTTTATACATCCTACATATGGCATTAACGAATCAAATCACTTTGAGGGGACGGTAGTCTGCACTTCCTAAAATGAAGATATCGCATTTACCCATAATGGAAACCAAAAATGAATTCCATATATGAAAAATACAGAAGCTTAAGGAAAACAAAAACATATTATATATCATATATAAATATAGTGACATCTTAATAGAAACCTTTGAAGGTGTTAAAATAATATTGAACAATCATCGTTTCGTGAGGCAGTAATTTTCCATCCATAGAAATAGTATGTTCTTTAACCATTAGACGGAGGTGTGTGGAAGTGTTTCTTGAATACTTCGTATAAAAATATCCTAGTATATTTAATATACTGGTTTTTTTACAAAAGAAATTAATAAAAACAGTTTACGGGTTTGGAGAAGCAAAATAAAACAAAAGAACATTAGAGAAGACTTTACCTTTAAATCGTGTAACTCCTCTTGGTTTGAACCAAAAGGGTTTCGTGAAGAGATTTCTGCCTAAGGTAAGGCTTCTATGCTGAAGAGAGAGATTTGTAGAGATAAAATGATTAGAGATTGGCCGAGCCAATTTCTTGAGAGGTGTGGGTAAAGAGGTAGAGGTGGGGACTTTTATAATAGGGAGGAGGGGCACTCTTGGAATGTCAAGAAATGCTACATTATTATATAATGAGTTTCAGATTTTAAAGGTCCCAAAATTATATATTTCTAGGATAATGTGGTAAGGGTTCTAAATCCACCCATATAATATGTTTTTGAAAAGTTTAACCCTTAGATTTTACATTATCGTTTCATTTTATTTAAATCGTTTATTAATGAGGTAATCGTAGAATCATTATGGTGTCATAAATAATTTATATTTTTAATGTCTAAAAATTATAAAAAAATACTATGATGTAAGAAATATTTTTATATTTCCTATGAATATTTATAGTCTAAGATATCATTTACACAAGAAAAAAGTAAAAAAAATTTACTCAGGTGATACATTCTTTAGTGATATTCTCATTTCTTTAAAAATAAAATGATAAAGTGTCACTTTCACCCAAAAGTGATTCCATGGGGTCCCTAAGTTTGGCACAAGGAATAAAACAGTCATCCATGACACAAAAAGTCTCATTATGAGATATTTTGGGGTCATTTGTTATTATTATGATATTATTTTATAACCCTTAACTACCCGATTACCAATTAATCCCGATAATTAAAGATAATTAACGTCGTTACTATTCATAATGTCCAAAAACAAAAGAGTATTAATTACATAATTTGGACCTTTTGATTCAAAATATGGAATCCATTTTACCAAATTCCAAACACATAAATTTCAATAATTAATTTAAAAATAATTCACGTTGACAAAACAAATAGCGGGTTTTTTAGAAACAATTTCTATAAAAAGTTTGACAATTGTTTATGTCCAATTTCAAAGTGAAATTAATCCCAATGACCACCATTGGATTAAATGGTAAAAATTTATTCTAATTACACTTTAAAAGGAATTAAAAAGATAATCTATCAATATAATTAAATTAGATGAAAAAAGAGTTTTGATGTAAAATGCAGTGTTTTTCACTATTCATTAAAAATGAACATTGTCAGAAAAATACAAAAAAATTATCCAAAGTAAATTTCAATGTCCCAACCATAAATAATAAGTTTATTTTGAAAAATAGAGCTTAAAAAATTGTAAAAATTTAAATTTAAAAATGGTTCGCCATCAAAAGGCGGTAAAATAATCTTTTAAAAATATTAGAGAATTCTATGCTTAAGATTGGATTTATTCTCATTTTAAGCCTCTAAAACACTATCTAATTCATAAATAGACATAGATAATATTATCTATTATTCATTACTTACTTGGGATGTTACAATAGAAGTACTCTCAAATATATATAAATATGTATCAAGCATCAAAATATGAGTAGAGAATCAAAAGCGGAAAAGAATGTCAACACTTATTTGGATATCTGATCATAGACTATGAGTTATCATTACAAAGATCCAATTTTTCAACACTATGTTATGTTATATGGTTTCATCATTAAATATCATGAAAATTTAATAAAATAATAATAATAATATATAATTTAATGTTGAATAAAAATTAAACAAGTGATTTAGATGAAGAGATGTTATCCAGATGATGCAAGGGATTGATTCGATGATTTCTCTTTTATGTGTTTTTGACTACTGTAACTCTTTAGTAACTCCAAGTAATGTGACACAGTCATACATACAAGATAGTAATAGGATGGGTAATAAAACATCAGTAGGAGTTATTTTTATTGAATAAAACAAATAAAAATAAAACATTATAGAGACCTTGGGTTAGTTCCCATGAAACACTGAGTTTATAGTCCTCAACTAGACATGAAACAAAATTTTACTTCAAGAAGAGAAATAGAAACCAATCCATCCTGATCCTCTTAATGAAATGTTTTATCCTTTTACCATTGACCAAGAAAGGTCTTTTTTCTTCCCCTATTATCTCCACAGATCCATTGATAAGAACTCTCAAATTGGTTAAGGGTCCTGACCACATGGCCATTAACTTGCCAAGAATGAGTTTCATCCTAGAATTGAAAAAGGAGGACCCTATGATCAACATTGAAAATACTATTTCAAATTATTGTTTCATGAAAAGATTTTATTCTTCTTTGATTTTAATATTCTCCTAATACCCCCTCCTAATTCCCTCCAAATCATAAATATCTAATAACCTTATCTCTCTATTATCTTTGAAATCAATGTTCACAGCCTTCACTGCCCAATAATATTTTTCGATGGAATTATAAAGTTGGACGAAATTTTAAACCAAAATGAATCTTATATGTTGAAATCCCTATAAGAGTTATAAAAGTAGTTATGTGTTCCCACAAATCCTCATAAACCTTCATTGATAAATCATTCCTATATCTAGTAATCTTCTTTCTCCAAATTCTACTTTCACTCCATGTTCGACTCTTCATCCTTCCCACGTGACTAAGGATTTCATGTGATTTTTTTTTTATGAAAACATTCATAATTCTATATAAAATTATTGAATGTGTAATTCATGAAGTAAGTTACATTTTCTATGAATAAGTATATATGAAAAACAAACCTATTAAAATATTTCACATGATAAATTTGACTACACTAGTAGCAGAATTTGTGGGCACTACTACTGCCTCAACCCACATGGACACACAGTCCAATGATATAAGTACGTACTCGTTCCCATAAGAGGATGTGAAGGGGCCTAAGAAATCCCACCCCCAATATCAAAAACCTCAACTTCTATAATTATTTTTTTGTATAATCCCTTCCTTTCCTACATCATTTCCATGTATCTGGAACTTTTTATAGACAATGAATAAACTATTAAAGTATTAGAACAATGATGTCCTATATAAAATAGCCTACAGAGCCATCTAAGTAGTTATCTATCCTCCCTAGTGGCCACCCTATGTAAATAAATGAAATCCCTCAACTATGGATATATTCTCTTCTTTATCAACACATCTCCTCAATATACCATCAATATATCTTGTAAAAATATGAGGATCATCCAAAAAAATAATATTTCATCTCAAATATAAACATCTTTCTTTGATTCAGGGAGAGGTCCTAGGGAATGACACAAATACTAAAAAAATGCAAAATTATGCAAACCAAGAAAATTTCTACACAATATTAGAAAAGTGATGGTCATCCAGTAAAGATTTGTTAATATATCTTTGTTCCTCACTTATGGTTTTTTTGAAGCCTAGACATGTGATTTTCTAGAACATTTTCCACCCCATTCTTATATTTAATAACAAAATAAATATCTAGTAATTGAAATTTCAACATCATGTGTATTTTTTTTGATTCCATATTATCTAGTAACTATATATAGGCCGATTGGTCAGTTAAAATGATAACCTTGAACCCTATCTTATATTGTCTGAACATTTCTAGAGAAACAATCACAACATCCAATTATTCTTTAATGGGGGAATATTTCATGTGAGTATCATCTAGTTTCTTGTTAGGATAGAATATGACATGTAAATTTATATCCTTCATTTCCCTATAAACTGAACCTAATTTTAGGGCACATTCATCACACATTGCCCCAAATGAGAGCCATGGATCTAGGGCAGTGATCATCGTTGAGGTAGTCAGCTTATCCTGATGAAATTTAAAGTAATTGATGATATTATCTTATAAAAACAATGGAGTTTACTTAACCAATATTTAGAATATGGGCCTTGTGATATTAGAAAAATCCTTAATTAACTTCATGGAAAACACACCATTTCCCAAGAAACTTCTAATCCTCATGACTTCTTCATCTGTGGAAACATTTGGACATCATTTACCATTGAATTTTTTACCACTCTCCCCTTCATAGACACATTGTGACCTAAAAAAATTCCATCATAACCCATGAACTAAAACTTTTTGTAATTTTGAACTAGATTTGTCTCTCATAATCTCTCTATGATTTCCAATGATTCATGATAATTATCATGATTTCTTCATAAAAATGAAAAATTATCCATTAAAACATCAATTATTATTTCAATAATGTCTAAAAACATCCATCATTAATCTATAAAAAATGTTTGGTGAACCACACAAGTCCAAGGGAATCCATCAGTGGGAAAATTTCCCAAATGGATATGTGAAGGTGTTTTTCTATTGATGAAAAGGTGAAATGGAAATATGGTTTTAACTAAAATAACCATCAGGAAAACGGAAATATTTATAGTTATCTAGTATCTATAAAATTTGGTCTAAAAATTTGCTGGGAAAATGGCATTTATAATGGAATCATTATGATTCATATAATAAATATAAACCATATATTTTTCCACACCCAGTTTTTTGAGTTTCTAATTCTTTTCATTTTTGACCACAATAACTCCACTCTTTTTGGAAACCACCTAGGCAAGAATTACTGAGGGATATTAAAAATATGAAAAATAATCCCCACATCAAGAAGTTTGATAACTTCATCTGCATCTACATATTTCAGGTTTGGATTGAGTGACATTTGGGATTCCAAACTTGGTTATACCTAGGTTCCATTGTAATTTTAGGCATACCAAATGATGGACATATCCCCATTATGTCTGAAATTGACAAGACTATAATAGATTTGAATTTCCCAAAAAAACTACTAACTGTCCTCTTAACTTTCCTCCAGTTTGGATAAGTAGTCACATGCTTGGTGGATTTCTCTATAAAAAAGTAATATTTTGGATTTACATGGAGGGTTTATAGCTTTAGAAAGGATGGTTAGTAGGTTGAGGAAGAAACAAGTGCCTTGGTGGGCCAAGGTATTCATGATTAATCTTTTTAATATAGTTTAGATGGCTTCCTCTTCATCATTATTACTCACAGAAAAATTTCATTCACATTTAGACTATTTTTTTGGGACAATATATGATCTATAAAAAACTCCTCAAGGTGCTGCAAAACTTATCCCTTAATATTATAAAAATAATATTTATATTTACTTAATTTGATCCTCATACATGTTGATGTACGGATATCATGTTCACCATTGATATCTTCCAACATCCTCAAAAAATATTCTTCATCCTCATCAATAGAACCTTTAGCTACTAACAACTCATCTATGGGACTCATTGGGTGGGTGGGTAATTTAATATTCTTAGAAAAATTGAAATACACCTTTTCTTCATGCAAGTTGAAAATTAACACCCCCTTTGAGACATCTATAACAACACCCCCTATGACCAGAATGGTCCTACCAATAATTATATGTATATCCTAGTAAAACATCATATCATAAATTATAAATTTAGCTAGAATAAAGTGTCTACCAACTCCCACTAGAAAATCATCTATTGTACCCATTGTATGAGTAATTTTTCGATAAACAAGTTTTAACACAATAATGACAGGATAAGATGTTCCTAATTAAAAGCGTTAAAAAATCAAATGATGCTTAAATTTTATTCTAGATTCCAAATCACATAGATAGGTGAATTATCTGCCTTTATCCCCAATGGTTATGTGTTTGACATATCTTAATCGGTCATGAAGATTATGAGGTATCATATTCTACAAAATATCACTCCACTCCTCTATTAGACTATATGTGGAACAAATTTCTTGGATATTTTTATTTGAGTATATTTTTATGAGATATTATAAATATGATTGGATTTTTATCAAGGCTTCCTGGAAGGGAATATTAGTATTCATTTTTTTTTAAAAACAATTATAAATTTTAGTAACATTGAACCATGAGTTTCTTTTTTTAAATTTTTCTGGAAAATGGATCATAGTGTAAAAGGGTTACACAATTTGGAGAAACCTAAGAAATTAATCTTTAATCTTCCTATTTGATTATTTTTTTTGTTTTTTAATTCATTTTCATTTTGTATTTTTCATGAATATTAGAGATCAGTGGGTTTCCCAAGGTGTTATCCGAATATATAGATTCATATTCTCCCAAAATGGAATATTTATATTTATCCAGGTTTAAATTTTTAAAAATTTTGTATTATTTTCTATGCTCATTATTTTTTTGGATAGTTCTTCTTATGGTCATACCTATTTCATTTTCTCTGGGGTTGACTTCACTGGTATTGGGAAGCTTTCCTTTGTCTCTATTTCTAAAATACCTAGAAAAAATTCCCATTTGAATTTTCATATATTTTTATCCTTAAATCCATTTGAACTTTATGAAAATAATTTATTGTATTTTGTTCATCAAATATACCTATACACTATTAGAAAATTCGTCTCACTTCATGTTGAGAACTAGATGATTCAGGTTTGGGCTAGGTTTGGGGTTGGAATGGATCTCTATGAGACTACAAAAAACCACTAGGGTAGTATATTAATGAAATTCCTACTCCCTCAAAGAAAGTTTTTAATGGTTTTTATACCCCTGGTTATAGGTGTTGAAAATGGTTCATCCGAATATTAAATCCTAGGAATATATCCCTCAAAAAATTGAATTCTTAGTAACATGCGTGGGCATATCAAAGTCTGCAAACTATGTATTCGAGTTCCCATACATTACACAGTGGTGTAATTTCTACATATGTGTATTGTGAGTGTTTTCAAAGAAGATACTAGAATATTGAGATTCTGCTTATGGAATTGGGGTGCGATCATTACTAATAATGGTTATATTTCAAGAGCATTATTAATGGGAGTTTTGTTCCAGTGTGTTAAATATTTGTTTCGACTCCTCAAAATTTTTATAACTAATGTCTCCACAAGTATATTGGTCCAAAAAAAATTTAAGGTATGGTGTGAGGTTGTTATAGATTTTTTTAATAAATAACAGGAGGGTTCACTGGTGATTTGAACACTATCTCCACAATCCCATAAATATATCCCATGCTTTTTGAGAAATCTCCCCCTCATCATGCATTAACCCCGTGATTTTGTGCCTAATCTCAGAGTTCATTATTATATGATACAATTTATTGGATAAATTAGTATAGACTTTATACTAGGTGAGAAATATTTCTTCCTCAAAATATTGGAACCAATACATAGAATTTTTTCTTAGGGTAGAAATAGAATACTCTCAGTTTTGGTTCTTTTTATTTAAGCCCTATCAGTGGTAGCTGCTGGACAATGTAGTAGAAATACCCAATGAGGTAAAGAGGTTCTTAACTAGGAATTACATTGATGTTTGGAAGTTGGGATAACATGAATTTTTTGAATTCATTATTATGTGTTCTAGGTTAGAGCCTAATATAGGATTTATTTTTAGATATAGTAGGTAGAAAAAATACTCATAGACTAGGCCTCTCAACTATTTCAGAATCAGGTTGATTCACAATTCAAGATTGTGGATTAATATGATTTTGGTTCATAGCTTGCAAATTATCTTCCTTATTGATTTTATTATTTTTTTTCTCTAGTCTTTGAAGTGTTTTAAAATTTTTGGAAATGCAAGATATGAGGTCTCAAAAATTTATCATGTTTCCATATAGTAGTAAGTTCAAAAACTTTTTTTTTGTATTTTTATAGATAAATCATTGACAATATTTTTGAATGTTTTGTGTCTCATTTTTTCTAAATAAATATATTTCTATTTTTTAAAAAATTTATTGTATTTTAATAATTTGTTTTCTTTTATGTATTATTAAAACATTGTTTTCTTTTTTATATGTGAATTTTTGTTTTGTTTTTTTTATAATTGGTCTCACTCTCCTTAACCAGAAATGGATGAAATTTTTTATGGATCATTCATTGAGTAGGAACGAATTTTAATTAATAACCATACATAAAACCGAAACTAATACTATGGTAAGAGGGTTAAATAATAAAAAATGAGTGTTTACGCTAAGAGGGCTAAAAATCAAAAAAATTAAATTTAAATAAACAAAACAAAAAAAAATTGATGTAGGTTATGAAATAGTGATATGAATGAAATAGTGAGTGTGTCAAAATGAGAGTGATTATATACGATTTGAAAAGAAAGACAAATAAAAATAACAGTTAAAATGATCAATTAATGAGAATGGGATATTGAATCACCAGATTCAATCTTAGTTTCACTTGTTCATGGACTTAAATTGAAATATCATGATATAATTGAAAATTTATAATGAGGTTTGTGGGTTTTCAACACATGATTGATTCTATACTATAGTTTATCAATAGAATAAATCATATAGTCACCAAGTGGGAAAAAACCATAAATCACTAAGTTCCAATTGTCGATTGAACTCATTATGACTCTGTCTATTAAGATTGATTGGCTATTTAGTGTAATCCTTATATTAATAAAATTAGATTCAAAGCCAATAAAGATCAATGTTCATTGATTCATGATGTTCTATAAAAATTTATTGTTCTGAGAGTGGAAGATAGAGATATTAAATCCATTTGTAAATTAGTACATGATCTATGGGAAAACAAGATCTAACCTGTTAACCTTTTCCCCCAATAAATGTTTACTGGAGATCATCATTGAAATCAATATTTTCGTAGAACATAAAACTATGAAGTTGATATTGAACGAATGTGCAGGAAAAAAATCATAGTTAAAGGGGTTCTCTATCTCTCCCCGCTCAATATTTAGGTATGATGAATCTTCAATCTCTATGCACTTATAATGCTGGTGGTGAATAGAATGGTGTCTCCAGATCTCATTCCCTACGAATCTAGAAGTGGTGTTGGTTTTGAACGTCTCCCTTTTTCCCAATAGAATTCACTTCTATAAGTGGGAGTCTTGAATGACCTCCTCCATTTTCTCCCCCTATATAAGTTTCTCAAATGGGTGTGAGGTAATGGGAATATAATATTTTTCTATCTATGTGGTCCTCTCCCACTCCTACTACTTCTTGATTCATCTAATCCTTCTCACAAGTTTGTTTTACTATTTAGAGGATCAATTCCATGGCATTTGCATGGAACATTTAGTGTTCCAGTTCTTCTATATTGATCACCAAAGCATATGTTCCCCCTCAACATAATTAATTCTTTCATGCAGCATGATCCCCCTATAAGTATAAAAAATAAAAACAAGAAAAAAACATGATTTTTGAAATAAATAAATGTTAATTAATTTAATTATAAAAATATGTAAAATATATATTATATTTATTATAAAAAACTATTTATAGACAAAATAATACATATTAATAAATTTATAATAAAATATTATTATTATTAATACTATTAGAAATATATTCATATAATTAAATTTATCTTTTATTAACATAAATGAAATATTTAAAAAAATGAGAAATATTATCAATATATATAAATTTGTATATGCATATTTTCATGATTAAAATTAATAGATATAATTTTTTTTTAAAATAAGTAAATACTAAATGTATAAAAAACTAAATGTATTATATTATAATTATTCTATTTATATTTACATATTTTATAAAAAATGGTATTTATTGAAGAATAATATATATAAAAAAATTAATTGGTCTTGTAATAAAATTCATCTAACTATTAAATATATATTATTTGTTATTAAATATATTATTATTATTATGTAATTATATATATTTATTATTAATATATATTAAATTATATATATAGTATGTTATTTATTATATTAAAAAATAAAAAATAAGAAGATATGTTTGCGGTGGGTTTAGTTAGTAAAGAGGGAAAAGGGGTCGTGGGTAGAGCGAGAGGATGAAGGGGTGATTCTATAGAGGGAATAATGGGAGAGGCCTGAAAATGTAACATCCTCATCCTGGGAGCCACTAGTTGGGTGAATTGATCTGGGTTTTTCCCATGACCTAATGTGCATATCCCTGAATGCTAGAGGATGTCGACTACTAGTGAGGGAAATTTTAACATGTCCAAGGGGAGACTATGCCCTCAAAATAAATAAGAAATATTTAGTGGAATAAAAAAATTATAACATGTATTTCAATCATATAAAAATATAAACTTCAGCAAAAGCTATTAAATAATTCCGACTAAATAAATGAAGAGTGATGAAGCTGATAAATCAAACCAGCTACACAATGATGTCTTGATAATATGTCTTTACTAAAATAAAAGTTTGAAAAGAAAGAATATAATCATGAAATCAAAATGTAATGAAAATGGCACAAAGTGTAAAAAAATAATCTCTAAAAAATTCTTGATCCTCTACCCCCAAGATGCATCCAAAACATAAATAAATAAATCATTGGGAGTGGCATGCTTCCCTATGTCCATACATGTGGACATGATGTCTACTCAAGTACCAAACGGTGCCCAAGAAGGGTGTTAGAATAATCCTAGTAGGATAACACCCATGATTTCTAAAACATTCCCTTTTGTACTGTAAATAAAATCAAAGGAACAATATATAATAAATGCAAGAAATTAAATAAATATAATAAAATAAGTATAACATCGTCTTGTTTCTCAATGAAACCTATCCATACCACATTCTTTGGGATAATCTGAGAATCTGAATAAAGTAAAAATATTAATTAGGATGGATATATATATTTAAAAATTATTTAAAAATATAAGGTAGAAAAAATCGAATATACCCACAACCTTGGGATTTTTCTTGAGTCTAAATTATCTTTTTGGAATGTGGGCTTTAATGCATCAGAAAGGTATCACAATTCACAAGGAACCCATATCTGATTAAACACTACCATTCAGGCATTATTATTATTATTATATTAATGTTTGAAGTTTTATTCCATGACCGTCCTGAAGGTATCTCAATGATACACGATTAAATTTATCTGATACCACTATGCCCATCCAAGGTAATCGTATGAAATACAAATTATCACTCGAGGCATGGATTTATCTTGAATCTTTCCTGGGTATCGCCAAATAAGGGGTTGAGTATCACCCAAGGAATGGGGTAGCCACTTTTCTAATAGTTCCATCCTTTATTTTCCCTTAGGGAACCAGTATCAATCGTGAGTATATAGAAAACCCAGGGAAACCCTTGTTTGGAATAGCCTAAGACAATGCCTCCCCAACATGTAGTGTGGAAACCAATCAAGAATATAGAGTCCTCATGTGGTCCTTAATTAGAAACCCACATTGTCTCACTAACACTAATTTAATTATATTTTAAGGAATAATATATCACAACGTATGTATTTATAATTTTGAAAAATCAATTAAAGCTACAAAGTGCCACATACTTCGTAATCATTCATGAAAAATAGTCAAATTCAAAACACTTTACCAGAAAAAGTAGAAATATTTTTTTATTTCATAATGGTATAACATGTTAATAATTTCAAAACAGGAAATCATTCGTCATAAAAACATAGTAGAACTCAAAAATTCATTGTTCAATTTATCCTAAATAGTTTATTTGATTTAAAATTCATACAAATAGGGCTCGTCCGACACATACAATTAAGAAACTAATTATTAGGTGCTAATATAATTTTTACCAATTATTTTATAACACAAAAAGTTTTATAAAATGATGTTGTAACAAATTAAATGAGATATTTTATCTCAAATAATGTTTTAATAGTCAATCCATGTAATTTAATTAAATTAGAATAGGGAAAACTGAATATCCCTGGTAGGTACCGACGAGCGAAAAAATGTATGATCTAAAAGACACTATGAAATGATGGGAAATAGAGTATAAATCCTACCTCATAATATCATATGATCCTAATCTCTGTGATAGTATTTGATTTTACCTAAAATAGATTAAATCAGTTGATTTTATAAAAACCCAATTTTGGGTAAAAACATTCAATGGAAGATTGTGATATGGATAGGGGATTAGATCATAAAATATGTGGTGCATGAGTTTAGCCTTATCTACAACATTACATTACACTAGATGGTGAATAAAATAGAGGAGGAACATATTTGCAGTGGGCGTCCAAAGGAGGAGGAGGTTGGGGCGCTGTATGGGATGCTACAGGAGGGTGACCTACCAAGGGAGAGGGAGGAAAGAATGATAGAAAAAGAAAATAAAAGAAAGAAAGAAGAAGGAAGTGGAAAACAAAGAAAAGGAAAAAATAACAAAAATGGAAAAGAGATAAATAGAAATAAAATACAATAATAAAATTAAAAGGAGGGAGAAAAGGAAATATTTAATAAAATGGTTTGACCTGTTTTAATTAATTTCACTAATCTCTAACCTCGTTTATTATATTATTTATTTTAATCCCCCATTCATTTCTTTCAATTTACATAAAATTATTTTTATTCCCTTTTAATCCCTTTTTAATTATTTTTAACCTAAATGTTGTGCTAGGGTGTGATTTAAAATTTCACATAAAACCCAATAAATTATTTAAATAATTTGAATAGCTTCTTGATATCCACAATAGGGTGCGCAGGGCCACACCCTGGGTTTCATTAAGGATTTGGACTAAAAATTTAAATGGTATGTTCGTTGATTAAAGATAGGATGTTACAACCTCCCCTCATTAAGACAACTCATCCTCGATTTTCCCTTTAAATGGTAGTAGAACATCATTTGAGAAAAGCTCCTACCATTGTTCATGCACATCTTTCTCTGACTCCCAGGTCTCATCCTAAACTTTTCCATGCTGCCATAGCACCGGGACAAGAGGAACTAACCTACCCTGAAGAAACCTTGTGCTACGGTCGATGATACGGATAAGATGTTCTTTAAAAGATGCATCTTCTTTGGTGTCAATGTCATTGAGATCAAATGAATGAGACTAGTTTGGATGATACTATTGAATATGATATACATATAAGGCATCATGAATTCCACAATACCTATGAGGTAATAGTAACTGATATGCTACTAGCCCAACTCTCTCCACTATCTTGAGTGCCCCAACATATCTCTTTGATAACTTCCCCTATCTCCTGATCCACCTGTGATCCAACCTTGGTAAAACACACAAAAATACTCGATGTCCGACCTCAAACATGAGAGGTTTGTGGTGAAGATTGGTATAATACTTCTATCTAGACTTAACTACAGGCATACTCATCTGAATTATCTGAACATGTTCAAACATTTTCGTAATGAGGTGGGGAACCAACAGATCAACCTTAACTACTTCGAGCTAGTGTAAAGGCAAACAAAATGGTTTACCATAGGGGGAATCATATATATCCATTTGAATTTTCACCTAAAATATGTTAATATAGGTAAACTCAAAAAGAGGAATATGTTTCTCCCAGAAACCTCCAAAATCAAGGATACATTCCTATATCATATTCTCTAACACTCTTATTATTCACTCAGACTTCCCATCAGTCTAAGGGTGATATGAAACACCCAAGAGTACTTGTGAACCCAACGCTTTCTAAAACCCTTTCCTGAACTGTGATGTAAAGTGGAAATCTCTATCTAATATCATATAAAAAGGTATGCAATGAATTCACACCATCTCTCTGATATATATCCTTCCAAACTCATTGAGAGAGAAGGTCTCTAAGATAGGTAGAAAGTGTGCAACTTTGGAAAATCTATCAAAAATCATGTATACTGCATTGCTACACTAAGGATATCTTGAAAATCCTGTAACGAAGTCCATGGTGATGTCACTCCATTTCCACTCAGAAATGGATAGAGGTTATAGAAGTATATCTGGTCATTAGTTATCTACCTTCACCTGCTGACAGGTGGAGCACTGGATGATGAAACCCGCTTTCTACTTCTTTATACCTGACCACCAATAATAACGACACAAGTCTCTGTATATATTCTTAATTCCATGATGAACTTCCCAAACGGAAGTATGAGATTCCTTCAACAGTTGTTCGCATATATCTGAAGGTACCCATACATGGCCATGGTAAAGAAGAGTTTCACTATCATCATCAACCCATCCAGGAGGAGGGTTCTCTCCTATGAACAATTACCTCAAAAAGAGACGCTCTAAAATAGATAACTATCATATATGGACTTCATCTAGAAGATGTGATGTCACTATAAGAGCTATAAAAATTTGTTGTCCACAATTTTTCTAGACCTCTAGATTTATATCTGAAAACAAAACCACCTACTACCACTCACTACTAGATGATTGGATGTCTTGTGTTTGTGTTTTTGGGATGAAAACATCATCCATGGCATTTCCCTTACCAGTGGTATAACAAATATGAAAATTGAACGATTATAGGTATTAGACCCACCCGTGCTACCTGAACATCATGTATCACTGGGTGGAGATATATTAGAAGATTTTAGGATCCGTTTAAACAAAAAAACTCTCACATAATGTCTCCAATAGCATAAATCATGAACCATTGCAGTTAACTCAAGGTCATGTTTAGGATAGTTCCACTCACGAGGTCTCATCTAGAGGGATTCATAATACACAACTCAATCATTATCTATTAAAACTGCACCCATTCCAATTCCTGAAGCATCACATTAAAAAATATAGATTTTTAATAGCTTAGGTAAAATCCAGATCATAGATGAGGTTAGTCTTCCCATTAACTCTTGAAAATATTTTTCACAAGCTTCTCACCCGATGAAATGTACACCCTTTTTATTCACGGACAGAATAATTGCTCCTAAGTGGTAGAAATTTTGTAGAAAACTCTTATAATTGAAAAAATGACCCAAGAGACTACGTATGTCAATAAAATATTGGGATGATCCCATTAAACAATAATAATCACATTTTCTTGTTTAACTAATATTCCTTCCTCAAATATTATATGACCCATGAAGTGAACCTTATCAATCCAAAAGTGTAATTTTCATTGATTTGCATATAGCTGGTTCTCTCTTAGTGTACTCGGAATGATCTCAAGATGGGTTTCATGGACGTATCTAGAGCATGAATACACCAAGATACCATCATAAAAAAACTACCACAAAGGAATCAAGTTATGGGTGGAAAAAAATATTCATCATATCCTTGATGAAATCAAGTGCATTTGTGAGGTTGAATGGAATAACCAAATACTTATACATGCCATAAAGTCTCCGGAACACTGTAAATGGTATGTCAGATGGTCACACACATACCTAGTGATATCCTGACCTCAGACTAGTTTTGGAGAAAATATTTTCTCCTCAGAGCTGGTTGAAGAGGCTGTTTATATGTGGCAACAAATATGAATTATTTACCATAAACTGGTTGAGTTGATGATAATCTACACACAATAAAATGTTATTGTCCTCCATCTTGGAGAAAAGTACTACTGAACCCCATGGTGATGTGCTAGGTCTGATAAAACCCTTAGCCTTAAGTAATTCAAGCATCCTTTGGAGTTCATGTAGCACTGTAGGTGTCTTCCTATACAGAGTAATGGAAACTAGTGTCCCACCTGGTACTAGACTGATATTGAACACCATATCCCACATGGGAGGTAATCCAGAGAATGTGGTAGGGAAGAAATCCCTGAAATAATCCATACTAGGATGGAATTTCACTAGTTATGTTCCCTAATCACTCATAGATACTTTCTAATTGATTTGTCACTCTTTCTGTATAGCACATATTAGTCCATCTTAACTTTACTACATTTCTCATTCTCCTTTTTGTATATATGGGTCACCATCTAGGGATGTTAAGTACACCCAACGAAAATATAAATCCATTTCGCCATGCTAATAAGCGAAACAGTTCATACAAAGAATGATTCCAATGCCATACATATCATGGATGTAGAAGTTTCAAAGGAAACTGTGCCAACCTATCTCAAGGGGCACTCTTGGAACCTGTGTATTCCCTCTATCTAGACCCCTAAATGAGTGTTGAGAGACATGACACCGCAATGGTACTCAATTGTAAAACAAAGGATTTCAAAAAACAAAAATAAACAATGATAAATGTGCTTCAATTGTATCAAAAAGGGTAAAACTAATGTTGAGGATACCAAAATAGTACCTCTAATCATTGATGGTCCTACACTATGCTCCACTAGTGTTGGTTTCACTACGTTCATAAAACCTGAACCATGGTCCTAAGATGCTGCCTGACTGGCCTGAGAAGGTCCACTCTGCTGAAACTAATAGTTTGGAACTTAATTTCCTGGACCACGGCCTCCACCATTACCTCATACTAATAAGATAGTGGAAAAAGAACTTACATCCTAATGTGGATTCATATATACCATACATGATAGAGGTAATGGTATAAATCCTATTCCATAAAAGGCTGATGAAAAAAATGGTAAAACGCTGAAGGTGACCCATATTTTTGCAAGATCAACAATCCATTAGGTTCCCATGAACTGGGGCTTCTTATAGATGATCCTATTACCCTGATCACATATGTCGGTGGTGTTATTAGGTGTCGTCTATCTATAATTTTTCTTATGTGCACTCTGGAAGCAGTGCTTCCTACTGCCTAAATCACTATCTCCTTGTCTCAGAATAGAGCTTCCCTGGCTCATAGGATTAGATTCCTAGAAATTTCATTCTGAAATTTGGTCCATATTCACCAACTATATAATATTTTTCAAAAAATATAAATTCACATATGAGTGGATGGTATATTTGAGTTCTCCCTAAAAGTGTATTGCAGTGGTCTCTACATCACCGATAAGAGATGGAGAAAAATGTTAAAGCTCTTCCAAATGAGTAGAATACTCTAACACTATCATAAAACCCTACAAAAGATGTAAGAATTACCTAACAAGACCATATCTCAGAACCTATGGGAATAAGTAATCATAGAAACATATTTTGAATTCTTCCCAAACCATGTATCTAGTCTGCTCCACCTGAGAAATAACATCCCACCATTTCTTGGTAGAGTCCCAAAGAATGTAGACTGCAATTTTGACAATCCTATCATAAAGATCATCTATGTGGATGAAGATAGACTTCATGGCTTCTATCCATGATTCCACATCAAGCAGACTACCACTCCTTGGGAATGTGGGAGGGTGATGCTATAAAAAGTCCTCGGTAAGCTCTACGATAGATGGGGCAGGTATGTGAACATTCTGAATTGACTATATAAACTTGAGGAGACAATCCATTAATTGACCATCAGGTCTCATCAATTGATTGGAAAGAATTGTTACCATATAAGGCTCCATAGGTGGTACTACAAGTGACACTATAGGAGGCACTACGAAAAACATTTGGTGGTTCGGTACCCACAATCTGTAGTGTGTACTCTTCTCCATCATCCTAATGTATGACATGAAGGAATCGTGGATGAATTGTTCTACAACACAAAAAATAATCCTTTAGAACGAATTCATTTTAAATGGGGGAAATGGGAAAATTTTCAATAAATATGGTAGGTACATAGCCTTCCTCTGAGCACTACACATTAGATATACCACTTCAAGAGTCAGGTCTTGGTAAGGAAGATAAAAAATATAAGGATCACTTAAATAAGGAATACCACCTATTTACTAGGTAATGTCATGTTGAAATCTAACCAACTATCAAATATTTATATTTAACAAACATGAACTTCCAATTTATACAATTAATCACAATAGAACTCACATGTAAATAGGAAGATGCATGCTGAAAATAATATGGAATAAAAGTATGCATGTCATTTTAATCCCCATGGTTCCTAATATGATGCATGTAAATGCATTTTCCCCATATAAGTGAGATGCAATGGAAAAACCCATTATCTCAACAATACCAATATCTATAAAAAACAAAAAATGTCACCCAATGGTGAAATCATATAAAAAATATTTGGAAAAATAAATAACTGCAATCCAAACCCAAAAATTTGGGTTTCCCCTATACATGGGTAAGCTACGTCTAAGCATAGGGTAGATTTTGAATTCATCTGTCCTAGTCTACTGTCTAACTGAAACAGTAAGAAAAAAGGAATAAATAACACCCTCTGATACCACATTGTAACATCCATGTCCTAGGAGCAACTAGAAGGGTACTCCGAGCCGGGTTGGTTGTATAACCTCATGTGAATCTCCCCAAACTCTAGAGGCTGCCAACTAGCAATGATTACATTTTATAACATTTCCATAGGGGATAACTTTCCCCCCTTGGTAATAGGTAATATATAGTTTATGAAAGGAAATTTATAACAAGTATTGTATAAATATAAATAAAAAAATTGCAGTAAAATCAATTAAATAATCCCAACTAAATAAATGAAGAGTGGGATGCTGATAAATCAAAACAGCCACACAATGATTTCATGTTATTATTTGAGTACAAAAATAAAAGTATGGAGATCAAGAATACAAGCATGAAATCAAACTATAATGAAAATTACATAATGTGAAACAAAAATATCTAGATAAATGGCTTTATCCACTACTCCAAAGCTCCATCCAAAATAATAATGAAATCAAACATTGGATGTAGCACACTTCCCTATGTCAATACCTACAGACATAAAGTCTACACAGGTACCAAATGGTGCCTAAGTAGGGTGTGAGATAAAATCCCCTTAGGCTGACACCCATAGTTTTAAAATAATTCCATTTCATTCTATAAACTAAATTAGTGTTAAAATATACAATAAAAACAAGAAATTTAATAATCAAAAGAAAATAAGTAGAACATCAACCAGGTTCTCAATGTCAGCCGTCCATACCACCTTCTTCAGCCTTTGCAGGGAATTTGAGCAAAATACATGTAAAAAGAAGGATGTATTTTTATATATAAAGAATATAAAAATATAAGGCATATAGAAATGAACATACCCAAACTGTGTGCTTTGGATTGGGTATAATTTATGTGTCAATAATGCGTGTTTCAAGGCACCAGAAAGATATCACAATTCTTAGGGAAACCAAAGCTGCATCAAATAAAAGCATCCATTCATTATCATTATTATTATATTAATGTTTAGAGTTGGAGTCTGATTCTATCCCAAAGGTATCTCTATGGTACATCCTTCAATTTATCCAATACCACTAAGCTCGTCCAAGGAGATCTTATGAAAGACTATGTATTTCTCTAGGAATGGAATTATCATGAGTCTATATTTGGTAATTTATATCAGGGTTCAAGTATCATTGAAGGCATGGTGTAACCACTTTTCTAATGATTTTATCCTCAATTTTCCCTTAGGGAACTAGTATCACTCAAGAGTATATATAAAACCCATGGAAACCCTTGTATTAAAAATCCTATGACCTAGCCTCCTCGTCACGTTGTGTGGTAACCAATCAAGAATAGAGATTCCATGTGTGGTCCTTAATATGAAACCCAGGTAGTCTCACCACCTTGAATTTAATTATATTTCATGAATGTAGATATGACATAGTATGCATCTATAATTTCAAAAAACCAATTTATGTAAAAAAGATCCATGTACTTCCTAGTCATTCAACCCAAACAATCCTAGTTAAAAAAGATTATCAGAAAAAGATAAAAAATTAAATTTTCTATTTTATAATGGCAAGAAATGGTAATAATTTTAAGAAATGAAATAATTAGGCATAAATAACCAATAAAAATCCAAAATTCATAGTTCAATTTATCTTAAATAATTTATTTGATTTTATACTCAACCAAATAGTGGAAGAGCAACACATGCAATTAATATATTAATTATTCATAGCTAACGAAAATTAGACCAATTATGTTAACACACACAAATGGGTATCCAACAATGCTAAAACTAATTAAAATTTCTCGTTTATCACAAACATGGTTAAAATTATCAAGGAAAGAAATTTAATTAAATTAGAATAAGAAAAATTTAATATCACAGGTACACACTGACCATTGACCCAACATGCGATCTAAAAGATGTAATGAAACGATGGGAAATAGAGTAGAAACCCTACATCACAAATGTAGAGGATCTTATAGTTTGTGGAAATTTTAGATTTGACCTAAAACAAAATAAATCAGATGATTTATTGAAAACCACAATTTCATTTAAAAACCTTCTGTGGAAGATTGTGCGATAGATTTTTGGTGAGATCATTCAATTCATGGTAAGTGAGGTTATCCTTATCAAGGGATTTATTGCGCACCTGAAGATGAAGAAAACAGAGGAACAATGTCACATCAAAATTCCAAAGGAGTAGGTCCGGGCACTATAAGGGGTGCTATAGGGGGTATACACCAAGGGAGATGGATTAAATAAAGAGATAAAAAAGAAGAGAAAATAATGAATGAAAAAGGAGAAGGAAAAAAGAAAAGGAAAAATAAATAAAAAGGGAAAAAATAAATTGAAATAAAATAGAATAATAAAAATAAAAAATTGAGAGAGAAAGGAAAATAATTAATAAATTGGTTTCACCCATTTTAATTATTTCTACTCTTCTCCAACCACTTTTATTCTATTATGTATTTGTACCCCCTTTCATATCATTTTATTTCCATAATATTCTTTAAAATTATCTTCAATACCTTTTTACTTATTTTTAACATGAAAGCTCTGCTTGGATGCGATTTAATATTTCACATAAATCCAAAACATTTATTTAAATAGATTTAATAGTTTCTTGAGACCCACAATATGGTGTACAGATGTGAGTCTGGGGTTTTATTAGGAATTTGGACTATAAATTAAAATATACCATATCTTGATTATAGTATTGATGTTAATATGAAGGTTCTATGGAATCTAGGATGTAAGAGCTCAGTGTTTCGCGAGATCATTAGATGCTTAATAGTTGTAGAGAAGGGAAGAGGAAGGTAGATGACATCTTATTTAGACGAGGTTGGAAGGAATTGTAACATGTATTTCTGATTTGTGATTTTAAGGTGGGAATGATTTATTTTTATTTGGGATGTAAATCATGTATTTTTGTTTAATTGGTTGATATAGTTCGAGTTCAATATTCGATCTTCTGTGAATATGGATTTATTGAATGGATGATGCTATTGGAAATTTATTTTTTTTCTTTTATGAGATGGTGTTGATTTTTTGGAGGAATATGGATTCATGTATTTGGTACTCAGAAATGGAAATTATACTGACATGGGGGGAGTATAATGTAATTGAAGTAGTGACTCTCTTGAGTCACTATGGAAAGTGCAATTAAAGGAGGTTCCAGTGAGAGTGGCTCGATATCGAGTGCTAGAGGTGAGTTGATGGAACAGGTGGTGAGATATGGATTGGAGCAATTAGAGGTCATACATTCCATGTAGTAGTGAGAAGATTCACTACTAGAGGTATGGAAGAAGACTAGTTGGTGGCCATGAGGGAAGTGAGTTATAAGAGTTTCAGTGAGTCAAGACTCACTGTTTTCATGGACTATCATGAGTAATATATTTTTTGGAAAAGTAAATAGTTTCTATTATGTTGGAAGGAATTATGATATATTATGTTGTTGGTGATTCACTGAGTCACCTCTACGAGGTTTTGGTAGTGAATCCCATAAAACATACAAAATAATAGATTTAATTACATATAAAATCTGATAGTTAATTAATCTAATAAATATATTAAATAAATTTATAAATGACATTAAAATTCTATCTCACATTTTAAAAATTTTAAAAAACAAAATTAATATTTAATAAATAATTTATTTCATATTAAAATTTATTAACAAAAAATTTAAAAATAATTAATTTAGTTTTTCTAGGTTAATTAATAAATTTATTAATTAAATGATGAATGAAATCAATGAACTAAAAAAAATAAAACTGCCTAATAAAATATTTAGTTAATTTAACTAAAAAAATAAAATGATTATTAATTTAATTATTTAACTACATAATAAATAATAATTTAATCAAAATAATGAAAAATTAAAAAATATTATTATATAAGTGAATGTTAAATGGAATTAATTAAGGAAATTAAAATTATTCAAAATGAAAAAATTTGATCCATTAAATAAATATTCAAAATGATAAATTAAAAAGATAAATATAAAAATAACTAATGTAGAAAATTATTAAACAAAAAATAGAATTTTAGTAAAAAAGGAATATGATAAAAAAATGGTGTGGTAGAGTTAAGACAAAATCAGCCACATCAAATTATATTTTATAGGGGAAATGATAATGTCATTTGTGTGTATGACAAACTACTACCATACGAAACGATGTGATTTGTTTTCAAAATAATCCACCTAGAAAATAATAAATATAATTTTAATAAATATATATCATATAAATGACATAATTATGATATTAATGACATATTTACCAACATTAAAATATAATTTATGATTTAATTTCTTATATTTTACCTCACTGAAATATGGTAACATCGTCCATGTGTGTGTGGACTACCGTATTCATAAAGCCACATGACTCTATATTTTCAATACCCCACCACATGGTTGATATATATAAGTATATTTCAAGAAATAAAATGTTATTTTTTATATTGTTATCAATATAATATTATAATATAATACATAACTACATTCCATAATGATTATTGAAAAATGGAGTTGTTACCAATGCATGTGAATGACCTACCATCCCCATGATCATAACATACTTAATTTATCAAAATCATCATTAATGATGAGTATTGAAATTATTTTTTATTTAAAAATAAAATATTTATTTCATTATTAATATTAATATTATTATTAAACCATGATCATAGTATGAAGAACGAAAATAATAAATCCAATTTTAAATAAGATACATACCGATTTTTACTCGAAACGTGATTTTAATGAGGAATTTTCAATAAAGGTGTAATAAAAAAACATAATTCAATCATATATTATATTAAATATGTATGTTTTTTTATCTATAAAAGATTTATAATAAACATATATTTTTATAAAATAATTTAAAATTAATATGAATGTTGTCGAGACTTACGGTAAGAGATATTATTTCTCACTTTTTTTCTCAGAGACATATAAAAATTTACCACATGATTATTTTGTATAGTGTATTTACTGACCCTTAGAAGTGTAATATCATTAATATATATATTTTAATTTCATTTATATTTAATTTTTTTTAATATTTATTTTGCCTCACAATTCAATATATTACTAAAGTGATAAGGTATTTTCATCTCACATTTTCTTTATTTGACACAAATCCCATATTCACCACATGCTTCCTTAATTTAGTGTGTATAAATCCCTTGAATATTTATTATGATTATTATACATATAATTATTTTTATTTAAATATCAATTTTTGGATCACACTTTCATGGGGTTGACATTTCAAAAGTTACAAAAGGGGCAAGTGATTTTTCTCTAAGTTTTCCTTTTTGAGACTTAGGTTATATGACAAACCAATCATCTTTTACAAGGTGAATATAAAAACTCTTTGAAATTTAATATTATGAATATAATTATCCTCATGATATTTCAATTTTCATTTAATGAAATTCTTTAAGTGGGAATATGTTTTAATGTTACATGTGGTATAACTTTTATGTTATAATCTCATTGTTTATCGATATTTTTCATGATTATGTTTCCAATTATATAGTATTATGATCCATATGTCCAGAAACTAATAAATTTTCTTATCATATGATTATTTCATGAGAATATATGTTTACCCTTCTTTTTTATCACTCTATGTACTCATTATTTAATAATATTTTTTTAAGAATACTATTTTTATTTCTCATTTGGGTGGAAACCCCATTTTCTAAAAAAGTATATTTTCTAAAAAAAATTTGAAAAAATTATAATTAAATTTTTTTCAATTGATCCATTAAATAAATTTTAATTAATAAATATTTTTTAGTTTTTTTAAATGTAATGTTCACATAATTTTTCAAAAAAATTCATGTAGCCTATACCCAATATGTGAAGAGAATGATTATTTTTTAACATGCTTGACATGAACATTATTTCACACTGTCATGGACTCTTAGTGATTTCAAGATTCCCTTAAATTTTTTAAAATTTCTTTTGAAGGAATATTTTTTACATAATATTTGGTAATTTTTCAAATTAATTCATTGTGAAAAGTATTTTTATAAATTTTTATGATTTAAAATTTTCATTACCAAGAAGAAAACATGTTTTAAGAAAGAAATGTTTCATATGATTTTTATAGATTCCTTTATATTTTGTCACTTTTATTTTCAAATAATATGACTTAAAAATTGTTTTTATCTTTTAATAAATAATATTTTTATAAAAATTTATCTTCCTCATGAAATGTTCCATGTGATTTATCATTAAAAATGAAATTCCATCTAAAATACATCATTTGATGCCAATTATTATTTACTAGGCACATTAACTAAGGATAACATTTTAATTTAATATATGAATGGTTTTTTATTGAATTGTATTTATGAAATCCATTTCGGTTCCATAGTTTATAAAATGAAAAAATACATAAAAACCTATTTCCTTTTTCAGAGGTTATTCTTGGATGAGATGATGAAATTATTAAGAAACCTATCTCTTTTCCACAGGTTATGAAATGATGAAATGTTTACGAAAACCATTTCATTTCTTGGGTTATGATGTGATGGATTTTTTGTGATCTTGTGTAAAAAATAAAAATGTTTTTCATTATGAGACATGTGGGAACTATGTCTACCTCTAATGGATGGAAAAAATATTTATTCCTCATGATAATGATATAAAAGGAATATGGAGTGAACCTAGATTGGTATGGTCAATTTTATGTTATGATGGTCATGGGAGTGAGAATTGAAAACTATGATGGTTTTGGGAGTGAACCAATCCCACTATGATACCATTGGATGTTATCTTTGACTACTATAGAAAATATTTTCTATGATTATTTCTAGGCCACAATTCCATGTATTGTGAAAATTTTATTCTCTCATGGATCTTGTTATTTGATTATTATATGATTCGAGTGTTATGAAAATTTATTCATTATTCTATGACTCAATATTATGATCTTTGATATATATGGTGTTGATTTCAAATTATATGATCGTGTTTTCATACCATTTTGTTCATGTTATGCATATGTATCTCCCTTGGTTACCCATATTGAGAACTTAATCTAACAATTTATTATATTTCCATTGCATACATTAAAATGAATGTTTTTTGTAGTTTATATCTATAAAAAGTACATTGTGGTATGATCATTAGGGGATGAATTGATGATATTTAACAAAATTAAAATATTTTGTTCTATGATTCCAAATGAGGTAAACTATTATAGTAAATAACCATGAGTCTATGAACTATTTTGAATATTTATCAATAAAGATGTAATATCCATGTATGAAGAGCCTAGGTCTCTAGAGTTTGTATCATAGAAATAGTTTAATTAACCTTTGGATAACAAGGATGATAAAACATTAGTGAGATACCTAGGGATATTTTTAAGGATATGTCTAGAGACGTCACAATGGATAAGTCTACGAATGAATTAATGTATAAGAAAATGTTATATAATTTTGTTAATGAATAGATTAGGTGATTTCCAAGAAATAACACCCCTATCATGATAATACAAGTGGATATGGTTATAATAAAGAGGTGTTGAGGGGTAAAAACTTAGAAAAGGGTGCATTGAGATAGACTTTATCGTCACTTGGTGCCTGGCAAAGGGAACAACTGCACACTTGGATTTACAGTTTTGAGGTATATGTTTTGGAAATTAATAAACACTTTAAAAATAACTATTAAGGATTTAAATAGAAAATATACATTAATGACCTACATTTAGCGTAACGTTTTAATAGATTAAAATGAAGGTTCCATGATTTAGACACATAATATGTGAATTTTCATTATTATGTAGTTCCACACATGGTTTTTCATTTTGTAGTTTCCTGGAAATTCCATGTAATTTTATTTAAAATTATATGGGATTATGTTGAGACCAGAATATCAGAAAACACCTGATTTAGAGGCCTGATGAGCCCAAAATTGAATTTTGATATTTTTTAGTTCATTTAAATAAATGTATGAGTAGGATTTTATAAATATTAAACCGATGCTCAGATAAAAAATTTGAGGGCACCATTGAACTCATAATGATAGGATTCTCCAAGAAAGGAATAAACATCAACCAGTGAGGGTCGAATAGAAAAGATAATTTTCATACTTTTCAAAAGAAAAATAATATAACATATGAAAAGTTATTTTATTTTTTTCTCTCCACTATTGAGAGGTGGCCCATCAACACTACAACGGTGATGAAAAGTCACATTTAATGAATCCCATTAATGAGGATCTTAAATGTGTAGTGTAACAATTCATTAATTGAAGTGTAACAGATACACTAATTCATTAATGAAACACTATAATAACTTGATGACGCGGCATAACCAAAATGTTGTGACACATTTATATTTTAATGAGATAACATGATGGATAATTTGCACTATAATTTCTCTGACAGATGGAAAGAAAACTCTCTCGATAAAATATTTCTAGAGAATTTCTAGCGATAACTATGCACCCCAAAGAATGGGACCAAAGAACAATGAACACATTCACTTCCATGATTCGAAGGAGTGTTGTGGCATATCAAGAATATAGAATGAAGCCATGCGATGCCAGTATTCCCTGAAGAATGAATCTATCCCTCGTAGGGTTTACTTTTTGAAATTTAAATTCCTTGTAATTCATTCTAAAACAATGAACACTGATCAACCCATGAAAATGTTGATTTAAGGATCACTTGTTTTCTTATAAGAGGGAGATTTTTCTCAGGGTTTTTCATCGGGATCAATTTTTATTGAATCATAATCCTATCCCCCGATGTTTTAAAGAAACTCTAACGGGGATAGTGTGAGTTGACACAAACAATTCCTGATCCCATCATCCTTGTGCATTCTTTTGTATTCTTCATGGTCGTAACTCCATATTGATGGAAAAGCATTTTCGAGGCATTAGTAGGGAAGATGGAACCCCATGGAGTCCACAGTTGTAGATGGTCCAAAGAACAGACCACCGGAGAGGACCAAGTAGTCCATGGAACATCCCACCGGTAGTCGTGGGTGGGTGGTGTCACTTCACAATGCCACACTGAGGTGAGCTGTGGTCAACTCAGGTAGCGGTGGTGCGGCAGGTGCCGCTAGGAGTGGGTCAGAATCTGACAAACAGTGACACAACAACCTAGATGTGTCGGTGGAGTGGGTCGTTGCATTCTACTGCAACATGTTCTAGCAGGGACCATGTCTTGGACCAGGTGTGGCCATCTCATGTCGGCTATTTTCAGCCGAACTATACGCCCAGTAGGTGTTTAGGATAGAGAAGACTGATCGACCATGCAAGCCTGCCCCGGGGGTGGGAACTGGGACACAGAGTAGATCAGGATGGAGTAAATCCAACCCACTTTTGCAGGCCAGGATGGCTGTATAATGTCGGGTTGCTGGGTGGCTCAGGCTGTGTATGAAAACTAGCTGGACAGTGCAAGTTGGGTAGGATAAATATGAGTCACTGGGTGACCTAGCAGACTGGACCCATGGTCGAACCAGGCCGGATCCAGCAAGACCCAATGGGCCTCGACCAATGGCCAGCTCGGACCGGGCTGGACCGTAACAAAACTGGGTCAGGCCAGATCAGTCTAACTAGACCGGGTCATGTGGGACCGTTGGGCCGAGTTGGTGTGGCCGGTCTGACCTGTTCGGACCGGGCCCTGACACAACTAACCCCTATATACTAAAACCCCCATATCTTTCAGACTATGAATCCTATTGACGAGTCATTTGCGGAGTTGGAACCCCCACATTGAGGCAGTTATTTTTGAATGCTTTGAGGATGATTTCATGGAAGATGAAATACATTTAATATCTATAGGAGTGGATTCTCTAGAAAACAAGAATTCTATGTGAGAGAATCCTATGGATGGATTAGACCCAAAGACTACTGACTAGTAGGCCCATGTGAACTTATAGGCCTAGAATAAAATTGGACCTATATGGATCAAATAAAAGTGACCCTATGTGCATCAGTTATAAGAGAACCTGTGTGGATAAGAATCCAAAAACCTAGTGTGGATTAACTATAAGAATCCCTATATGTATCAGGTACAAGATACCCTATCGGGATCACCTAAGTGTGGCTCTGTGTGGATCAACTATAATGGACTAAGTGGGAAGAATCTCTGTGTGACCTAGAAGACCCACAATACTCATCAGGGATTAGAACCTCAGTAGCCCAAGGTGTTCAGTGTTATGACTGATAGTATTGTTTTTTCTACATTAGATTATACCAGTGTGAGTTTTCTTGCTTCATGATCACGCTTCTTGGTTTTCTTTTAGATTTCTCTATGGTGTTTCTATTGTTTTTTGGGGTCCATACTGATTATTTTGTTAGTCACCCCTCCACAAGATTTGTCTTCACATGTTGTGTCTTGTGCAGATGACTTCCACCTTGACGGAGGACTTGTTGTCCGAAGACCTAGTGGTTCCTAGTGAGATCATTCAGGCAGGCAGTACTTCTACGGCTTTTAGAAGTTACTCTACACTTACCAATTAGGTGGGGTTTTTAGCTAACATCTTTTAGAGATCATTTTCACTTTCTTATTTTCATTTGTCTTTTGTTGGTTATGTATTCTAGCCCATTTGAACTACAAATTGTACCTTTACTTAGTAGTTTTTTAGTGACATGCATGTTTACCATTCCAGTTTTTGGGATGTGGTTGTGTATGTGTGTGTGTATACAGGTACTTAAGAAAATTCCTCTCACTTTTAGGTTGATTCCATCAATACTAGTCTCCAAAGCCTAGCCTTCATGAGGGGGGCTTGGGGGAGTCACGACATGGGCCACAGGGGATGGTTCATGACGAAGCCATATTAGAGAGAGGTTGGTTCTACCTTAATGATTGGGTGTCTATTGTTCTTTTAGTAAATATTGTTAAATGTTTCAAGTTAGACTTCTAGATTCAGGGAGTCTAGTGATGGTTTGGCAAACAAATAATCCATACACCCAAAAAATGAATTCTTCTTTTCAGCTATATGCATAAAAACAATGTTTGTATGAATCATATAGGAATTGAGTGTTTCCTTATGTTATCTTGGAATCAGATTCAACTCGCCATGTATAATCTATTGACTTTGGTAAATTATGATCTATTTCAGTATTCCTTCATGGAAACATCTAGATAGGATTAAAGTATGTGACCAAGAGGATAGTCTTCCAAGCGATGAGGCCTCGGTTCAGGGACCAGTTCTAAGGATGGCCTCACTAGGTGGTGCACTAGTGTTAAAACCAACCATTGATCAACAGTTACTACCGGTGCTATCGGTGGAAGACACAAAAAGACTCAATTCCTTGCATGTGTTTGAGGGATAGAGACCTCCCATGTTCAAGGTAGAGACAGATCCTCAGGCCACTGAGGACTAGCTGGAGGCGGTGATGTGTGTCTTCCACTTAGTGATACTCCACTAGACCAGATGTTAATCTTAGCTGTGAGACTTATTCAAGGCTCGGTAGGGAGATGGTGAGATTGAAGATTTAGAATCATGATGAGCCAACCCTCTCCTGGGATGACTTCAAGTGGCTTTTTTAGGAGGATTTCTTCCCTACGACTTTATAGTCAGTGCCCATACAGGATCTTCTTCACCTACACCAAACCATTAGGTTAGTGGATGAGTACTCTGTGAGGTTTATAGACATCTCCCACTACTCTAAGAATATCGTAAATAACTATTTCTTTAGGTCATGGTCCTTTGATAATGGACACAGATAGGTGATTTGGGGCGTCGTTGATTTTTTTCAGCATCCTCACTTGGGCTGGAGTGCTAGATTGAGATCTACTGGTAGAGAGATTCCTGGTAGAGCAGGAACTGATGGTCGGAGCTACCAACGGGTGACAGGTGGATGAGTCATGCATGGAAGGATACCGATATATGATGCATTGGTCCAAGAGGTCTAGAACATCTAGAGGGTGACCCCAAGACACAAGATCAGTGGTGTGAAGCCATTGGGGCTGCGAGGGTTAGCAGAAGAGTAGGGTGTGCTACTCATGTGGTGGTTAGGGGAATATGGCTCATGACTACCCAACCCACTGCATAGGCAATCAATAGACAATCAAGGGACCACCAAGGCAGATTCATAGGTTTAGTAAAGTAGGTCTACAGGGCAGCTGACATGGAAAATGAGATGTTCGAGCAGTAGACTGTGGGAGATGGTTTGAGGTACCACCACCACCTACCCCTAGGTGGTCCACCACATCCTAATGGAACAGGTGGATAGGGATGATCTCAGCTTTATGCATTAGAGGCCTAGTACCATAGTGTTCAAGATATTATTAGAGTTACAATATATTTCTTCCCCACCTTATATAGAGTTCATATAGACACAGGTTTCAGTTACACTTTCTGTAACACGGACCACGTTCGAGGCTCATAGATCCTAGTGGAATCGCTGGCTCGATCCTTATGATTAGAGACTCCGATGGGAGGGGATTCGATGATTACACATTGTTTTCGGAAGTGTGAGCTTAATCTTAGAGAGGAGAGATTCGTCTAGGATCTCTTAGTAGCGGTGTTGAGGCCTTAAGATGACATATTGGGCATATACTAGTTATCCACAGTTAATTCTCAAATCGATTGTCTTAGGGATAGAGTGTGGTGTGTCCACAGGGATGGGACAAGGTTTTCCTTCACTAGTGAGAATGGAACTCTTACAACCCAAGATATAATTCCTCAATGGAGGGTACAACCGATCACTCACTAGTTTTTAGAATCACCCTCGATGTGGTGGATGAGAGGAGTCCTCACTTTCTTGTAGTACTAGACGAGTATGAAGATATCTTTCTTTGTGATGTTTTGGGGATACCTCCTCGAAAGGAGGTAGACTTATGCATTGACCTTCACCCATGGATGGAACCGATATCCACAGCAGAATATTGGATGGACCCCACAGAGCTTCTTTAGTTGAGGTTTAAACTAGAGGATATGCAATAGAAGGGCTTCGTGAGGATCAACGTTTCACTATGGGAAGCCCTTGTGTTATTCACCAAATAGGTAGAAGGGATCTTGAGGCTATGTGTGTACTATAGGTACCTAAACAAGGTAACCATGAAGAATATGTATCCACTAACAAGACTTGAAGACCTCTTTGATCAACTGATGGGACCAAGGTGGTTCTAAAAGATAGACCTCACATCAATCTATCACCAGCTTCAGCTACGTGATGAGGATGTACCGAAGACAGCCTTCAGATGCTGGTATCTCCACTATGTGTTCTTGGTGATTCATTTTGGCATGACTAATTCAATAGAAATATTCATGGGACTCATGAATAGGATCATTATGCCTTACCTCGATAGTTTCATGGTGGTCTTCATTGAAAAAATCATGGTGTACCCGATGTCTGAAGAAGAGAACGCAACACACTTACGGATAGTCCTGGATACACTCTGAGAGTTGTAGCATTATGGGAAGATCTTGAAGTTCCAATTCTTGATTTGTGAGTTCCACTTTATGGGACACATAATCTTGGAGGCTGGAGTTTCAGGGGATCTAGTGAAGACAGTGGCAATGCTTGCTCGGGATCCACCTAGGAGCGTGACTGAGGTGCAGAGTTTCTTGGGGTTGGCTAGATACTATCGGAGGTTTGTTCCCGGATTTTCTAGAGTATCATAACACTTATCAGCTTTTAAATAGAATGTAAAACCCCTCATGTGGTTGGATAAGTGCCGACAAATTTTCCAGGAGCTGAGGATGAGACTGACGAGTTCCCCCATCTTGATACTACCAGAGAAGGGAATTGGGTATACAGTTTCCTGCAATGCATCAAGGGACATACACGATTGGGTCCTTATGTAGGAGAGAGTAGTGATCGCTTATTGTTCCGAACAGTTGAGGTAGCATGGGCAGAACTAAGTGACTCATGACTTGGAGTTAGCAATAGTGGTATTTTCTTTGGAGATTAAGTGGTTCTACTTGATTAGTGAGAAGTTTAGAGTCTACTCCGACTATAAGAGTCTCAAGTATATGTTCTCCCCAAAGGACCTAAATTTGAGGCAATAGTGATGGATAGAGTTCCTCTAGGACAATAAGTTTGAGATAATCTATACCCCTGGGAATGATAACGTGGTGGCATACATACTCAGTAGGAGGTCCGGTTTGCAGCTGCTAAGTGAGGCAATAGAGTAGATAGTAGCAATATAGATATCATTAGTAGATGTCGATGGAGAATCTTACCTACAGTTGATGATTTCCACTCCCACACTCTTATATAAAGTTAGATAAGCACAACTTCTGCATGTTGACTGTGGGGCCCGACGTGCTCAGTTATCCTCAAGATAAGCTTATGATGGATTTTCGATAGGTGGGGAGAAAGTCATCCTTTTTAGAGGGCACACCATAGTACTAGTGGTGTTGTGGGATAAGGTGTTGAGGGAGATCCATACATCACCTTTGTAGGTACATCTAGTTGTGGTGAAGATGTACCAGGATCTCCGACGTCAGTAATGGTGTCCCGGGACGAAGAAAGTATTGGCTGATATCATTTCGTGGTGCCTCAATTGTCAACAAGTGAAGCCTGAGCATCATGTTCAAGTAGGCTTGGCACAACCACTTGAGGTACCATAGTGGAAGTGAGATGGTATCTCCATGGACTTCATAACAAAATTAATATGCACGCCTAAGGGCCATGATTCTATCTGGGTAATTGTTGACCAACTCACCAGGTCAGATCACTTCTTAATCGTCCAGGAGAGGGATCAGTAGAGGGATCAGAATGTCTTTACGTTCAAAAGATAGAATGAATTCACCGAGTTCCCTCAACAATCATCTCAGACCCTGATGCCCTCTTAACATCCCAACTTTGGAATGGATTATAGTAGGTGTTCGGGACTCAGTTGTGGTTGAGCAATACCTCTACGCCACAGACTAATGGTTAGATGGAGAGAACCATAAAAACCTTGGATTAGATTCTTCATGCTTGTGTTCTTAATTATGGTAATAGTTTGAAGGGCCACCTTCTAGTGGTGGAGTATTTATACAACAAAATCTATAACTCCAACATTGGCATGGAACTATTTGAGCATCTGTACGGGCGACCTTTCAGATCCCACCAATGCGAGAATGATCTAGAGAAGTCAGCACTCATGGGTTTAGAGTAGGTACAGGCTACAACTGAGAAGGTGACCATCATCTAGGAGCGAATGAGAACTGTACAGAGAAGAAACAAATATAATGCAAACAGGAGACAGAGGCCCTTGTAGTTCAATGAGGGAGACCATGTGTTCTTTTGGGTCTCACCCTGACGAGGAATGTAGAAATTTGTCTAGGGCGGAATGTTATCTCTAAGGTTCATTGGCCCTTTCCATATTCTGAGATGATTTGGCGTGGTGGAAGATTGACTATATCTCCCCCAGAGATACACCAGTTGGATGATGTTTTCCATGTGTCATAGTTGATGAGTTACGTGCATGATCCATTGCACATCATAAACTACGGCGAGTTATACATTGATGATGGGGAGACATTTGCAGAGTTCCTAGTGGAGACAGAGGATCTACCTAAGAGGTTCCATCATGGATGGTTTACTCCTATGGTGTATATTCATTGGAAGCACAAGAATCTCCTGGAGATCACATGGGAGTGGGAGGATCATATTCTTACTAAGTACCCCAATTTGATTGTTTAGACTTTTTTTGGAATTCAGGGACATGAAACCCTAACAGATGGGGTAATTTAAGGTTCTATAAATTACATGTATTTTTTTAATTATATGGGATTATCTCAAGACTAGACACTTTGACATTACCTAATTCTGGGGCCCTGTGAGCCCGAAATAGAATTTTGAATTTTTTTAGTCAATTTAATATACGTCTGATCGGAATTTTTCTAATTTATAAAACAGTGCACAAAACACAAATCTTAGGGAACCATTGAACTCATAACATTGGATTTCACCTAGAAATATCCCAACATCAATAAATTAGGGTTGACCCAAAAATATAATATTACAACTTTTAAGAAAAGAAAATTAACTTCAAAAAGTTATTTTTTGTTTATTCCCACAGTTAAGCGGTGGAACGTCAAAACTGTGGCAGTGATGAGGCGACAACGAGTCACATTAAATGAAAACCATTAATAACACTATTAAATGTGCAGCGTAATGATTCATTAAATGAAGCATAATCGATTTGTTGTTTAATTAATGAAACAACATAACAACGTGATGAAACTGCGTAACTGAAACACTAAGACATGTTTCTCTATTAATTAGATAAATGGATGGAGAATCAGAGCTAGAATTTCTCTGATGGATGGGGAATAAATTCTATCCAACAAACAATGTCGGTGAATCGGAAGAGATAATGACAGACTCCGAATAATGGGGTCGACGAACAATGAATACATTCTCCTTCAACCCTTTGAATGATTTCTAGCAACATGGACAATTGATCATTAAAGGAGAACAAAGGTGTGTGACATTGCTCTTCTATGACCAATGAATATATCCCATATAGGGGTTACTTTTTGATGTTTTATTTCCTTGTTCTTCATTCCAAAACTACGAACATGGATCAACACATGAATAGGTCCATCCAAGGATTTCTAGTTCTTGTGGGAGGGATATTATTCTCGGGGGTTTTAATTGGGATGAATATTTATATAATCCCAATCCTATCCACAACATTTCAAAAAAAACTCTAATCTAGAGTGTGTAGACCTACAAGAACAAGTCTTGAACCTCTTCTCCTTTTTCATTCTAGAGTGTCCTTTATGGATGCAACTCTAGATTGATGGAAAGGAATTGTTGAGGTCATGGTATGGATGATGACACCCCATGGAGGCTGGAGGTGTATATGGACTGTAGAAAAGAGCACCTAAGAAGAGCCTATGGTCCGAAAAACATTCTGTTGGGGTGCAGATGATGGTGGCACTCTGATGTAGGCCATGGTGGTGCGGCATGAGCCACCGATAGCAGGCTGATAGCTGGGAAACATGGATACAACCACCCGATCACGTCGTTGGAGTAGGCCACGGTCACCCGACTGCATCGGTGGAGTGGGTCGCGGTTGGGGATTCAGCTGGAGTTGCATATTTACACTGGTATGTGGTCCAGCTGGGACCTTCTATGATTCTATGGGCAGTCGGCTCCTGTCATCCGCATGAAGTTGAACTGGACACCCATCGGGTGTCAAGCTGGAGAAAACTGGTCTACCATGCTGGTCGGGCCGCGGGCGTGAATCAGAATGTGGAGAGTCCTAGGATAGAGTAAATCCAAACTAATTTTGTGGTTGGGGCCAATGGGATAAAATTGTTCCATTTGGTGGTCTAGGCTAGGGATGAAAATCGGCCCGCTAATGTGGGTCGGGCCAAATAAATCTAGGTCGTCAGGCGACCCAGAAGACAAGACCCACAGACGAACCAATGAGGACCCATAAAGGCCCACTAGGCCTTTCCCAGTGGCCTGGCTAGCCTGGGCTGGCACAGAGCCAAACTAGGTTGGGTTGGGTCAGTCAAACTAGACCGGTTCAGGCTGGACCCCCAGGCCAGGTAGTTGGGTTGTTCTATCCAGGTCAGACCAGGCCCGAACACAACTGTCCCCTATTTATTAAAACACTCAAATCATTCAAATATGGAATTTTATTGATGATTCATTTTTAGTGTTGAAATCCTCATGATGAGGTGGTTCTTTTGGATTTCTCTATGGATGATTTCATGGAAGTTAAAATATGAAGAATGGATTGACAAGAAGATTCTCCAGGAATCAAGAATGCTACTTGCGGGAATCCTACGGCTAGCTGAGACCCGAAGAATACTGACGAGTGGGTCCAAGTGACCCTATATGCCTAGAAGACAAGAGACCATGTGTGGATCATCTTAAAGAGACCCTGTGTGGATTAGATCTTAGTAACCATGTGTGGATCAGCTACAATCAACCCTATGTGGATCTTCTACAAGAAACCCTGTGTGGGTTAGCTACAAATGACCCACTGTGGATTAGCTACAAGAATCATGGTGTGGACTAGCTATGATGGACTATGTGGGAAGCATCACTATGTAACCCATCATACCCACTGTACTAATCAGGGATGAGTACCTAAGTAGCCCATAGTGTTAAGTGTTATGACTGATAGAGATTCTTTCCATACTTTAGATTATACTTGTGCGAGTTGTCTTGCTTCATTATCATGCTTTGTGGTTTTCTTGTTGATTTATTTGTGGTATTTTTTTTTGAGGTTTGGGGTCCCTACTGTGTATTTTGTTCCTAACCCTGCATGTTCTTCACCCGCACATGTTTTGTCTAGTGCAGTCGACCGCCGCCTTGATGGAGGACTTGGGGGTCAAGGACCCGGTGGTGCCCACTGAGACCAGGTAGACATGGTGTACTTATAAGACTTCTAGCAACTACTCTACACTTACCCATTAGGTGGGGTTTCAGATGATTAATTTCAAAGATCATTTGTAATTTCTTATTTTCAATCGTCTTTTGTTGGGTTTGTATTCCGGAACAATTGAACTACAACTTTTACCTTTACCCAGTGGTTGTTTATTGTCATGCATGTTTACCTTTCCTATTTTTAGGATGTGTTTGTGGGTGTGTATGTACAGGTACTCAGGAAAATGTCTCCCACATGCTGGTTGATTCCTTTTGCTCTAGTCTCCAAACCTTGGCCTTTGGGAGGCGGGCTTGGGGGAGTCATTGCTCTTTCCCTGGGGGACGGGTCGTGACAGGTTCCCCAAAATATGATTTTGGTTTTAGTCGATAGTTGAACCCTTAATGAACCATGTTAACAATTAGTGTGACAGAAAAAGCAATTATTGTCCTCCTAATCAACCAAACATTATTGGAGATGGAATGAAAAATATTTTATATATTCTAACAAATGTATATCTAGCTATGAATCATGTTGGATATCCAAAAAAAATAGTGAATAAATTTCTATTGAATCCTTCATGAGGCCCCATCTACCATCACCTAGTGAGTCTTACAAAGAACTATTTAAATAGAAATGGATTGCCACCATTTAAATGATATTTATCATCCTCTTATGTATGAATAATTAGAATGTAATATTTTTTGTCTACCATTTTGAAGGTGAAGAAGATCAATGGTTGACTCTTATCAAGAATTAGGTTCTATAAGATGAAATCAACTCCATGGATTTGGATGAGTTCATGAATATAATTTTCAAGATTTAAATTGTTACTATTAATCGTTTGATGATAGATAAGGAGTTCCTTGAGCTAAATCCAAATATTGATTATTCTGTTAGTATATACAATGGAAGTATTACAGGACTTCTGAGGTACAATTATTATATTACCATCCAACCTAAATATTATCTTGATCAATTCTTCGGTGGCTTAAAACCATCTATCCAAAGGTAGATAGACATAATAAAACATAGTAGCTATGAATATATTGTTTCATGTGCTATGATAGTGTAAATAGAGGTATGAGTTACATATGAATATCATGGTTTTGACAATAAGAGGAAAATGTAATTTAATAAAATGTATAAATACCATGAAGAGAAGATGGAGACTTATAATTTATGCACAATGTGTGGGAAGAAAAATGGATGAAATTGTATTAATGGAACTAATAGATTTCATAAGTATGGTATGCATGAGCTGTATACAAATTGATATCCTAAGGGGAATTCTCGTGAAGATAATTTGAAAGGTTGTATGAGTAATGGTTTTATTATTTATAATAAAGATTCTATATATTACATATGAATGGAAATGGGTATTATGGAATAAGATAATGAAGCCTAGATTATGGTTTAATAGTGGATTATAATTATTAAAGTGTTTATGTATTAGAGTTAAATAGTTAATAAATAGTTAAGGATTGTTTAGTATATGATTTTTTTAAGGATTTGGACTAATATGTTGAATGATTCGGATGACCTAAAAAATGATTTGATGGAAAGTTGATATTCGTGGACAACATATGATAAATGGACTGATAAACTGTAATATTTTCATGATGTTTAGGTAATGATATTGCGATAAAGTGATAATTTGTTTGTGTTATTTAAATTGTATTGTACTGATTTCCTTGGAAGTGATTAATGATTTATAGATAATTTAGGTTATGAAATCACTGATAACATTTATTGAATTATTGGATGTATGGAATATATTCTATTGTCTATGGTTTTATTCATTAAATGAGTATGTATTTATTTTTTCATTATTTTTTAATGGTAATTCTAGTTATTACAATGATTTAAGAAAATATATAACTACGATATTCACATATTTTTTATGTAACAATCATGAGAAACTTTATGATAATTTGGGGATTAATGTTATGTTTAATTTGAAAATTTTAGTGACCTAATTTTTAAATATTGAGTATTTTAAGGGTAATAATGTCAATAATTTATGTATTGGTTTATGATGAACATTAGATTTGGATTTTGAGATGAATGTATTATTCCACCATATGATGATTTATGCCTAACATGTGCTAATATTTTTATTGTGATGATATTTATAGATTGATGTAATGGATTATCATCATATCTATATATATGACGATCCGTTAGTGCCTTAAGAATAATAATTATCCTTTATTTCAAGGAGTAAAATACGAAGTGGATATTGATCAAGGAACAACCAAAGGTCGAGATCGTTCTTCTGAATTTTACTAAAATCAAGTAATTATATATTTTAGTAAAATATCATCAAATTTAGAAAATGGATATTGTAGTATAATGATGTATTTTTGTAATCATTTCTTGATGATATGAATGAACTCTTTCATGAATCTTTGTTTTATAGTCTTTTGGTCTTTAACCATCTATAGTTCACCAACATTCATGTGATCAACGGTATATATCTCACTCAATAATTATTTACACATTTCTTCCATCTCAAAATATTCACTTTCCACATGTCTTCTTCTATATGGAAACCTTGTAATGAGTTACATTAGATAAAATTTATTTTTACAGAATTCCCTTTTTAAGGAATTTTTAATTATTCCCTTGAACATTGTGGTTTCTTTTGAATGAAATTTCAAATGTAAAATCTTTGATGATTTTGATGTATTTTGAGGGTGATTTTAATTTTGAGGGGGTAGAACATAACCTTGAAATATATTATGAGTTTATTTTTCATTCAATGTATTTTAATTTTTTGATATCATTAATTATATGTAGCATTGAGTTTATAAATTTTTACACACAACAACTAGTTTCTTTGATAGCATGCATGAAACATGAAACCAAGATTTTGTGAACCATGTAATAATATTTTTTTATATATGACCATTATAAACTAGTTGTTAAATAGTCTGGTGTGAAATGTATTAACTACTATATGAGGTATACAAATAATTTTTCCAGTAAATATTTTTATATATTTATAATTTCATAGTAAATTATCAATCAACTTTTTTTAAAAGTAAACATATTCATCAAAAATATGTTTTCATCAAAAATATTTTTTATTCGTTATTTTGTGGAAATATTATAAGTAATTTATTTTATTTTAAAAAATTAATTTTATAAAATGAAATTATCTTTTTGAAATATCCTATAAAAATTAACCAATGGTGAAATTTTGGGATTTTTCAACAAATATTTATTTTGTAGTGAATAGTGTAATATATCAATTTTTTGTAAAAAAACCATTCATTTTCGATAAAATAATTAATATTAATGGCCAATGATGTTTTAAATTAACGTAAATATTTTTTTGTGATATTTGAATCAATGTTTCTAATTTATTATCAAATATTTGTTGGATTTTCGTATATGTTTGTTTCTTAGGAGAAAAAAGGGGGTTTCTGAAAACTATTCTGAAGTGCATAAGGTTTGCCAAATTTTTTTAATTTAAATAATAGATAATTGGTAATTTTTTAAATGAAATGTTCATATCATAAATCAATGAATTTTATTTAATATTCAAATATTTATTATTATAAGTCACATTGTTAATATTAAATCATTTTGTTCTTAAAATAATACACTTCTTGAAAACCCTCTTTTTGACATGAATGCGTATTTTAAAAAAAAATAATATTTTAAAATTTAAATAAATTTTTTAGTAAAAATAAAATATTTTTTATTATATTTTAATAATTATATTAGGGTTTATATTTTATTTTTTCAAGTCTAACTTTCTGTCTAATAGTGAAAATAATGAATTTAAATTAAAAACATGCTTTTTGTTTAAATAATTTATAAAGTTGTGTTATTTTTGAAATTTTGATTGAAGTAAAAATAGTTAAATTATATATATATATATTTATATTTATATTTATATTAATACAATTTATGTTATTATAATCATTCTAATATTTTTTTCATATAAAAAAATGTAATTTTTTGAACATTTTCTCATTGACACCCTTCTTTCTGACTGCTTTTATGAAATTCATTACAAATTAAATAAGTACAATTCTAGGAATTGAATTTGTAATAAGTGATTACATGTTTGGAATAAGAATATTTATATTAACTAATATTTTCATGTTAATTTTTTCCACAATGAATAATGAAAAGAGTACTAATTAATTACTTAGTTAGGATATTTTTTTCCTTGGGTACAACTAAAATTATAAGGATTAAAATGCAATAAAAACATTAATAAAACCTATTATATTTTAATATTGAGACCTTATAATTTATAATTATCCATAATAATCCATTTTAGGGCATTTTATCATGATGAAAACATTGGTACAACTTTTTTGTTCCAAAATATTACAAGTGTTCCCCTCACCTTGATTATAAAAGGTCTCCCACTCTCATCAACTATTCACATATTAAACAAATTTTTAATAGAAAATAACTACACAAATACCTTCAAAAAATAAATCATATAATATAATAATAATTAATTTGGGATTAAATTTAACATAAGAATTATTTTATTGAAAACCTAATGAAGTTTTCTGAAGAAGTGGTAACATTCTTCAACAACCATTTTTATTTTATTTATTCCTCCACATTAAAAAATTGTTAATAAACCCTGATGATATAATAGCCAGAATATAATATATATGATGATATGTTTTTAACTTAATTTCATGTTCTAAATACATTCCTATGTACAATAAATGGGTTACCCAATCATCATTCGTGTGTGTGACTGACTACCACCCTGTGAACCATTGTCGTCCATTTTTCCATTACCACCTCTCACGGTTGGGTATGTTGATGGATATAAATTATATTTATAGTGATTATATGTATTACTTTGTTATACCTTTGGACTTATTATACAATATATACCTTATTACATTCTATTCTACAGGGTATATGATAGCATCATTCATGTGTACAGTGGACTATTGTCCCACCAAGCGATGGGTTTTATTTTCACTAACACTCTATAAGAAAGATAATAAGTATATGTTTAATAAATATATAATATTTAAATGAAATAATTATGATATAAATAAAATATTTATCTTTATGAAAAAATAATACATCATTTTATTTCTTATATTTTCAATCCATGAAAGATGATTACACCATTCTTCTATGTGTGGACTACCGCCCTCACGAAGCGATGCGACTCTCTCTATTCATAACCACTCCAAAATGATGCTATTTATTTATATATAAATATGAATATGTTATTTATGATATTTTTATAAATATTTAAATATAAATTATTAATTAACATCCTTCATTTTTTATCAATGAAAAATGGGAATGTTACTCATTTTTAATTATGGCATATCGTCTCTAAGATCATAACATACTTCACTTCCCAAATTAATCATTAATTATCTGTGTCAATATAATAATTTATTTATATCAATGATAATTATTTAAAAAGTATGGTTATGAATATTATGGAACCATGATCACGGTAAGGGGATCAAAAATGAAAAATCAAAACATATATCAAAAAATCTATTATTACCAGAAATGTGATTTTAACAAAGAATTGTTAATAAAAGCTAAATTAAAGGAAAAAATTACATCATATATGGTATTGTATATGTATTTTTTTCTTCTATAATAGATTAAAATAAATTTATATTTATTATATAACAGGTTCTCATTTTTTTTATGCAACTAAAGACTTATTGTAAGGTATTTCTACTCGATGATTTATTTCTATGTGAGATATGACAGTTTACCACCCGTATATTTTGTTTGGTGTATATAATTAAAATTTGAAAAGATATATAATGATTCTATTTTATTCACATTATTTAATTTTTAATTTTCTATTATTATTTATTGGGGGATAATATTCAAATGATTAATAAAGTGGTAATTTATTATCAACTTAGTTTTACTTTCTATAAGAGAAATGTCGTATTCAAGACAAGTTTTTTTATGTGGTGTATATAATTATCATGAATTAGTATTAGGATTATTATACTAATAATTATTGGTTATTTAAAATCCATTTTATCATTTCTCATTAATGGGGTTTATGGTTCAAAATATACCAAATTGGTAAGGGATTTTCTCCACTTTTCTTTTTTTGAGACATTTGTTATATTATTCACTTATCTTATTTTATTATTTGTATATACAAACCCATTGATACTTAATATAATGAATTTATTTATTCTCCTGATATTTTAATCTATAATTAATTATATTTCTTTCATGAGGCTTAGTTTTCAACGATACCAATGTGGTATATATTTATGTTACAATCTCATCATTTATCGAGATTGTTTGTGATTTTGTTCCTGATGAAAAAATATTATGATCCATCTCTCAATAGACTCATATAACTTATTATCCTCTGGTTATGTTTGTGATAATATATGTTTACCCTTCATTTTACTCTCTCTATGTACCAAAGAGTTCTATGTAATCTTTTTACGGAAATTTTCATTATTTCCCTTTTTTATTGAAAACCCTTTTTTCTTACAAACCCTTGATTTCTAAATTTTTTTTAAAAATTAAAACTTTTTTTCAAATGATTTAGTCATGATATATTTAGCCATGTTTTTCTTTTTAAAAAATGTTTTTAAATGTATAATCACCTTATTTTTCAAAAGATGCACATTTAGGTTTTTCCAGAAACGTGAAAAGAATATTTTTTATATACACAAGTTAAATAGTATTTACCATTATCATGGACACTTAATTATTTAATTCATTAATTAATGTTATTAAATTATAATTTTGAATAAAACATTACCTTATCATTTATGATTTTTTTGAAATTATTTAAAATTAAAAATGGATATAAAAAATATATCTTTTAAAAAGGATTTTTCCAAATTGGAAAGGTTATTTTCCCCAATAATCTGTTTAAATTATTTTTACAGAATCCATTATAATTTATCAAATTTACTATCAATTAATTTTTTAAAAATTATTTTTTCAAAAGGTATTTTCAATGAAAATTTATCTTTCAAAAGAATCATTCCTTGTTACTTTTCATTAAAAATCATTTTCCAACTAAAATTACATAAATTGATGTTACTTATAATTTACTCGGGATATTATGAATTGATATGATTCTTATTCATTATCATACTAGTTTATCAGGAAAATATGTTTATGAAACCTCTTTCTCTTCCACATGTTTTACGATGAAAAAATTATTTTTGAACCCGTTTCTTATTCCATGGGTTATTCTTTGATAAGATGATGAAATGATTATGAAACAAATCTATTTTACATGGGCTTTGATATAATCAAATTTTAATGAAATCCATGTTATTTCATAGGTTTTTATATGAATTATTTTTTTTGATATTATTATACATGTAGATATGGTCATTATATTAGAATGGTTGGGACCTATATCTGCCTCTAACACAATGGGTAATGATTTATATCTCATGATATAGACAATATCATAATGGGAACTGAACCAAGTTTAGTGAAGGAATTTTTCTACTATGATGGCCTTGGGAGTGAACGTTGAATACTATGATGGAATGGAAAGTGTACCCATTCAACTATTTTAGACTTGGAAGTGAACCTTGAATTCTGTGAAAATGATTTTCAATGCATATCAGTATGCTAAAATATTTTATCTTATGTCAGTTTTGTTTTTTCATGGTGCATTTTCGTTGATTTATTTATGATTAATGACTTTTGTACTGCTAATATTTATGCAATGAATAATTATTAAGATATTTGATATGTAGGATATGATTTTCAAATGTTATGATAATTTTATTATACATATATGTTAATGGAATGCTGACATATCTCCAATGGTTACCTCGACTAAAAATATGATATTACGCTTTCTTATATTTTTTCCCCTAGGTTATGAAGAGAGATTTTAATTAGGGTATATCTATGAATATTACTTAAAGATATAATCTTTCTTGGAGATGTTGAAGATCTATGATCAAATAAAAAGATTTTGATCCATGATTGCAAAGTAACTAAACTTATATATTCCTATGGAAGCTATTTTTTTTGTTGTTTGGAAATTCATATAAAAATATTTTATTGTGATATATGTAAATCCTAGGTTATGAGTATTACTCATTTCATGATCTCAAACATATAACGTCTTCAAGGATTGTAATAATATTGTCAATGTGTTCATCATGACACTAAAAGATTTTTCAAAGCTTTGTGCTAGCACCCATAATTTGACGATCAATATTTTTGATAACTATAGAAGAAAGTGTGAATGATATATAGGGTTTCATCCTTATATCCTTTTGAGAAACCTTCACCAATGTGAAGAAATAATTTTTTGGGCACCAAATTGGACAAAGTAATTTTACTTGTTTAACTATTTTTCCTTGAAATAGTGACATGGGATCCTTATACCTCTATCAGGACTCAGATATCCTAGAAGAAGAAGTTTCAAAACACCCTTGTTGAAAAATTTTATATCACTTGTCAACAAACATCTTCTACGTATCATCGTACCAATAATTAGAATTAATGAAACTGTGTGAATTTTATAAGCTAAAAAAATCAAATTACATTAAATTAAGTAGAGGTATTAATCCCAGTATCATTGGAATATACCATGTGAAAATATGATTATGGACAAATATGTCATGTCCATACAAATTTTATTAGTTTGTATTAAAAATTTACCTGATATTGGTGAAAATAAAAGAATAATTTAAAAATAATTATTCATGTTTTTATTCTAGCGATTTAATCTGGTTGGGTTATGGATGGAAAAATATTACATGTGGTGATATTGACTACCACTCATTATGGAATTTTTTTTTAAATATAATTTATCATAATTCATAGCATTTTTGATAACTTGTTTCAACCCAAAACACAAATAATTAAACTAGGGTTAGGCAGTGTGACCTGGTGAAGAAAAAAAATCATAGAAAAAGTGGATGATTCTTCATTAGAAAGCTATTAATTTTTAAAAATAAAAAACACATATAATTTAAGATCGATGGGTAAATGGAATGCATGGGGAAAATATTCCCCTGATTGTCTACTCCACAAATCCACTTTCATGGTCCCACCATTTTCCTTTACCCGAACACCTCCACTTTGGATGATCCTATAAGAAACCGTCAACTTGGTGACCATATCCCCCCTCACCTATCAAATTGCGGTCAATGGATTCCCCATACAATATATCCTCAAATATTCCATCCAACCCAGCTATCATTGGGATTGAACATGACTGTTGCTTCCAACATGAGTCATCGGTCACTGCCCTTTCCACCTCTATCCGGCAGACCCCCCCTGGGATATCCCCACGAGGACCAAAAATCAAGAAAAATATTTTCTCCACTATTCCCATGGTTTCCCTTTCATTCGCGGGATACCTACTACAATCTAAAAAACCCATGAGCCAAAGAGTTTTTGTCCAAACCTCTATGAGGATTAGAAATTTCTCCCCGACTCAATTTGGACTTGGGTGGGATCCTCCCGATCCGAAATGGTATTGCACGTGTCAACCCAATCTAGAATGACATTTTGTGGGTTCATCCTGACCCGTAATGGGACCTATGTGCATTATAGATCAAGAAAAATATTTTATCATATTCTAAAATTAATTTATTATTTTATGGAATTAAAAATTGTTAGTTTTAATGTTCTAATAAATAATTTATTTTTTTAAGTAAATTAAATTAATTGATTAATAATATTTTTGGAATGAAAAATAAATTAATTTCGATACTAAACAAAGTAGATCATTAAAATTAATAATTAGTTTACTTTAAAATTATACCAACAAAAATAATTTTTTCCATTTTAATTTTATCATGAATTAACATTTCTCTTTGATTAATCTTTCATAATGACCAGCCCCTAGTGTTTATAGGTTTATATTATTTAATAATTTATTACCTACCCATGTTTCTCATAACATTTAATTATTTTTAATGATATTTAGTTCCTCATTGATTATTCGTTTAATAAGTATTAGGCCATCTGTGTTACTCATTATTTTTGTATGTGTATTTTTCTAAATAAGATATTATCGCATGCATGTGAGTATGTTTTTAATATTGACGATTCCGATATAAGATGTGTATCATTAAAAGATGAGGTGGTATCCCAGATTAGAAATAAAAATATATAGACCATCAGATAGCTATGATTTGAGTCCTGATCAGACTTAGGTATGATACCCATAGGACATAGATGATCAATGATGTTTAAATAGATCACCAATTTTTAGATTCACATTACCAGTCTAGTATTTTTTTATTTTAGGCATTTTAGTGTTTGTGGGAATATATGTAATAATAATAAATTCATAAATATGTGATGAAGCCTTTATATTAATTCATGTTTAGCTCCGACCATGAAAATATAGTTTGAAAATATTTATTAGAAAAATATTCTCTATCTTGATAAATATAATAAAAATTAACAAAGTTATATTTTGTCAGGAAGGCATTCCATCAATCAGATTTGAACAAATCTAATTGTACAGAGAGCTCTTAAATCCTTATTGAGGGTGCCACTTACTAAAGGAGAGTTCTCATGAGAGTGATGGGTTCACATTACAAATTATGGTAGAAATAAAGTGGATATATTTCTATCACTTAAAAATAGAACCATTAAGGTGTTTGACATAATAATTCCATGAAAACTAGGAAACCACTCAACAAATCAAATATCCTTGAATAAATGTGGTTTTCCATCCAAGTTTCAAGTATATAACTATACAATTACTGTAGTAACCACATCCTGAGGACTATGGGGAGTGTCTTCAAGGATCCATGAATATATAACACTCAATAGATTGTTTATTTCGATTGTAATAGTGAGGGCTACTATGGTTCTATAACATAGTGAGACACAGTTTTTTAATTAATTAATTAATTAATATTTTATGAAAGGTAACTAAGATAAAGTAGAAAATGAAAATTTTTCTTTGTTATAGATAATATGGAAAATCAAATATGCCACCAATATATTATCATTATGATCAATACATGATAAATAAAGTATAATGGTTGACAACAAATTCGAGGGCAGTATAGGAACTAGTGCATATTTCTACATGAGGAAAGGAAGCATTATGTACTAGAGTCATTGCATCCTACAAAGCCTCTTCCTAGGAAAAGTAAGGGGATAATGATAAATGGAAAATACTATATCGGATGCACATGATGTACAATGTATCATGTGATCATAAATGTCTAGTAAATTTTAGAAATATCATATTGATGAATATGCATACAAGATTATAACTCATCACCAGTAGATATATCATGATAGAGTAAGAAAATAATGAAATAAGATATCTTGATTATTGTATATGTGCAGGATAACATAAGAAAATAAATAAGGACCTAATGTGATCAAGATAATCAGGTATATTTAGAAACATGAAGCCCATATGGTTTTTTGAAACTTAAATATGTGTGTCATGAGAAAGATAATGGAAGACCTTACCAGTTTAAAGAAAATATAGGCCAAAATATCTCCAGATTCCACCTGAGTGGTTATGTTCACAAAGGTTAAAACTTTCACAAAAAAAGGTTATCTTAGTGAAGGTGTCCAAGAAAAATGAAATATGAGTCAGTAACCTTCACTGAATGTTTCTTTTATTTTTAGAGGTCTTTTGTCTACCTGAAGATTGAGGCATTAACCGCCATCCAATGTATCTATGATTAATGGTGGTCTCTGGTCCACAAGAAGGTAGTGGTGGTTACCTCTATGTAGTATATGGATACTTGTAGAACACCCCATACAACATGAAGGCTATATTCTACCACACATGACCCAAGTTTTTGAAACATTCATGATAATGGGCCTAAAAATAACACACCATCTCCAACAATTTTGGGAACACGACCTATGGAATTCTATCCAATACTCTAAATTCATGAAACATTAACTATGAAATGTTAAAGAAGAGATTATGTTTCCAAGGTTCTCATATTTTATGAAACCACCTCCCATATGGTTTTGAAAGACTCGTGCCAAGGTAAATATGACTTCGGTGAAGTTTCATGGAATTGATCTTAGAGGATATTCCATTGTGGAACTTAGGGGTTCATAAGATAATTACCCATTATGATACAAACCCCATGGAAACCATGACATGACTCAGAGGTAGGTTTACCATATTTAATGAAATAAGAACTATCTCAATGCCATTATCCTTTTCAAATAAATCACCTTTCAAAAAACCAAAAACATCACAAAACCCATCCACCACCCCTCTCTATGGTTCTTTCATTCATCCAAAAAACATTCAAAAACATTGAGTGACTAGGGCCCATGTACCCATCTAGAACCAGTTTATCTTACCCAAAATTCCAATGAAAGTAGTATCATCAACCATTGTGCACGTCTCATTTACTTTGATCATTCCTTAGACCATTACCTTAATTTTTTTTTCAAAATAATAGGCTTCCTAATAACTCTTTCTCCTAAACATAGAAACCATAAAATTGGGACCCCTAATTTCCACTAATGCACAAAATAATTTTGCTTTCTCCCTACCCCATGGTGCATGGGAAGTGGACACATATGTATGAAAGTTTTAATTATTTAATGAAACTACTAATCATTACTTATAGAGAGACCTTTTTCTGGATCATGAGATTCTACTTCAAAATAGTCTCCCTAGGTCTACACCTTGAGAATGTCCATGTTGCATGACATAAAACATCATGGACCATTATTCAAGACATATAATGATAAACTCAATGACAACATCCTTAGTAAATGATGTTAATATTTTGTCTAACCCTATGTGATAATCATTGGATACCCCTTGTAAAATCATCATGGTATGTCACCTTCTCCCACAACATGGTATGATCATCCTACTTCAGGGAGTTTCCATAAATAATCCCCACACCATTACACAATAATTATTTTTGGTGACTCATGAATCATTAGGAAAAGTTGCTAAACAACCGAGACAAGTCTTACCACATGAACTTAAATGTGTCACGAAAATACATGTGTTTTGACTACTTTATTATATTAGGGCACATAAGACTACAATATGAGGTACAAACTCCTCATCTTTATAAATATGGGACACCTCTATGAAGTTCAGTCCTGACATTCAAATACACATGGGATTACTCTATGATGTTCATCCCTAACACACAAAATGTTACCATGAATTTCCAAAGTGTGATCAACTCTCCCACGGGGCTTCACCTTTTCTCATCAAAACCAAATCCCAAAGAGAAAACTCCCCCACTATGGACACACTTAACAAAATATCATGGTTGAAATGAACCCCCTGGGGAAACCCTCAATGAAATCCACATATATTATCTGTCCTCCCTTTGGGTACATAGATGAACAAAAAACCAACTCTAAAAGAAATTAAACATGTCACGTGATCCAAAATATCCACGCATACAAAAAACATCAGATGAAAAGGATAAAAGGCCTCATCATACCTATATGACTTGAATCAAATACAACATGGTCAACATGGGATTCCTTGGGTTCTATTCCATTGATGCCTCACACATTATATTCCCCAGATAAAAAATGGGGATAATTTATATTTTCTCAATATGCACAATGTTAAGTAATTCCAAGACATTCCAAATGTTAATATCTACTCTAAAAAATCGTTTCATTCTTATCTATACAGAAGTATTGAAATGAACTAGAATCCCATAATACAAAGAACAATTTTCCTGAACATTACACAAATAATTAATGGAGACCTATAATAGGTGAATAGATATAAGGATGAATCTATGTAAGTTTGAATTGACATCCAATCATTATGTTTTTATCAAGGATACAATATAACCATTATTTTTGGTGAAGGGCTCCCACTTATAGAAAGAGGGGTAATGGGAAAGGAAAGTCCATAATCACCTCAACAAGTTGCCCTGGTGGAATTTTTTTAAATAATAAATTGTTAACCTAAAATGATGATGTTATCCATAAAATATGAGAATTAGTAACATCATAGAACCATCGTAATTTAATCTCATTGAATCCAGATAGTTAGATTTATGTTTTACTGAACAAGTGGTGGGACCAACATGAAAATTTTATATGATGTGTGGAATATAATATTGGGAGTATTTAGTTTCTAATAACGTCAATTTGAATCCTTTATATTCTTTATAAGTAATATATAAAGTTGGGATATTTGGTATCACGTTAAATATATCTATACTGATGCCAAATCTCACACTCCTTATCAGACTTGGGCTATTAGAGATAATAATCCTAATACCAATAGGAATGGGAAAAGGAGGAAGTTAGGTTTGGAAATACAACATGATTAAATCTCTATTGTGACATCCACTCTGACTTCATCTTTGGGGTTACCAATCCTGATATCACCCTCGGATCACGTCTAGAGGAGGGTGATCATTTCACACGTTAATTGATATGAACAAGAAGGGATCATTACCACTTGGGATATTACCTACCATGATCTTGTTAAATCAGTACCTTATTGACCCCACCACACCAAGGTCCTCATTGGTAGAAACCAAAGCTACTCCAATGGAAGAACACATCTTGGGCCTCTACATTAAGTGTTCAAACTACTGAATCCCTTATATTAAGGAGGAAATGTTAGTTCTAGATATACCTACTATAATTATAAATCAAGATATACACATGGGGATACCCACTCTACTACATCAGTTCCAGATCGAACCAGTCCCCTAGGTCAAGAGCAAGAAGATATCATCCCTACTCTACTAGCCCTAGTTCAGTACTCTAATTCCAAAACCGAGGGTAGGCCTAGACTATTTCTAGGAAAGAATAATCTTATACAAATCCAATTATCCCTAGAACTGATAGAAAATCTTATTACATTAACACTACTTTAGTGTGGGGATCCATCTTCCCCCACTCGAGTTTGAGACCCCCACCTTTCAGCCAGGACTGGTTTAATTTCTCGCCCATCATTTACACCAGAATCCATTATAGTCTATCCCATAAAGAGGAATGTCACTTCACTAGTCACCCCTTTTCTAATACTAACCAAAATTGAGGTACTCTCTATGCGGAATACATGTCATTGTTTTGATATCTATCATGGATAAAGTGGGAGAAAACCCAACATGGGGGTTGTGCCCGTTGTGCAGGTCACAACACATATGAGGGAAACCAAAGAGACTCTCAAACTCATTCATTTTGATAAGTCCCACTCCATAAAATGCAGGACCCTATGATGATTCGTGTTACCATAGACATCTAAGACTATGATATGACCAATAAATCAATGAGGTAACCCTCACTCCACTTCTAGAGTTGGGGGAAAATGCCATTATTTTAAGAATATAATTCCTAAAGGTGAGTTCAAAAAAATCCCAAATTCCTCTATATGTAACTCTAGGTCGAGTACCTTCTGTCATTATTTCAAGGACTCAAAGTACAAAAATCAATGTCACCATTAGTTTCCCTCCTCTCAACCTCTACTGTAGAAGACAGAGAAACATTAGGGTCTGGGATTATGGATTTAGATGATATTGGGAAATATTATTATCCCTATAGAAACAAAAATTCTCTCATACATGAGGAGTTGGTCATCAATCCATCCAATATGGACATGATCTTCATTTTCTAACCAATTTAGAGATACATTCTAATGTTTTGTTAAGGATTTCACCATTAGGAACCACATATTCTAGTAAAACAACAACATAAAAGATCTATGTGAGTTTCATCTCCATTTTATTAGCCTAAACCAATCACTTTTTGATCAGACCAAGCCATCATCCTGGAAATGAGAAAGAGAAATTGTGGACAATAATTACTAATTACCATCTACCATTTGGATTACATACACATGAAACCATGAACATTTTCACTCTATATTAACTCACTAGTTCAATATGGATTTTTACAAGTATAATATATAGTTTAAATTAAATTTCCCCCAAGACCATCAGCTGGCCTACCCAAGAATGATTAAGAACATAAATTTAATTCCCAAATTGTTCATTGGGATTTATATTAAATAATTCCTTGTATATTATTTCCTTGAATCCCATGATTACCACCATTATCTATAGTAAAAAAAATTTAGGAGACTTACTCTAATCTTGGGGGTCATGGTACAGTCAGCTTAACATGGGCTGATCAAGGGCTGGTGGTGATATGATTCCATCAATTGTAGCCATATACCATTGAAAAACTGAACTATCAATTCAAGAAACCCACTTATAGTGATGGATCCTCTCTGAAATCCATCATGATGAATGTCATCTTCATTTAACCTATTGAGTACCAGATAAATAAGACCACTGATATAGGGCATGATAGGGAAAAGTTAATCCAAGGGGTGACACAGTACCAAGAAAAACCTATGAGAGGAACCCGTACTCATTATAAGAGAATGGATTTGGTCCTTAAGAGTGACCTTAATGATACATTACCAGCATCATGAAAATGTATCAAAAAAGGGAAAGGGGTTTCTGATCCTAACTATCCTTACAAGAATACACAAAACAATGAGTCAAAAGTTTGTATGGATGTGTTTCTTTAGATTCTATAGGAATACAAGAGACTTAATACATAGCTTATGTCCAACAAGCACCCAAGATGTCAAAATATAAAAATAGACCTCATCTCTTATCTAGCTGGGAACCTAGTACTTCTTGGACAAGTGTTTATATTTTAACAAATTGGCCCTGCAGATCCGATCTATACAGAATTCTGTATCCATGACAAATGGCTGATATCTGATTTTCCCACTCCATATTAGTACCGTGTCTATCCTACTAAACATCATGTCTGTGTAGAATCTTGGGACATGGTCTACTAAGAGCACTAGTGAACCCATGTACTCAATAATATTTTGTGATATATGCTCTTATCAACCGCTATGCAGCCTATGATATGAGATAGGTGTCAATTCATGATAATGGAAAGTGGTATCTATAAAGGGTAGACTAGATACACCCACCACCAAAAATCAACAATCCAGGTTTCACCCCATTTAGTGGAATGGTTGAGACACTGCAAAATATGTCCCACATATACTCATTGTGCAGCTCAATGTAGGGATCTCTATAATAGTAGGAAACTAACATGATATGATGATTTTTTTTCAGATAATGAAATAACCCCGTTTAATGAGGTACAACTCGCAGGTCTTGGGATCCATTGTGGACTATGGGGAGATCCAAAAACAAATTATATTTCAGTATAGATCCAACTCAAGAAATAATAGCTTCACTAAACTCTCCAAATTAAATCATAGGTCTTATGAGAGAGTTTCCAACTTCATTTCATAGTGGAATGGACTCACATACTCGCTTGACACATCACATTACCTAGAACTGCTACTCACGATATTCATAAAAAACATCAGAGATGAGTTTATCCCAACCATTATCCCCATGAATTATCTAGATATATTTTTATTCTTCATAATAAAGTCATAGAGTTTGTAGGAATCCTTATAGTGTATTAGAAATGGTTAGGCCTATTACATCTTATGAATCCCATGTGAAGTCCCATAAATGAAGGGAGATATGTTTTCTGCCCGAAAATTCTATTGGGGTGGTTTTTAAAGAATCTCCTTTAACATACAAACCATTACATGTGTATCCCTATTGGGTATTGGTTCACTCAGTGCATCATCTCCAAACACTGTCATTGCCTTGTGGAGAGAATTTTTCCCATACCCCTCATTAGAGCCAAGAATCTAGGATTCCATTCATAGAAAGAATAAAATAGTAATTACTTATTCATGGATGAAAAAGTATTGGTTTATTTCATTGGTTCCCTAGAATATTTTATTCTAGATAAACTAAAATGTAAGAGACCCCATGAATCTAGACTCACTGAACATGTGAATAACTTCACACACCATAGGATCCTTGGAAAACCATCAAAGAGTGTTTTTTTCACAGATTGGATCTAGAACCAAATTTATTGTGTCTAAGTAAAATTGGGATACATCCTAGTACAAGTTGATGATTTCTCCACTTACCCGATAGTGATAATGAAGACTTCTGTTGGTTGTAGTAGTCACCGTGCTATGTAATGTAGAAGTAAAATGACTTGTTGGCTTGAATGATAGTCAATCAAACCCACGGAATTATACAACATGAGGAAAATAAGACCTCCTACTATCATTATGACTCCTATAGACACAACTTCCAAATCTACTACAAATACTTACATGTTATGGAATAATTAGTAGTGATATCTAAATAGAAACTAACCCCCCCCCCCCATCAGTAGCAAAACAAGCCTATACCCATAGAGATTTCATGCCATCTAAATTGAATGTCGCACCAGGATATCTTCTAATACTTAACTAATCTACTAACTAGGATAAATAATACACCTCTATGAACTTTATTGAATTGGAATATTTCTAAACAATGTTAAATAATGAGAAATGTTATGTGAACCCCTCAGGAAGTACCAACTAATGTATTTGAATGAGAGATAGAAGACATAGTGGTAGATAGAATGTCTATTCATTTTCTACAAACTACGGTACTGATTCTTTTAAAACAAGAATGTAGGGATCTAGTAGGGAACAAAAAGTATGACCCACACAAGATTATTCATTAGGTGTGAGTCCACATGAAAGTGTATTTGTTGACAGTATAACCTCACTATGACAAAACCATGATTATAAATGTCTAGATAAGTCCCAACCTCAGACATCTGACATTCAAAAACAAGTTTTTCAAATATTTTTTGCTAATAATCAATACAATACCTCAATATTCGGAAAATCCCTAGTGTCCTAATCATTGGCACCCTCTATGATCCCTACTAAAGAAAAAATTTCTTTATGTACAAACATTCCCATCACCTAGATGTATGATGTGTTGATGAACCTCATTGGCATACGATAGAGGCTCTCAATCCCTGAGGATCTTGACTTTTCATAGAAAATTCATGATTCCATCATTGGTGGTTTGAATATACAACTTTATTTTAAGACTGGGGAAGTGACCACTGATGCATATTATGTAGGGAAAGAGAATAAGGATGAATTTTGGGCCATCAATTCATTTTCTGAAGAGGAAGAGGGTGCTGCCATTCATGGGAACATCTCCTACTATATATCACTAGCTAGACCAGCAACAAGGAACTATACCACTACCTTATAGATAATAACTCTAGTATCAATATTATACTAACCTGAAAACTCAACAAAAAAGGCTTACAGAGGTTTATATGATCACCTCTAACCTGAAAAATCAAGGATATGATAAGAAAAAACATAATACTCATGGCAGGGTTCGACTAAAAACTCAATTCAGTGACCATTTATAAAGCACAATTTTTATTTTTGTCTCACAATACATAGCCTATAATTTCCTTTTCGCATGGATCTATCTCTACCTGAAATCAGTTTTCTTCTATTTATACCACCAATTCTATAAATACTACTCTGAATTTGAATTTGGTTTACTGTAGGGAAATTCTTTTCTATTCAATTCTTGTGAGTCTTGTTATCTTGAAGTATAGGGAAACAATATGATATGAAAATAGTACTATATTTATAAATATGATTTTATCGATTCCCCCAATGATATGACAACGACTACAGCAAACACATTATGGTTCATGAAAGGTGGATTTTTTCCTTCCAATTAATCGATTATAACCCACAAGACCAGATCTAGGAAGTTATTTTATAGTCCATAAGATGAAGTTGTGGTCGTAAATTATCTCATACTATTTCAAAGAACTATTCTTGAAAAAAACTTGAAGACACAACCAGTATGATATAAAAGGACATTCACCACTTGGAAATTAATCCATAATATTCTAACATGTTCCAAAAAGTGGTACTTAGTTGATGGAAGTTGACCATTCATCATTGAATTTGTGAAAGGATTTGACCCCATGATGAGAAAACTCATATGATTAGACCATATTAATTTATTTTTTTTAGTCTCTATTGAAAATGAGTTTCGTAGTTAAGTATCTTCCCCCTTTTTATCGGGTTTCGATGCCCCATCTAGATCTATGTCTTCTGAAGATTCCCTTCCTCCCTTTAATCCACATATCTCGGATAAAGAGCATGATCTATAATATTACCCTAATTCATTTGAAGAGGTTATATCCACCATTATTTATGAGTTAACTCATGTGAACCTTTCCATGAAGGAAGATTTGATTTGAACACTAACCAACACAGCCATGTCAGTGGAGGAGAAATATCAGTATCTGGCCGCACTGAAGTAGAACCATTAAATGTGTTCCTTAAGCTAAGGATATATTCTAGGGCTTGACCCTCAAGCTATATTTTATCACCTTATCCCCATAGTGGTCCACCATGGGTTAAAACAACCTCCAATTAAGATTCACCAATATCATGATTCCATGGTCGAGGCTAAGAATGAAAAGATTATAAAATCAAGCATTGTTAGAGAGGTTTAGTAAATGAAATAGATAGTCAAAATTAGTCTATATTAGAAAAATAATGGGATGATCTGCATCTTTATTGAATTATGCGGCCTCAATATCTATTGTATGGATGATGCCTTTCCTCATCTAGTGATAGAGATATTGATTAATAATATGGTTGGATTCAATTATCTCCCCTTCATTGATTGAAATTCTGAGTAAAATATGACCATGATGTCCAATATGGATGTGGATTCAACTCACAAATGATCACCCCAGGGTAAATATTTCATATAGATGATTTCTTAAGGCTTGGAAAATTTATTATCCACATACCAGAGTTACATGCATTGTATCCTCAAAATACTCCTCAAAAAATTGATGGCATGTTACGTGGATAATTTATTGTTTAAACTCAATCAAATCGATGATATTCTTCGAGACCTTGAGAATGTATTCATATTCCTCTATTTCAACCACAATAAAATGAATCCTCATAAGTTTTCATTTGGGGAAACCAAAGGAATATTTCCAGGAATCATTGTCAAATATAGAGACATCATAATCGACCATGAAAAAATTGAGGATATCATCTAGATTACTCCCCCATGAAACCTTTGAGGGTTTCAAGTCATCTAAAGAATTGAAAGGGCTTATCAAGGATCATGAAAAAAGGAATTTCCTATCAGTGGGATGAGTATTTAAAATATTATTTTGAAGATATTAAGTAGTATCTACAATATCCTCTAACTCTGATTCCACCCATCTTTGGAAACTCTCTGGTCCTTTATTTGAACACTCTGTAAGGATCACTTCATGTAATTCTTTCCCATAAAAATGATTAGGTTTGATAAAGGAGCCTATATTAGCCCAGTTTCATGATCCTCAACATGTATTCCAGATACTCACCCATCGATTATAGTTTTGTAATAAACTAGTTTTTATTAGTAATATTTTTTTCTGGAATAAAATCATAATTTGTTACTTAATACAATATTATAAACATAAAAAATATCTAGAAACTAATAATACCTTATATCATTAATAATGATAATTACATTAGTTAGTAATGAAACCAATAAAATTCCACAAATTACACATAGGAAAAAAATATATATAATAAATTAAAAAATTAGAAAATATGGACCACTCTAATCTACTATATTCATATCACACAATTCCAAAACTATGAAATGAAACAAAATATTAGTAATCCAATAAACATGTTGGAAAAAGGAAATATTTATCCATGGAAGGAATTATAGAATATTTTTAGTGAAATAATGAAGTGGTATTTTAAATAGGTAACGTGACCATTGCAATAGTAATGTGACGATTGGAATAGTAACCAGACTATTTTAAATAGTAACCTAGCTATTGTGAATAGTAACCTTGTCATTTATATAATAATTTAACCTCAAAATTATAAATTGTGACATAAATAATTTTTGTAATTATTATTTTATGTGAATATAAATATTATAAAGCAGAAAAATAAATATGAGGCTAGAAAAAAAAATATAGACACATTGTTAATAAACCATATTTTTATAGAATTTTATAAAAATTAATAATTTTTATATTTAATATTCATATTAACTATGTTAGAAATTTATTTTGATAAAATTAATACCATTTCTAGAAAATTACATTGAAATTATTCTATGGGTGTTTTTTGAATTATTATGAAATACATCAATTTTCTTGTGAATAGTAAAAATATTGTATTTCTCCTAACCAATGTATCTTAAATTACATCATCCATTATATAATAATTACCAAATAGTTTTTAGAATTTTTTATTCAACCAAAAAATATATATTTTCATAAATGAGTAATTAAAACCCAATGAAATTAGTTTTCAAACCTACAAAAATATTCCTAAACCTAATGTCAAAAGTGATCCTTTAAAATATCAATTTTTCTTTTTTTCCACATTCCTTTTTAATAAAAATAGATAATTAAAATTGAAAATTTGTTTATATTATAAAAAATTAAATTATTTGGATATATGCGTTATTTATTTTAAAAAAAATAACTATTACATGTTTTACCATTGATATCTTATTTTATTTAATATTTTATGCTAAAAATACCCCTCCCCTTAAGAATAAATATCCCATCACCCTTCCCATTGAAAAATAATCATCTATAAACATTCAAAGAGAAATATCTAACCATTTCCTCCATATAAATCCTCTTATAATACATTGGGACTTTTTCTAGTAAAAAACACCAAACATCAAGGGATGAATAGTCTCGTACAAGAGAAGATACTCCAAGGGAAGAGTATATTTTTATCAACTCATTTATTGTTTTCTTCTTCTCTTTATTTTTATGAATTACATAAAAAAATATTATAAAAATAATTTTGAGGTATTATAAATTTATAATAACGAAATTAAACTATAAAAATTATCATAATTATGAAATATATTAATTTTAAACTTATCTTTTCCGCTATATCAACAATATCCAATCAATGACCACTTAATCACCAATAAGACCATTTATGATCCATTTCATATCACTAAAATTATATATGGTTATAGTAAATTATATATGATATATAAATATATAAATATATTTATTTTCAAATTATTTAAATATTTATACTTTTGTTTAAATTTCATTAAAAAATAGAGAAATTGTAGAAAATTAGAAATTTTTATGTCAACCAAAATATCAAAAATACATCACTTTGTTCATGAAAATTATGAAATATAATAAAATTATTTTAATAGATAAATAAAGGTAAAAATTATGATAATTCACTTTGGAATGGATTTCATAATAAACCAAGTTCTATTATTCATAAGATATAAAAGAGACAAAATAATACAGGATATAAGGAAAGGGGATTCTCAAAACCAACTACTTTTCTTTGGGTTATCCCTAATTCAGGATAGAATTGGTATGAATAATCCTATAATATTCCATAATATCATTTCAATATTTTTCAATTTTTATTTTTGGGATATACATGTTTCCACCTTTATTTTTATGATGAATAAAAACATTTTCAGAAATTAATTTTCATTTTAAAATATGTCTCTTACTCTGCTTGAGTTGTTTCCACTTCACTGAAGAATGATAATATGTATCCCAAATATATTTTTAATAATTAAATCGATAACCCCAATTTTATTAATAATAAAATGATTTATGAAATCCTTATGACACCCATTCCTTTCTATAGTTTCTTTCACAATTACAATTCTTATATGTTCTATGTGAAATTCATGATTATGTATACATTATAATGTGATAGGTAGGCCTAGATTTATATATACCTCCAATTAAATTGGTAACATGATTTATACCATGAGTATTATGTTTATTATTTTTGAACATAATTCCATATTTTTCACAATGATTATGTTATGATTATCTATATCAGTTATGTGGGAACATGATGCGATAACTATTCAGAACTTTGTGTTGTATTTGAACAATATAACATGATGTTCTATTTTAATGCATCTACACATTCCATGCCTTTATCAATTGTTTTCTTCAGTATATTTATGATTATCCAATGGTTATTATATGTTGAATATTATTAATCTTAACCATATTATATTTATTTCATTCCCACATTCTTCCAATTTTTTGGATTTTAACTCAACCCTTTCATTTCTATATTTCCTCAGGTGACTACATATACTAAGGATAACTTTAAATTTTAAAAACTAAATAGTAGAAGTCCTTATGTAATGCTTCATACCCTATATCCCATTAATTTGTATAAAATATGGTGTTGGAACTTTCCTAGGATGTAAATGTGACTCTTTTCAACACTTTTCTAAATTCCAAATTTTCCATGTTTTCCAATGGTGCCTCATCCAAACAGTGCATCATCCCCACAGTACCTCATTCAAATGGGGTCTCACCCTGGAGGTGTCTCACTGGTGGTGTATCACCCTATTTGCATCTCGAAGGTGGTGTCCCACCCTGGAAGTGGCACAATGGTATTGTATCACTAAGGATATGGATTGCTGGAAATGTCTCACCCTGACAATGTCTCAGTGTAGATGTCTCACACTGGGAGTCTCTAGCTAGTATTTTCTCATCCAGAGGTACCTTGTTTAGTGGTGGCTTGGGGGAATATCCTCATATGTAATTGCCTCTCTAGCAGTACCTCATCCAATGGTTCCTCGTCTAGTGGTGTCTCACAGGAAATGCCTCTTTGGGAGTGTTTCCGGTTCTTTTTGTTTTTCCCTTTTGACATCATTCTTTGACAAAAAATGGGTTTAATTCCAAATTTAAAAGGATTTGAGATCAATTAAAATTCCATGAATCACATCATTAATTACCTAAGAGTCTTTAGACTTTTAAATTTTGTAAACACATGATATTGGTCAGATCCACCTTCATTGGAACTTCAAAACAATTTAAAATCCTTTGTGTTTCATATCTAATCGATCTAATCTAGGGGGCCTTCCCTTCATTATTTCTTCTCCTTTTTCTTTTTACTAGACACCCCAAATTCTTCTTACCATATGTGTTATGTGTCCAAGATGCGGAAATTGGTTCGTGTTTCCCTAGAGGGTGACCTGATGTATGCACACCCCTGTTTTTGGTGAAACCATGAAGTGTCAATTACTCTTCTTCCAGGTATGATTTACTTTGTCATTCATAATTTTGAATCATCCTAGAGGAGTATATAGATTTTTTACCTTGTTATTATTTTTTATTACACATTAATAAATGAAAATTTAATTTTTTTAATATTAAATATACAGGGGGATGGGGGAGGTAATGCATTATCATTCATTGGTATTTTTGTTTATACTATTATTTGAATGGGATAACTACCCACTAAAAATATTGGACATTGATGGTCCTTAGTTGTTAACTATAAGGTTTTTTAAATTCATGTTATTTGGTTTCTAAGAACTAATATATAAAAATTGGATAACCACATATATTCGGCTAATGAATGGATGCCCCAGGATCATATAGTTTTTGTGATAACACCTAAATTATAAAGTGTAATTAAATAATGGATTCCTTATTAAATATAAAAATATATTTTTCATTGGTTGTGCGGTTATAAGGTTGTGGGAATGGTTGTGTAAAATGTTTTGGTTTTATTTATATAGTAAATCAAAGAATATGAGTTTGAAGGACATTAGTGATTTGTATGGTAAATTTCCCCGAGTCTTCATTATTAATAAATAGCAGAAAGCTTCACCCTGTATCTAGAGGTCATTATATGATGTGTCATTAATGTGATGTGTGTTAAGTTACATGGACTCTTTATCCCCTAAATGACATTGAATGATTGTTACTATGTTAATTGGTATGTTTCATGCTTGATATTTCCCAGGTAGTGATGGACTGAATAAATAATTGTTTAATAATATTTGGAATTTCATGATTTGTTTTGGTTAATGGATTGGAAATGGATAAATAAATTGGCTGGGAATGTGAAATGAGATTTTTGGCATGATGTGTGGTGTTGTTCATTTAGAGGTAGTAGCAAAGGTTATGGTATTTTGAGTTGGTGGTTACACTAATAACCCATAGGTTGGTCTTGAGTGTTTGGTATTATATATATACATAATCCTGTAATTCTCCTTCTGATTTATATTCTCTCCCACCCTACTTCAGTAGTATTTGATTACCACCACCATCGTCCTAGGGGAGGGTGACTTTCCTAATATCCAGTGTGGAGTAAATATGGAGGGGTACTCATTATTTTCTACTCTCTCTTCTTGTTGAGGTATGTATGGAATAGAATGTTAATGTGATGAGTTATGTTATTTCTATAATTAGTGTTTTTTATATCCTAGGTGATTTTAGGTGAGATGTTTTGCTGATCAGGTGTCTTTGGGTGAGATGTGATAGCCCATGTGTTAACGGATGAGGTTGGTTTGTTTACTAGGCATCTTTAAGATGATATTTAAAGTTATTTATTAGGTTTTATTTGGGAATATATTTTATGTGTTGTGTGGACCAAGTTTGTGTGGGTGGGATGTTTTTTGAGGACTAGTTCTGTGTAGGCATGATGTATTGCGATGCCCCGACATGTGCAGGAAGGATGTGATATACGGAAGGGATGAGAGTGTCAATACATATGATGTTGTTTGAGAGTGAAATACCACTGGGAAAGGGGTGAAGGGTACCCTATCATTGATGTTATTTAATTTATATTATTTTAGTTAACATGCATTACTTGGTGAGTATTCTTTTTTGAGGTTTGGTTTGGTTAGTATACGTGTATAGCTATTATTTGGTTCTGTTATTTTCTCAAGGGTGAATTAGTATACATCGTTCACATGTGTATGAAAGTCAATTGTTTTCCTTCTGACTATACCTATATTCTCACCCTATATATATAAAACTATTTTCTGTTCTCTAGGGGTATTTCACAGACTATGGGGGACCTTACTATCTCGGATCATTGACAGTTGCTGAGCCACTATGTTAGCATAACTTTTGGATATTTACTTTGGGGATATTATTGTATTTGTATCGGTTCTATGTATACATTTATGTGGGATGGTTTGGGTTTCTATATAATATATGCCTTGCAGATGTTGTGGATGATTCATCTTATCTCCCAATCAAGTTTCATTACAAAATGTAATGCCTCTAATATTGTGAAATTTTTACACCCTTGGTGATAATATCCATCACAAGGCCTATTAGTGGTGGGACTTGGTGCTCATTATCTCTCTTTCTTCATATCCATCCCCAAAGGGGTACCTTTGGAGGGAACGATCATGATAAGTTGTTATCCCATGTAATGGACAAGAGATAGGATGTAGTTTTGAGTTAGTCATAGTAAGTGTTTCATGGGGTGGTATGGAAGGAGTTATAGTTTTCCTTGGCATGTGATATAGGCTAGAGATACTAGCAATGACATGGTATTTTAGGTCCCCCATTATCCAGTGCACAGAATCTGAGCTTATTGAATGACCAAGTGAGATGGACCTGCTTACAGGGTGGAGACCCATAAAAGGTATATTAATCATGATGACCTGTTTTGTTGTATGAATTGGGTTGTTTTGGGAGGGTTAAAATTGATGAAATGAATTAAATGAATTAAAATAAATACCAATATAAATTACATACAACTCAGGATTAAGAAATCCTTGTTTACCTTTTATCTATGGCATAAGGTTTTGATCCGTGTGTGGCATAGGTAGTTTTGGATCAACAGGATAATCTGGTTGATCGTCATAGGGTGTATCCATCTGAAGAGGATGATCAATGGTATCGTAAATTTTGTAATTTCCAGCATCATGAATTGGGAATGTACAAGGGTAATGTTTCATACATGGATATAGAGAGTTTTTTTGGAGGATCTTAATATCGATTTCAGTATTATACGGGCTCCGAAAGGGTACTGGGTCCCATTGGTAGTCCTTCATATGTGAGTAGTTGTAACACCCGAGACTTTTATGTTATATAAATCATCAAATGAATCTTTTTCTACACACAACACCTGCTTGGCTTTCTATACACGAAATCGCAACCTTCCTCGATAGCTTGCATCGTACGCAATACCGAGTTTCACTAAACAACGATATGCTATTAAAATATTATTAAAACTAGCCGTTATGAATAGTAATAACCACATTTTGAAATTTTATAAATTTTATTTTTCAAAATGGACTTCATTTTTGGATTCGGAATATCGAAATTAGCCTAGGGTGAAATTTTGGTATTTTTCTGAAAACTTTCAATTTTTGGTGAATAGTGAAACCACTAAGTGGTAGTTAAAAAACTGAATTTTTCATAAAACTTAATTTTACCGCTTCTGTGAGTGGAACTTCGAAAATCTGAGAGACACAGTTAATATCAAGGACTAAAATTTGGTTCAATGAGATGAAAATAATTTTTTGGTGAATAGTAACTTTTTACTTTTTTACCACGGTTAAAAGTAAATAGGGTAATTAAGGGTAAAAATGATATTATTATTACCCTAACACATGTCCTAATTCTATTGTACAAGTGTAATTCGACCAAAAACAACCTTAGGAATAACATATGACCATTTAGGCCCACATGGATTAGATTAGAACATTTATTATTAATTTATTTAAAAAAGGGTTAAAATAGTTAAAATCAATGTTTAATAAGTAAATAATTTTTAATATGGGGTTATACATAAGATAAATTCGACTATAAATATTCATTAGAAAGATAAAGAGATTTCCTATATAATTTTATTTTATTTTTAATTTTTAGACATTAAATAATTTAATTTATTTATGACACAAAGATGATGCATTAATTATCTTATTAATGAAATATTGACATAATTAATGTTATAAACACCAAACTAAATGTAATTTTAGACTTTTTATGAATTCCGCTAATTTTATCGGTTAATATGACATGTTATTATTTATTTAATTAACTTGGTCTAATTAATAATTCTGTTATGATTTTCACAAAAATCAATTACTAATTAGTGTCAAAATTGACATAAAATAGTTTTTAAAACAAATATTATATTAGTAATTGTTTTTTATTCCTAAAAATCTAAGGATCTGCCAAATGACTTAGATAAGGTTATATATATTAATAATAAACAACTTGGGGTTCGGTTGGCTGCTTATAGTAAATTTTATTAACCTTATAGTATAAGAACCCAAGAAGACACTGTAAAAGTAAAATTATTTAACTTAATGTTAAATCTAAATGATAAGGTTACAATAGGAACCTAAACTTGTCTAAATTCTATTTGATGAGAGGATTTGGACCCATCCCCACCTTAGCCTCGAAATAAATCAATTTGGAGCTATTTGAAACCCTACTTGACTTTATAATAAAATAATATTATTAGTTATTCCAAAGGTGCCCCTCTCCTCCCTTATAAAAGGTCACCTCCTCCCCCTCTTCCTCACACCACTTTGAGCCTTCAAACTCGGACAAACCCTGCCAATTCCTCGTCTCCACTACCCTAGAGACATCCTAGAGGTTCTGGCCTTCTTCAAAGTGTAACACCCCAAGATTTCATAGTGTGTTATTTCTTCAAAATAATTCAATAACTTGCACTACACGCAACACCGAGTTCAAGCGCACCATGACTTACCAAACAAGCCGTTCAAAAAAGGTTATGAATAGTATTAACTAAATTTTAAACTTTATATAATCCTTATAATTTTAGAATCCATATTATGAGTTTCTTAGACATAATGTAAGAACAAATTCATCTTCAGTATTGTAGTTTTACCAACTTTTAATAGTGAACCCTTTTTAAATAAAATATTTTAAACTTTTTGACTAAATGGGGACATCAAAAAAATTAAAATAAAACATCCCAAGCTTCCACGGTACGCTTTCCTTTGAATAAAACAGTAGCGTGTGTTGTACGCAACTTCGAGTTTTAACACACACCACAACCGATCAAACTAGCCGTTATGAATAGTAATACTTAATTTTTTGAAATTATATATATTTTATATTTCAAAATGGACTTCATTTTTGGATTCGGAATATCAAATTTAGCCTAAGGTGAAATTTTGGTACTTTTTGGATAACTTTCATATTTTGATGAATAGTAAAAATTACTAAATTTTAATTAAAAACAACTTTTTTAATCAAAATAATTAATAGTGATAAATTATGAATTTGAGTGGTTTTAAAGTATATTTAGAATATATTTTTACCATTTAATATAATTTTGGTCATTGGACATAATTTTACAATTAAACCGAACATAAACAAGTGTCAATCTTTTGATAGTTATTATCTCTTAAAAATACGCTTTTTGTTTTGACAGCGGGAATTAATTTTAAATTAATTTCTGCCACTTCTGTGTTTTGAATTTAGAAAAATGGATTCCATATTTGGAATCAGGATGTTCAAATTGTGTAAATAGGTAACTTTTACTTTTAGACATTTTGAATAATTACTGCGGTAAATATTTTATTTACCATGGTTAAGGGTAAATCCGGTATATAAGGGTTAAAAAATAATATTATAATAATACTAAATTACCCTAAAACGTGTCTTAACCCTATTGGTTAATACATGGTCGACCATGGGAATCTTTGGGTCAATTTTGGGACCCCATTGATCCACTTGTAAGTGATAATGACACTTTATTTTAATTAAGTTAAAATGAATACAAAAATGGCATAAGCTTACATCTTTTAAAAGAACAATTTTTACATAGGGTTATACATGTTTGATTTTCGATTATAAATATTCATGAGAAAGCTAAAACGATTTCCTACATAATGATATTTTATTTATAATTTTTAGACATCAAATAATTTAAATTATTAATGACACAATAATGATGCAATGTTTACCTCATTAATAAATCATTTAAATAAATAAGATTATAATGATTAAAATATTATCTAAAACCTGTCCAATTCTTATTGGTTGATGTTATTTAGAATATGAGTCATCTTATCTTCGACCTCAATGATTTTTGTACCATTATAAACCGAATATAATTATATTATAAAGTAATACTTTCACTCTTTCCTAAAGAGCCTCTCCTCTTCCTTATAAAAGGAGACCACTTCTACTCATTCCTCACACCTCTCAAGCCACTTGGCTCGTCCAAACTCTGCCCAACTAAGCTCCCCACATCCCTCTCCTCCTCCTTGAAGCTTCCCCTTAGGAAGAAAGCATTTCAAGAAGTCCTTTGGTTCCAACCAAAGTGAGTTACCTAAATTAAAGGTAGGATTTTCTCTTAAATTATTTTCAATTATTTTGCTTCTCCAACCCCCAAACTCTTTTTATTTCCTTTCTTTTGTAAAAACACCAGTATCCACAATATACTAGGATGTTTTTATAAGAAGGATTCAAACTACACATTCACACAACTCCATCTAATGGATGATGAACATAATGTTTCTGTGGATGACAAACTAACGCCTCACGAAACGATGATTGTTCAAATACATCTTACCGCCTCTCATGGTGGCCATTAGGATGGAACTGTAATTAAATATGATATTAATGATATATATTTTATATATAATCTTCTTTAATTCCATTTTATTTCATACAATTATTCGTTTCATGTTGTATATACATACGATAATTTCATTTGAGGAAGTGCGGACTACCGCCCCCTTAAAATGATATGACTCGTTCATACCACACATGGAACGTATAAAGGATGGTGTTAATGAACATAAGTAACATATATAGAATATTATATTTTACTGGAATAGTAATATACCTATGTATCATTTGGATTCGATTCTTTTAAAATAAAAATTAAATGGAAGTAGCATTCGTGCGTACGTACGGACTACCGTCTCCACGAACGCGATGTGATTCATTCTCCATCGTATCCATTCAAGTATAATTATCATTTGATGATTTAAAAATGATGTTTAAGGACTTGATACCATTGTGGATATGAATAATATACATCCCATTAATAACGAATATGGCTCACATAACAAAGAATATAAAGTAAAATGAACCTGTTAACACCTGAAATGACGATAATTCTATGATATTATTAACAAATCAATGTTAAAAGATCATATATGATATCATATTAAAGTAACTGATTCTTTTATTATTCAATAACAATTATTTCACCATTATACAGGAGGTAAACCTACCATCGACCAAGGAAAAAGTACAAAGTAAGGGATTCTCTTATCTCACTTTCAATTCCGTGAGATTTCCATTGTTCGCTACTAAATTATTGAAAGTGGTGTATTGTGTACTTCCATTTGATATATATTATCATGATTCACTTTATATTCATGTTATTCTGTAAATCATTTGGTGGTTATTAACCTTTGGCCATGCGACTCAGTTGATTAACGTGGTAAGGGGTTTCTTGTCTCACTTTTAATTCCGTGAGAATTCCATTGATCACCACTTAATTATTGCATGTGGTGTATGTGTACTTCCCATTATTGTATTCATTGTGTAATATACTTTATTTTATGGGTATTTACATCATCATGGTATGATCTTTCTTTCATGGGTGTTTGTTTCTTAAGTTACCTAATCAATAAGGGAATTTGAGATTTCAATTTCCACTCATTTGGCTTTACGCATATTTCATTGATTATATTACCCCAAGATTATGTGTGGAATCACTATTCATTTGATTATGTCATAATTTCCACTCCCCTTCCTGTGGATATACTTTTGATACACATAATCACTCCATTGAAAATTCTCAAGTCATTGATATGAATTTGATAAGAGTAATTTTAACTCTTTCACCATTTGTTGAGTTAAACATCCAATTCGTTGGTGTTGTTTTTACAGGAATATGTGTGAATATACATTGATTGTTTTACACTGAATATCCAATCATATTTAGTGTATTTATATTTTTCACACATAATTATGTTTTTGATTTATCCTTAACCTAAGGATATGGCCTTTATGAGAGATTTCATCTCAACTTACATTCCATTGAGACTTCTTTGTTGATATACACCAAATCACTTTTATGTGGTGTATATAATGTACTTTGACATAGTATGTCATGAATTCCCTTTATTCTCATGATATTACAAATTTTTGATTACCTCAATTATTTTCATTCAAGTGTCTCTCTTTTGGTTAGAATCTCTAACTAAAATACCATTTTTAAATGTTTTAAAGACTTATTCATCTAAAGCTTTCTCATTAATGTCCATGTTTTAAAAATGGTTTTAGGGATTTATTTATATGCACATTAAAGTTTAGAAATTAAAAATCCTTTTAAAAAGTTTCAAAGTGGTATGGGACACTTTGATTCAAAAATCTATTTTTAAATGGCTTCTTGACAAATAGTGTGACTTTTAAATGTTTTCAAGAAAAGGGGGATATTTCTCTCAAATAGTTTTGATGATTATTTTCATCTATGTCAACATCCTTCATTATTCATGATTGAGGTTAATGTGATACAATACAATCTTCCATATTGTATCAAATGAGTTATATTTGACTGTGGATGTTCTATTTTTATACCATTCATGGTTTGTGGTTAAAGTATTGACATTTCGTATGCTAGTTTTAATACGAATGTTTATTTTATGCTTAAACCTATTCATATGAGGAATGCATTGGACTTAATAAGTGACGGGTGGAGCCCGCTATAGCTCCTCGATGCATCGGTAGGTCTCATGAGACAAACTAGTGTCTTGGCACAAGGCCTTGGAAAAATCTTATTTGTAGTCTTGGCACGAGGCCTTGGCTATGTGGTTATGATAGTCTGGCATTATGCATTCCATCATTATGAAAGTGGTTATTGATATTGCATGTGATCATTCGACTAGTAGAATATCCATGTGAGTAAGTAAATGGAATTATTTCATTTTATTTATGCCATACCATGTTGAAAGTTCAAGTTTCAAAGGCTTTTGTTTTAGTTATAAATTGCCTTAAGTGTTTATGATTATTTATGAAAGCTTCTGCCATAATGTTATCCTTACTGAGCATCCGAGCTCACCCCTTTCAATGTTTTATTTTTTTTTTCCAGGATTATGAAGAAGTAATTTATGAATGACCTGCAGGGATAGTATGAGGGGATATGAAGACAAAATGTTTTTTTTATGATGTAATGTAAAAATTTATGGATGTATCTAGTTATTCCAAGGCTACTAAACTAATCGGTCTTTCGAGACTTGATCTTTTTCATGATCATGCCAATGTTATGTAATAATGCACCGACTCTGGGTAACTAGGGTCGGGGCGTTACAGTTGGTATCAGAGGAAGTTTAGTACAAACCTTGGTAGCTAGATTTAGATAAACTCTGATTAGAGCACGTAGACCTAAGATGAACTTTGAGGATTAGTATAAAAGAACTTCCTAGAATTTTGGTATTGTAGAGATTTTGTGAGTTTTCCGAGCAATACATCCCTGTCTAGATACGAGCAGGTAGAGGCGGCTCTGGCACAGATGTACCTAGGGGTAAAATCCGAAAACACCGCTTTGAGCTAGAATCGAACGGGAACTGGTGCACGAAAACGGGCCTTGCTGCACTCTTGGTTACGACACTCCCGGGAGATATGCTTAGGATAATTTACATTTTCTTTACAAACCGATTTAAGTAATATATACATAAGATGAGAGTAAATGACCTTGGTTAATCTTAATATGTTTCAAATTGAGAATATGGTGACATTTTAATCTCTAAATGATTTTACGACTACAATTACTCACACAATGATTTCTGGTTTTAGTCAATGGCTGGATTCCAAGGAAGTCATAGTGAATTTGAGAATGATGTACAAGGTGGGAACGGTGGTGGAAATGAGCAACAAAATGGAATGTTGATAGGCGTAAAAGATATCGTCTTTATGCCAAATCAGTTTTCCAAAAATATGATCAACAACATATATATTAACCAACTCCCAGACTCAACAAGGAAGAGAAAGGTGATAAATGATAAGATCTCCAGCAATGGAGACCATGGAGAAAAGAAAACTCAATTTTCATCATGCAGGAATTGTGGAAAGAGACACCCAGGAAAGTGTCTCAATGGGACAACGAAATGTTTTACGTGCGGGAAGGAAGGACATAAAGTGAAGAATTGCCGAAGAAAAATGAAGAGTACTATGGAAGAAGATAAAAATGGTCCCAAGAGTCCATTTACAGTCATTTGCCGTAAATGTAGGGGACCTGGCCATTACCCGAGTGAATGTCCTATTTTATAGGATATTTTCTTGCTCAAAGAAGAAGCTATGTGGAAATAAATGGTTGGATAAAAATTTAAAAAGTATTAGCACTCCTTGTTGATGGGTTTACTTTGGAATAATTTTCCCTTTTATTTGTAACCCCTCAGTTTGCCATGTGAGAATGATATTTGAGGAATAATTGTCTCTTCTCTTGTGGATATAGGTATAAATAACCATTTGGTTTTATATGATCATTGGGGTTTGAGAAAATGATAAGTTATTATAATTTGGGATGAAAATGCAAAGTATGATATAACATTTGTGGTTAAATTATGTTATTTTGAAAAATTTATCTCATTTTGGTAATATTGTAGAATATAGTTTTTGAAAAAGGACAACACGTAGACCGTGTGACAACCCGTCACGTCGGACAAAGCTGTGGGAATCGAACCCACAACCAAAGTGCGATTGGAATTTATCGCCTACCACTGGACTACGTGAAGTCCCTGGTTAGTATGACTTTTTTTTTTGTTAAATGATTTTATTGATCAATAATAAGATGATTTGGGTTCTTATGTCTTATCAAATGAATACCCTTGGTATAGGAAAATTATTTGGTGATTAAGTGATAAATGTTATTTTGGAAGATGTTCGTTTTGTTAGGAACACTATATGCCCAAGGAAAATAGAATACAATGAGGTTTCATTTGTAGAGTAATGGTGGATTTTTATCTACATTTTTATTGTTGATTTATAGTGATTTGGGTTATTTATGGAAATGATTAACCTATAATAGAGAATATGTGATGATGTTAATTACTTTTAAGTATGTGACTCTAAGAGTATTTGATGTCATTTGGAGATACAATGTAACATGGGAGACTACATAATCAAATTCTTCTATGTTTTGGGTTTCAATATTAGTTTGGATTATATTAAAGTATTTTTAAGGACAATTGGTTATTGAATGGTATCTATTTAACTTTGGGGTATTGTTGGTTTAATTTTCGAAATTAAGATTAGTGCATATTTATCTCAATGAATATCCTTTTGGGGGATCATTAGATCATTCACTAACCATTTTGGTTTTGATTAATCTTCAAAGACAATGTAAATATATGATTTATCCTGCATGGATCATGTGATTCTATGGAAGTTTATTCTAGCTCTTCCAGTGTAACCAAGTCTTCTTGAATACTCATCGTTTAAAAAAAATTGAGTTAGTGGTGGAAATTTATTAAAGAATGAAAATCTACATAAAATTAAGTATATCTCATAATGTTCTTAGTCAATATCATAAATGAATTCCTCTTCCTTATGTAATGTAACTTTAAAAAAAATGTTGTCCTAGATGGTACCTTAAATCATCACTAATTTATGGCTTTGGGATTGTTGGCCTTTTCATAGCCATGTTCTCTACCACTCTCCATCAGATAATTGATGGTTAGATTTCTCCTCCATATCCATATTTTCCTACATGGAACCCTAGTATGTGTTATTTTCGGTAATCTTCATACTTTCCACTCTTTATTTTAAATAGAGGCCTCATTAATTCATTTTTCGATGTGGGATTTCAACTAAGATATTTTGAAATGTCAAAAATGTGTGATCCCAATACCCTATATTTTGTTGAACCGATGGTACTTCAAATCATCATAGATTGATGAGTTTAAGGACCTCAATTTTATACTTGTTTGTGATTGATGACCTCAACCACTACCTATAAATATTTACGTTTTTCCTCCAATTATATGTCTCTAATTGCCACCAATGTTCTCCAAATCGAGATCATAATTTGGTGGTGACCCTTTCATTTCTCTTTTCCTCATATTAAGACTAAATTTTAGTAAACCAATTTCTGATGTGGGTTTTCCCACAAATATATTTTCTATTTTCAACCTTTTATTTTCGAAGAACAATTTCAAATTGCGAGGATGCAATTTATTGAAGGAGGGGAGAATGTAACACCCCAAGATTTCATAGTGTGTTATTTCTTCAAAATAATTCAATAACTTTCACTACACGCAACACTGAGTTCAAGCGCACCATGACTTACCAAACAAGCCATTCAAAAAAGGTTATGAATAGTATTAACTAATTTTAAACTTTATATAATCCTTATAATTTTAGAATCCATATTATGAGTTTCTTAGACATAATGTAAGAACAAATTCATCTTCAGTATTGTAGTTTTACCAACTTTTAATAGTGAACCCTTTTTAAATAAAATATTTTAAACTTTTTGACTAAATGGGGACATCAAAAAATTTAAAATAAAACATCCCAAGCTTCCACGGTACGCTTTCCTTTGAATAAAACAGTAGCGTGTGTTGTACGCAACTTCGAGTTTTAACACACACCACAACCGATCAAACTAGCCGTTATGAATAGTAATACTTAATTTTTTGAAATTATATATATTTTATATTTCAAAATGGACTTCATTTTTGGATTCGGAATATCAAATTTAGCCTAAGGTGAAATTTTGGTACTTTTCGGATAACTTTCATATTTTGATGAATAGTAAAAATTACTAAATTTTAATTAAAAACAACTTTTTTAATCAAAATAATTAATAGTGATAAATTATGAATTTGAGTGGTTTTAAAGTATATTTAGAATATATTTTTACCATTTAATATAATTTTGTTCATTGGACATAATTTTACAATTAAACCGAACATAAACAAGTGTCAATCTTTTGATAGTTATTATCTCTTAAAAACACGCTTTTTGTTTTGACAGCGGGAATTAATTTTAAATTAATTTCTGCCACTTCTGTGTTTTGAATTTAGAAAAATGGATTCCATATTTGGAATCAGGATGTTCAAATTGTGTAAATAGGTAACTTTTATTTTTAGACATTTTGAATAATTACTGCGGTAAATATTTTATTTACCATGGTTAAGGGTAAATCCGGTATATAAGTGTTAAAAAATAATATTATAATAATAATAAATTACCCTAAAACGTGTCTTAACCCTATTGGTTGATACATGGTCGACCATGGGAATCTTTGGGTCAATTTTGGGACCCCATTGATCCACTTTTAAGTGATAATGACACTTTATTTTAATTAAGTTAAAATGAATACAAAAATGGCATAAGCTTACATCTTTTAAAAGAACAATTTTTACATAGGGTTATACATGTTTGATTTTCGATTATAAATATTCATTAGAAATATAAAAAGATTTCCTACATAATGATATTTTATTTATAATTTTTAGACATCAAATAATTTAAATTATTAATGACATAATAATGATGCAATGTTTACCTCATTAATAAATCATTTAAATAAATAAGATTATAATGATTAAAATATTATCTAAAACCTGTCCAATTCTTATTGGTTGATGTTATTTAGAATATGAGTCATCTTATCTTCGACCTCAATGATTTTTTGACCATTATAAACCGAATATAATTATATTATAAAGTAATACTTTCACTCTTTCCTAAAGAGCCCCTCCTCTCCCTTATAAAAGGAGACCACTTCTACTCATTCCTCACACCTCTCAAGCCACTTGGCTCGTCCAAACTCTGCCAAACTAAGCTCCCCACATCCCTCTACTCCTCTTTGAAGCTTCCCCTTAGGCAGAAAGCATTTCAAGAAGTCCTTTGGTTCCAACCAAAGTGAGTTACCTAAATTAAAGGTAACATTTTCACTTAAATTATTTTCAATTATTTTGCTTCTCCAACCCCCAAACTCTTTTTATTTCCTTTCTTTTGTAACAACACCAGTATCCACAATATACTAGGATGTTGTTATAAGAAGTATTCAAACTACACATTCACACAACTCCATCTAATGGATGATGAACATAATGTTTCTGTGGATGACAAACTAACGCCTCACGAAACGATGATTGTTCAAATACATCTTACCGCCTCTCATGGTGGCCATTAGGATGACACTGTAATTAAATATGATATTAATGATATATATTTTATATATAAGCTTCTGTAATTCCATTTTATTTCATACAATTATTCGTTTCATGTTGTATATACATACGATAATTTCATTTGAGGAAGTGCGGACTACCGCCCCCTTAAAATGTAATGACTCGTTCATACCACACATGGAACGTATAAAGGATGGTGTTAATGAAATTAAGTAACATATATAAGAATATTATATTTTACTGGAATAGTAATATACCTATGTATCATTTGGATTCGATTCTTTTAAAATAAAAATTAAATGGAAGTAGCATTCGTGCGTACGTACGGACTACCGTCTCCACGAACGCGATGTGATTCATTCTCCATCGTATCCATTCAAGTATAATTATCATTTGATGATTTAAAAATGATGTTTAAGGAAATTATACCATTCTGGATATGAATAATATACATCCCATTAATAACGAATATGGCTCACATAACAAAGAATATAAAGTAAAATGAACCCGTTAACACCTGAAATGACGACAATTCTAAGATATTATTAACAAATCAATGTTAAAAGATCATATATGATATAATATTAAAGTAACTGATTCTTGTATTATTAAATAACAATTATTTCACCATTATACAGGAGGTAAACCTACCATCGACCAAGGAAAAAGTACAAAGTAAGGGATTCTCTTATCTCACTTTCAATTCCGTGAGATTTCCATTGTTCGCTACTAAATTATTGAAAGTGGTGTATTGTGTACTTCCATTTGATATATATTAACATGATTCACTTTATATTCATGTTATTCTGTAAATCATTTGGTGGTTATTAACCTTTGGCCATGCGACTCAGTTGATTAACGTGGTAAGGGGTTTCTTGTCTCACTTTTAATTCCGTGAGAATTCCATTGATCACCACTTAATTATTGCATGCGGTGTATGTGTACTACCCATGATTGTATTCATTGTGTAATATACTTTATTTTATGGGTATTTACATCATCATGGTATGATCTTTCTTTCATGGGTGTTTGTTTCTTAAGTTACCTAATCAATAAGGGAATTTGAGATTTCAATTTCCACTCATTTGGCTTTACGCATATTTCATTGATTATATTACCCCAAGATTTTGTGTGGAATCACTATTCATTTGATTATGTCATAATTTCCACTCCCCTTCCTGTGGATATACTTTTGATACACATAATAACTCCATTGAAAATTCTCAAGTCATTGATATGAATTTGATAAGAGTAATTTTAACTCTTTCACCATTTGTTGAGTTAAACATCCAATTCGTTGGTGTTGTTTTTACAGGAATATGTGTGAATATACTTTGACTGTTTTACACTGAATATCCAATCATATTTAGTGTATTTATATTTTTCACACATAATTATGTTGTTGATTTATCCTTAACCTAAGGATATGGCCTTTATGAGAGATTTCATCTCAACTTACATTCCATTGAGACTTCTTTGTTGATATACACCAAATCACTTTTATGTGGTGTATATAATGTACTTTGACATAGTATGTCATAAATTCCCTTTATTCTCATGATATTACAAAGTTTTTATTACCTCAATTATTTTCATTCAAGTGTCTCTCTTTTGGTTAGAATCTCTAACTAAAATACCATTTTTAAATGTTTTAAAGACTTATTCATCTAAATCTTTCTCATTAATGTCCATGTTTTAAAAATGGTTTTAGGGATTTATTTATATGGACATTAAAGTTTAGAAATTAAAAATCCTTTTAAAAAGTTTCAAAGTGGTATGGGACACTTTGATTCAAAAATCTATTTTTAAATGGCTTCTTGACAAATAGTGTGACTTTTAAATGTTTTCAAGAAAAGGGGGATATTTCTCTCAAATAGTTTTGATGATTATTTTCATCTATGTCAACATCCTTCATTATTCATGATTGAGGTTAATGTGATACAATACAATCTTCCATATTGTATCAAATGAGTTATATTTGACTGTGGATGTTCTATTTTTATACCATTCATGGTTTGTGGTTAAAGTATTGACATTTCGTATGCTAGTTTTAATACGAATGTTTATTTTATGCTTAAACCTATTCATATGAGGAATGCATTGGACTTAATAAGTGACGGGTGGATCCCGCTATAGCTCCTCGGTGCATCGGTAGGTCTCATGAGACAAACTAGTGTCTTGGCACAAGGCCTTGGCAAAATCTTATTTGTAGTCTTGGCACGAGGCCTTGGCTATGTGGTTATGATAGTCTGGCATTATGCATTCCATCATTATAAAAGTGGTTATTGATATTTCATGTGATCATTCGACTAGTAGAATATCCATGTGAGTAAGTAAATGGCATTATTTCATTTTATTTATGCCATACCATGTTGAAAGTTTAAGTTTCAAAGGCTTTTGTTTTAGTTATAAATTCCCTTAAGTGTTTATGATTATTTATGAAAGCTTCTGCCATAATGTTATCCTTACTGAGCATCCGAGCTCACCCCTTTCAATGTTTTATTTCTTTTTTCCAGGATTATGAAGAAGTAATTTATGAATGACCTGCAGGGATAGTACGAGGGGATATGAAGACAAAATGTTTTTTTTATGATGTAATGTAAAAATTTATGGATGTATCTAGTTATTCCAAGGCTACTAAACTAATCGGTCTTTCGAGACTTGATCATTCTTATGATCATGCCAATGTTATGTAATAATGCACCGACTCTGGGTAACTAGGGTCGGGGCGTTACACAAAGACCCATTTTAGTGCCCTAAAAGGAGGTCTCAAAGAATCACTTCAAAGAAGAGGTAATGTCCGTTACCAATTCTTTCATCTTTATTTCTTCTTCCACTTCTTCTTCTTTAGTTGTTTCATTATGAAGTAATAACATCATTATCAATAATATACTGATATGTTATTATAAGTATGAAACAACCCTATTTCACCATTTATCCATCTTACGGAAAAAGAAATCACCACGCGTGTGTACGTACGGAATACCGTCTCCACGCCGTGGTGTAATCTATTTTCCACCACCACCTTACTTGGATGGGTATAATGGTGTAAATAACGACTATATATGACTATTATAAAGTGATACTGATTCTGAAATAGTATACATACACTCCAATACAATTCCACGATCATAGAAACGATATCATCACCCGTGCGTACGTACGGAATACAGTCTCCACGATGTGATGCGACTCGTTCTACATGATCTTCATTTCATAATGATTATATAAATGAACTGAATGAATTAATATGATATATATTACACTAATAACATTATGTAAATGAGGTATCTATAACCTAAATAGAAGAATAAGAATTTATTTGACAAGACACACATAAGAACAAAAAGTTATAAACACCCGAATAACAAGTAGCAATGAAAAATTACTACTAAGAAGCTAAGAATATGACCATATATGATATCATAAAAATAATTATGATTTTGTAATAAGTCAATAACATTATTTAAATCATTATACAGGAGGTTCAGACACTTACGAAGCAAAACGGACCTAAGGTAAGGGAAATATCACAATCTCATTTTTATCCAAGATTGTTTATACTTTGAAATTTACTGGGGTGTATTTTATCATCCACATCCATGTTTCCTCAATATGTAATATTATTTCCATCCACCTACAATTTTTTAAATCCAATTTTACCCTTCGGTGAGTTTTTAGTAAAGGATATGAAAGAAATCTTTTGTCGTTTTACATACGAGGTACTTTTTGACTTTTCCGATAAAAGTACGAAGAATGTTTTTTTAACTTATACGGCATGAATGGATTTTGAAAACATTATTACCAAGAAGGTTCCTTTACAAGTTTTCAAGTTTATTTTTAATCAACTTCTTTTAGTTTAGAATTGTATGACATATTAAGAAAGGAAAAGTATTTTTGAAGTAGAAAGGATATTTCCTCAAGAATGGAGTTCAAGTGTTTTATCAAAATTATTTTCCATCTAAGATAATAAATGGTTCTGTTTCTATCCCTATTATTACATTGATTTGATTATGTTATGATGGAATTATATTTATTAATTCCTTTATCTTATATGAATTGTTTTATGATGTCATGATGTTTAAGATTCCCATTTTTATTACATGGGTTTTACTATGATGTATGTTTTCTGATTTTATGGCACACATAAGAATGGTATCATTATGAGATGGGTGGGACCTATATCTCCCTCCAATTCATTGGGTAAAAATTTTATATCTCATGAGATAGACATGGCTGGAACGGTAGGTTATACTGGTTCAGTGAAACAGGACTGGAACGAGGGTGACTTGGTTCAGAAAGGGACTTTGTCCACTAAGATAGTCATGGCAATGAGTCTTGACTGACAAGAAATGATTCTCTATGATTATGTGTGTATGCCACAAAGTTTCATGTTTTAAGTTATGATTATTGTTATTACATTTCACTTCCATGATTTATCCCATGTTATGAAATTATGATCTCTTTTGCAGGTTAAGATTTCTAAAAGTTATGTGCTTATGTATACGATGTGATTGATATTTCTTTTGTTTACCCTTACTGAGCATTTGAGCTCACCCTTTTGTATTTTTTATCTCCCCAGGTCAGGAATAAGGTTATTAAGTAGAATATGCCAAAAAGGGACTCTAGATATGATAAAATAAATGGGAGGCAGAGTAGATGGTTTATGAACCAATTGTTTATGTTTCCCAGTTTCTAAAGACACTATACCTATATGGTCCTTTCGTGGTTTTGTTATATGTGGTAATAAGTATGATCCAATTTTGAAGTATTAACAATGTTTTTAAAGTTTGGGTCGTTATAGTTGGTATCAGAGGAAAGGTATAGTCAACCTTTGGAAACTAGGATGTGAAATCCTTAGTAAGAACCCTAAAGATAAGCCTAAGCATAGAACACAATCTTAGTGTTTTAGAAATGGCCCTGAATAACCTAGGATAAGACCTTATGTGTGAAATTTTGTTCTTGAGTATGTGGTTTTGCTATTATAATTAGTGTTGCTCACACTATTCTTCTTGGTTTTAGTCAATGGCTGGAACCCGAAGGAATCGTGTTAATGCGGAATGCGACGGGTAATGCAATGATTGTCCCCCTGAGCAACCAAACGTTATGGGAACTGGAATTCAAAATCTTGTAGCCATGCTTACACAACATTCTCAATCTATGAATCATGCAGGACTTCCAAACGAGCAAAGGAAGGAGCAACATTCTGTTGAATCCTTCATGAGGCAGCGTCCACCTTCTTTCAGCGGGACTACTGATCCATTAGTTGCTGAATAATGGATTAGTACTACTGAAAAGATATTTTCAGTTCTTCAAAGTTCTGAACATGATAAATTCATCCTAGCAGTGTATCATTTGGAAGGAGATTCTGATCAATGGTGGAATCTTATTAAGAATAAGAGGCAAAGAGATGAAATTGAGTCCATGGAATGGGATGAGTTCAAGAACTTATTTTTCAATAAGTACTTCCCTCGTATTCTCTGAACAAAGATGGAGAAAGAGTTTCTTGAACTAAAGCAAAAGGATGATGAATCTGTTGGTACCTATGAAGACAATTTTACACGACATTCAAGGTATGCTTCTGGTATTATTATCCAACCTGAGAGTAAGATCGATCGATTCTTTAGTGGCTTAAAACCAATTCTTCGAAGGGCGTTAGCCATAAGGGACTTCAATAGCTACGAGGAAATCGTTTGATGTTCTCTCAAAGTCGAGATGGAGATTGAAGTAACCCATCAGTCATATGGGTTTCATAAGAAGAGGAAAATGGAATTCAAAGGAAAATCTAAAGAGCACACTGAAAAGAAGATGAGCTTTCCCTTATGCTCAAAGTGTGGAAAGAAACATGGAGGGATTTGTCATAAGGGGACAAGTAAATGCTTCAAATATGGAAAGGAAGGTCATCGGGCATTTGAATGCCGCGATGATGGGAAGAAGATGTCTAATGATGCAAACAAAGGAAGGGATACACAGAATGAACCTACTACACTTCAATGTTTCAAGTGCAAGGAGATGGGTCATTATGCCAATAAATGCCCTAATCCAAGGGTTGATGATGATGGTCGACGTCAACAAACTCTTAAGGCTAAAGACAAAGGAAAGTCACATGAAATTTCTATCAGCGATGTAGAGTACGATAACGATGTGGTGAAAGGTACAGTTACCATCCACTCTAAAGTAGCATATGTTTTATTTGATTTTGGATCCACCCACTCTAATATTTCTAAAGAATTTTCTAAGGGTATCACCGTATTACCTCAACAATTAGATGTTTAGTTAGCTGTGACAACACCTAATGGCACAACAGTCGCATCAAAAGTTTATAATTCTTCTCCGATCGAAGTTTGTGGGAAATTGCTTCCTGCAAATCTTGTGATCCTTCCTATAGTGGAATTTGATGTGATTCTTGGCATGGATTGGCTTTCTTTATAAGGAGCTCATATCAATTTCCAAAGAAGGGAAGTCACATTTCATATTCCAGATCAATCTATGATCGTCTATCAATGCAAGGATGAACATAACCTTCCAGTGGAAATTTCTTCCATCTTATGGGTCTTGATTCCACTAAATGAAGGTTATTTATCTCAAATGGTTGGTGAGAAACTCACGATTAAGAATATGCCCATTGTACGGGAGTTTGATGATGTCTTTCCGGAGGAATTACCGGGTCTTCCACCGAATCGTGAAGTTGAGTTTTCAATAGAACTCGTACTGGGTGCTTTGCCTATTTCAAAGACACCTTATAGAATGGCCTCAATTGAGTTGCAGGAATTGAAGAAGAAACTCCAAGAGAATCTTGATAAGGGGTTCATACGCCCTAGTGTGTCACCTTGGGGAGCACCTATTCTATTTGTTAAGAAGAAATATGGATCAATGAGACTTTGCATTGATTATCGAGAACTTAACAAGATCACTATCAAGAACAAATATCCTCTCCCACGCATTGATGACGTATTTGACCAACTACACAGAGCTCAATACTTTTCCAAGATTGATCTTCATTCAGGGTATCATCAATTAAGGGTCAAAAGGGAGGATATACCAAATAAGGATTTTTGTACAAGGTATGGACACTATGAATTTATAGTGATGCCATTTGGTCTTACTAATGCCCCTGCTATCTTCATGGATCTGATGAATAGAGTCTTAACGACTATCTTGATCAATTTGTGGTAGTATTTATTGACGATATTCTTGTCTATTCAAAGAGCAAGGAAGAACATGAAGATCACTTGAGAATTATATTGAAGACCCTGGGAAAGGAGAAGCTTTATGCCAAATTTACCAAGTGTGAATTTTGGCTTCAAAAAGATGAATTTTTGGGTCACATAATATCAAAAGAGGGGATATCTTTGGATCCAGCAAAAATAGAGGTTATCAAAAGATGGTCGAGACCAACAACAGTAACTGAGATCTGAAGTTTTCTTGGTTTGGCTAGATATTATCGACGTTTTGTGAAAGATTTTTCACGATTATCTAATCCACTCACCAAGTTGACTCGGAAAGGAGTTATGTTTGTTTGGACGGAGGAATGTGAAGAGAATTTCAAGGAGTTGAAAATAAGGTTATCCAGTGCACCTGTGCTCACACTGCCTTGTAGTGGAGAAAGGTTTGTGATCTACAGTGATGCATCCAAGAAGGGATTGGGGTGTGTTCTTATGCAAAATGATATGCTGATAGCTTATGCCTCACGACAGTTGAAAATCCATGAGCAAAACTACCCAACACATGATATGGAGTTAGCTGCGGTAATCTTTGCATTAAAGATTTGGAGGCATTATCTTTATGGTGAAAGGTGTGATATTTATACTGATCATAAAAGTTCAAAGTATATTTTCACACAAAAGGAGCTGAATATGCACCAAAGAAGATGGTTGGAGCTGATTAAGGATTATGACTGCTCAATCCATTACCACCCTGGGAAAGCAAACAAGGTGGCAGATGCATTAAGTTGATAAGACCATGCTAGTTTATCCATGATGAGGATCACAAAAGATCCAATATTTATGGATTTACAAAGGATGGATCTTGGAATTATAATGGAAGGGGAAAAATATTATCTTTCTCAAATTAATGTTCAACCATCTATACATGTGAAGATTAAAGAGGCACATAAATAAGATGTCGAGTTACAAAAGAATGTGAGAAATGTTCCTGAATTCAACCTTGATTGTGATGGGATAATAAAGTTCAAGAATCGGGTTTGTGTTCCTCCCATCCCCGAATTAAAGAAGGAGCTGCTGGATGAGGCTCATAGTTCTTCATTCTCTATTCATCCTGGAAGCACGAAGATGTATAGTGACCTGAAAGAGTACTTCTGGTGGGATGGAATGAAAAGAGATGCTGCTGAATTTGTCTCTCGATGCTTGGTTTGTCAACAAGTTAAAGCTGAGAGACTGAAGTCTAAGGGGATGATACAACCATTACCCATACCCGAATGGAAATGGGAAAACATCACTATGGACTTTGTCACAGGACTTACTAAAACATCCAAAGGAAATAATGCTATCTGGGTCATAGTTGATCGTCTTACAAAGTCTGCACACTTCATTGCTATTAGAGAGGATTTCTCTCTGGATCAGCTTTCCAGGATATATGTAAAGGAAGTGGTAAGATTGCATGGAGTACCACTTTCTATTATATCTGATCGGGATCCGAGATTTACCTCGAAGTTCAGCAGAAGTCTTCAGCATACTCTGGATACAGAGTTGAGTTTTAGCACTGCTTGTCATCCTCAGACAGACAGTCAGTCTGAGAGAACAATTCAAACCCTAGAAGATATGTTGAGAGCTTGCTCTATGGATTTCAATGGTGGTTGGGATCAACACCTACCTTTGGTGGAATTTTTTTATAATAATAGCTTTCACTCCAGTATTCAGATGGATCCTTATGAATCTCTCTATGGAAAGAAATGCAGGACTCCAACTTGCTGGGATGAAGTTGGGGAAAGAAATCTATTAGGACATGATCTCGTTGATGAAATGGCAGAAAAGGTCAGATCTATTCAACAACACATAAGAGCAGCTCAGAGTCGACAGAAAAGTTATGCCGACAACTGAAGGAAATACCTAGAGTTTGAAGTGGGTGATAAAGTGTTCTTACGAATATCTCCCTGGAAGAGGGTCATGAGATTTGGAAAGAAGGGGAAGTTGAGCCCTAGATATATCGGTCCTTTTGAAATACTGGATCGTGTTGGGAAGGTAGCTTATCGATTGGCGCTTCCACCGAATCTCTCTCATGTTCACGATGTGTTCCATGTATCTCTCCTGAGAAAGTACATACCTGATCCTTCACATGTACTCAGCTCAGAAGTTGTACCGCTGGAGCAAGATCTTTCTTATGATGAACAAACGATAGAGATTCTGGATCGTAGCGAAAAAGTCCTACGAAACAAGACCACTCGATTGGTGAAAGTTTTATGGAGGAACCACCAATTAGAAGAATCTACATGGGAGCTTGAGGATATGATGAGGGAGAGGTATCCTCATCTTTTTGTTACAAAGTGACGAATTTCGAGGGCGAAATTCATTTTAAGGGGGGTAGAATGTAACACCCGAGACTTTTATGCTATATAAATCATCAAAGGAATCTTTTTCTACACACAAAACTTGTTTGGCTTGCCTTACAAGAAATCGAAACCTTCCTCGATAGCTTGCGTCGTACGTAATACCGAGTTTCACTAAACAACGATATGCTATTAATATATTATTAAAACTAGCCGTTATGAATAGTAATAACCACTTTTTGAAATTTTATAAATTTTATTTTTCACAATGGAATTCATTTTTTGATTCGGAATATCGAAATTATCCTAGGGTGAAATTTTGGTATTTTTCTGAAAACATTCAATTTTTGGTGAATAGTGAAACCACTACGTAGTAGTTAAAAAACTAATTTTTTCCTAAAACTTAATTTTACCGCTTCTGTGACTGGAATTTCGAAAATCCGAGAGACACAGTTAATATCAAGGACTAAAATGTGGTTCAATGATATGAAAATAATTTTTTGGTGAATAGTAACTTTTTACTTTTTTTACCACGGTTAAAAGTAAATAGGGTAATTAAGGGTAAAAATGATATTATTATTACCCTAACACATGTCCTAATTCTATGGGACAAGTGTAATTCGACCAAAAACAACCTTAGGAATAAAATATGACCATTTAGGCCCACATGGATTAGATTAAGACATTTATTATTAATTTATTTAAAGAAGGGTTAAAATAGTTAAAATCAAAGTTTAATAAGTAAATAATTTTTAATATAGGGTTATACATAAGATAAATTCGACTATAAATATTAATTAGAAAGATAAAAATATTTCCTACATAATTGTATTTTATTTGTAATTTTTAGACATTAAATAATTTAATTTATTTATGACACAAAGATGATGTAGTAATTATCTTATTAATGACATATTGACATAATTAATGTTATAAACACCAAAATAAATGTAATTTGAGACTTTTTTTGAATTACAATAATTTCCTAGGTTAATATGAAATGTTAGTATTGATTTAATTAACTTGTTTCTAATTAATAATTCTGTTATTAGTTTCACAAAAATCAATTACTAATTAGTGTCAAAATTGACATAAAATAGTTTTTAAAACAAATATTATATTAGTAATTGTTATTTTATTCCTAAAAATCTAAGGTTCGGCCAAATGACTTAGATAAGGTTATATATATTAATAATAAACAACTTGGGGTTCTTTTGGGTGCTTATAGTAAAGTTTATTAACCTTATAGTATAAGAACCCAAGAAGACACGGTAAAAGTAAAATTATTTAACTTAATGTTAAATCTAAATGATAAGGTTAAAATAGGAACATAAACTTGTCTAAATTCTATTGGATGAGAGTATTTCGACCCATACCCACCTTATCCTCTAAATAAATCAATTTTGAGCTATTTAAAACCGAACATGACTTTATAATAAAATAATATTTTTAGTTATTCCAAAGGTGCCCCTCTCCTCCCTTATAAAAGGGCACCTCCTCCCCCTCTTCCTCACACCACTTTGAGCCTTCATGCTCGGCCAACCCCTGCCAATTCCTCCTCTCCACTTCCCTAGAGACATCCTAGAGGTTCTGGTCTTATTCAAAGACCCATTTTAGTGCCCTAAAAGGAGGTCTCAAAGAAGCACTTCAACGAAGAGGTAATGTCCGTTACCGATTCATTCATCATTATTTCTTATCCCACTTCTTCTTCTTTAGTTGTTTCGTTATGAAGTAACAACATCAGTATCACTAATATACTGATATGTTATTATAAGTATGAAACAACCCTATTTCACCATCTATCCATCCTACAGAAAAAGAAATCACCGCACGTGCGTACGTACGGAATACCGTCTCCACGTCGTGGTGTAATCTATTTTCCACCACCACCTTACTTGGATGGGTATAGTGGTGTAAATAATGACTATATATGACTATTATAAAGTGATATTGATTCTGAAATAGTATACATACACTCCAATACAATTCCACGATCATAGGAACGATATCATCACTCGTGCGTACGTACGGAATACCATCTCCACGATGTGATGCGACTCGTTCTACATGATCTTCATTTCATAATGATTATATAAATGAATTGAATGAATTAATATGATATATATTACACTAATACCATTCTGTAAATGAGGTATCTATAACCTAAAGAGAAGAATAAGAATTTATTTGACAAGACACGCATAAGAACAAAAAGTTATAAACACCCGAATAACAAGTAGCAATGAAATATTACTACTAAGAAGCTAAGAATATGACCATATATGATATCATAAAAATAAGTATGATTATAGAATAAGTCAATCACGTTATTTAAATCAATATACAGGAGGTTCAGACACTTACGAAGCAAAACGGACCTATGGTAAGGGAAATATCACAATCTCATTTTTATCCGAGATTGTTTATACTTTGAAATTTACTAGGGTGTATTTTATCATCCACATCCATGTTTCCTCAATATGTAATATTATTTCCATCCACCTACGATTGTTGAAATCCAATTTTACCCTTCGTTGAGTTTTTAGTAAAGGATATGAAAGGAATCTTTTGTCGTTTTACGTACGAGGTACTTTTTGACTTTTCCGACAAAAGTACGAAGAATGTTTTTTTAACTTATACGGCATGAATGGATTTTTAAAACATTATTTCCAAGAAGCTTCCTTTACAAGTTTTCAAGTTTATTTTTAATCAACTTCTTTTAGTTTAAAATTGTATGACATGTTAAGAACGGAAAATTATTTTTGAAGTAGAAAGGATATTTTCCTCAAGAATGGAGTTCAAGTGTTTTATCAAAATTATTTTCCATCTAAGATAATAAAGGGTTCTGTTTCTATCCCTATTATTTCATTTATTTGATTATGATATGATGGAATTATATTTATTAATTCCTTTATCTTATATGAATTGTTTTATGATGTCACGATGTTTAAGATTCCCATTTTTATTACATGGGTTATGCTATGATGTATGTTTTCTGATTTTGTGGAACACATAAGAATTGTATCATTATGAGATGGGTGGGACCTATATCTCCATCCAATGCATTAGGTAAAGATTTTATATCTCATGAGATAGACATGGCTGGAACGGTAGGTTATACCAGTTTAGTGAAACAGGACTGGAACAAGGGTGACTCGGTTCAGAAAGGGACTTTTTCCACTAATATAGTCTTGGCAATGAGTCTTGACTAACAAGAAATGATTCTCTATGATTATGTGTGTATGCCACAAAGTTTCATGTTTTAAGTTATGATTATTGTGATTACATTTCACTACCATTATTTATCCCATGTTATGAAATTATGATCTCTTTTGCAGGTTAAGATTTCCAAAAGTTATGTGCTTATGTATACGATGTGATTGATATTACTTTTGTTTACCCTTACTGAGCATTTGAGCTCACCCTTTAGTATGTTTTATCTCCCCAGGTCAGGAAGAAGTTTATTAAGTATAATATGCCAAAAAGGGACTCTAGATGTGATAAAATAAATGGGAGGCAAAGTAGATGCTTTATGAACTAGTTGTTTATGTTTCCCAGTTTCTAAAGACACTATACCTATACAGTCCTTTTGTGGTTTTGTTATATGTTGTAATAAGTATGATTCAATTTTCAAGTATTAACAATGTATGTAAAGTATGGGTCGTTATAGTAGTTGTGCATCAGTGGTGGAGGATGCATCTAGTGGTGTGGAACGAGGTAGATTTTTTGTGGTTCTACTTCCAGAAGGAGTTCCAAGAATATTTCGTTTTCTCAATCATGAATTCTTAGAAGAGGTAAGAGATACTCTCTCTTCACAAGGGGAGTATTTCAGTGTGAGATCTGGGGATCAAGTTCAAGGACCTTCTACATTTTTACCAATACCATTTTTTAGATATGGAGTCTCGTGTGGTACATATTTAGGAGGCACTTTTTTCTTTATATCTATTGTGATGCTTATCCATTTACATTGCCAACGTATTTGGAGGATCAGAAGAAGGCATTGGTAATCGAGAAGATACACTTGAGATGATTTTTTCTATGAGAGGTGAGATAATAGGGTTGATTGAGGGGTATATTTTTCAGTGGAAGGTCTCAATCTTCAAGACCATCGAGGTTTCTATCTATAGGTACTCGACTTTAGCAGCTTCCATTCTGGTCTTCAATTGAAAGTGGTTTCTATGCATTTCATGGGTGATTTGTTTGATATTTTTTTGGTTTCGGGATTCATGGTCATATCTAGAGACTATGCCCACTAGTTCCCTTAGAGTAGTTTGGTGGAGGTGGATAAGTTAAGCACTATCCCCAACTACAGTTTCTAGTGAGACAATTTCAGCAGTAGGAGAAATAGAGTTTTGTACTACTGAGGGGAGATAGAGAAGGTAGAGGCCAAACAATGGATGGTCTTCATGTTCAAGGAATGTGACTTGATCATTATGTTAGAGGCTTTTATCTCCATAGAGTTATGGGAGATGAGTGTGATCAGTTGCACATATTGGATGAGGTGGTTCTAGAGGGGCCATAGATCATCAGAGGTATGATCAGTTTCTTTAGTACCATTTTTTTCTCGTTTGATCCCTGAGATTCACAGTTCTTTGTTTAAAATTATCTATCCCATTATATTTCACTAGATGTATAGAGGCATACTATGCACTTGATGTTTAGTGTGCCATTCAGAGGCTATTCCAGTTGGTTTGATGTGTGCCAAGGGTGTAGACTAATGATGGGACCACATCAATCCTATGGGGATCATGTCTTGCTACAGATGTTTCCATATGATGTCATATCCAACATCAACTGGTTGTATTACGTACATGTTATTATCAAATAATTCCAGAGGTGAGATGTGTTTTTGGATGTGGATGGTCAGCGTGTGGTTTTCATGAGTGATTGGAGTTTCTAGGAGGGTAGTTGGTGTGTAGAGCCTCTTCTATCCTTGTTGTCAATTTTTTCCAAGGAATATGTGGAAAATGGGATAGTAAAGGTTCCTAGGGTCATTTTGGAGTTCTTTATGATTTTTCCAAAGTAGTTTGTGATGTTACTTCCTCAATGTGATGTTGAGTTAAGGATAGACTTGTAGCCTGATTCTTCTTTAATTTTAATGGATCTTTATCATATGACACCTTATGAGTTGTGGGAGTTTAGGATTTAGATAGAGGATCTGATTTATAAGGGTTTTATCTATCCTAGTGTTTCACCATGGGGTACTCCATTGTTTTTCACTTATATGGAAGATGGTGGTCTAAGGAGGTGTATAGACTATCGAAGTTTGTATCAGGTGATAATAAAAAACATTTACCCTCTTATGAGGATAGATGATATTTTTTACCAGTTAAGAGGGTTGATTTATTTTTCTAAGATCGAACTGTGGTTTGGATATCACTAGTTGAGGGTTAAGGAGGCCAGTATCCCAAATAATTTCTTCAGATGCAAGTATGGGCACTTAGAGTTTGTAGTCATGCCTTTATTTGTTTGGAACCCTCCATTTTTTATCATGGTACATATGAAATCCATGTTCACTGAGTTACTGGATCGGTTTGTGGTTGTATTCATCGATGATATCTCAATCAACTTGAAGTCAATGGAGGATAAAAATAATAATCTCAAAATTTTCATTCACGATCATTTACGCCACCAGATATATGGAATGTTTTCCATGTGTAATTTTTGTAAATGATAGGTGCATTTCCTTCGACATGTAGTGCCACAACAAGGTGAGGTATTAAACTCATCAAAGGATGAGGAAGATTTTTCATGGTATAAACCCCAGAATGTGTAATAGGTTCACAAATTCCATACTTTTGTAGTCTATTATTAGATGGTTGTACTTGATTTCTCATGAGTTACAACCCCATTAGCAGTTTTGACTAGGAAGGAAATAGATTTTGTGTGGATTTATCAATTCTAGACAATTATCAGTTTTCTATAGGTGATGTAGTTCAGTGCCCCAGTTCTCTAGTTTCCATAAAAAGGTTTAATTTTTGAGGTGTTTTGTGAAGATTACCATTTGGTTTTAGGAGGTGTGCTGATGAATCATTCAGAATTGATCTCTTATGGTTCTATGAGGTTGCATCCCTATATGATTAACTATGACACCAATGATATGGATTTAGTAGAGGTTGTTCTTATGCTAGATTTGTGGTGACATTACCTCATTAGGGAGGTCATTTTGGTCTTCACAGATCATATGAGCTTGAGGTATATTGTATTCCAATGTGACCTAAATTTGCAACAGTGGAGGTGGATGGATTTTCATTCGGAAAATGATTTTGAGATCTCCTATACCACAAGAAAGGTGAATGTTGTGGTCGATGATTTTAGTATGAAGTCATAGAAGGGTGATGTTTGGGAATCTTCAGATTCATGAAGAGTGATGGATGATTTAGCATCCTTGAACCTAGTTGTAGGATTAGATGGTGGAAGATGATATTTGTTTCAGAAGATGCTTCAATATTCTAAGATATAGTAGGTGGATATGTCTTAGTGGGGAGACCCATAGGCTGAAGTGATCCAAAACAAATGTTTCCCATAGTGATGATCTATTGGGATGGTTAGATTATAGAAAAACTATATTTTGTTTCATAGAATGTTGTTTTTTGTTGGAAATGAATGATAGAGTTCTTCAGTAGTTTCATAACTCACATTCAGTGGTTCACCTAGGAGTTTTCAATATATACAATGGTTTAAGGATTCAGTTTGGTTGGACAAGGATGAAATAAGAAGTGGCTGTGTTTGTGGTGTAGCGCTTAATTTTCCCATTGGTAAAGGTCATGTATTCTGTTCTTGGTGGCTTTTTGCAGTGCTTGAATGTCCCTAAGTGTAAATGGGATGACATATCGATGTATTTCATCTTAGGGTTACCTAGATCTCATAGATGTTGTGAAGCTATCTGGGTGGTAGTTGATCAGCTGAAAAAATTAGCTCATATCTAAACAATTAATGAGTCGGACGCAATAGATTCCTCGATTAATAGGTACAGAGAAAACGTGTAACAGTTTTGTGGTTTTTTTAGGTCCATTTTCTAGGATTGGGATGATCAATTTCTGTCATGAGTCTGGAGGGTATTAAAGCATGATTTTGGCACAATGTTAAATATCATAACTACCATCCACCCTCAGATAGATAGTAATATGGAACAAACTTTTCAGATGATGGAGGATATAATGTTGATATGAGTCTTGTACATTGGTGGATCTTTGGTTTGAAATCTTCCCTAGTTATATTTTTCCAATAATAATATCTATCAATATTCAACTGGTATGGCCCTATTTGAGTCATTTTATAGGAGACCGTGTCATTCTCAATTCTTCTGGTCAATGGTTGGGGAGTCATCCATTCATGTTCCCAATGTGGTGTACAGAAATATAGAAATTGTTTAGATTTCTTGTGAGAGGATGAGAGCAGTGAAGGACTGAAAAAATTCCTATATTGATTGTAGAAGGAGGGATTTATAGTTTGATAGTGGGGACCATGTGTTCTTTTTGGTCTCCCCTCAATGTAGGTAGTAGAGGTTTGTAAGAGGGGATAATCTTTCTCCTAGGTTTGTTGGACCCTTTTAGGTGTGGGGGTGAGTTGGTGAGGTGACATATCGATTAGAATATCTATTATACTTAGAGAATATCCACTATGTCTTCCATATCTCTCAACATTTTTGGTATCTTCATGATGGCTCCCAATTCATTTATTGTAGAGAGATAAATATAAAGGATAAAACGATGTTCGTGGAGCAGAAATTACAAATCCATGATCATTGAGGGAATTCATTGATGCACCATTCCTTTGGTTCATGTGTTGTGGAGGAATGGTGGCTTGGAAGAGAGTAATTGGGATTTAGAGGCGTAGATGCTTCCCCAGTACCAGGAGTTGTTTTGAGTTTTCCTTGTTCTATTATTCTTTTTGATGTGATTTTCGATCCTTGTTGATTATGAGATTAAATGGTTTGCCTTGGTTTGTGATTGTGGTGTAATGTGTGATAAAGTCATAATGTACAAAAAAGTTCATAGCCTGATTCATAATCAAGATACATTAATTTTGATGTAGTTAAACTCATTCAAGAAATCCAGTACCCCCAAGAGCGGATAGTATCGTGACATGATGTATGGGATTTCCTGATTCATGTGTTTGGGATGGTGTAGTTTGTTGTGGTTTTGTGGTGTTTTTTGTGATCATTTGGGTTAACATGTCAAAAGACATGATGATAAGGCCATGTTTATAGATGTTAGAGGAGGTGTTCTTAGGTTTAGTGGTTTCCACTCCCAGTTTCAAACAACACAAGGTGGTTTATCATTGAACGTTTATGTGTTTATTTGGTATCAGTGTTCACAGTGTGACAACATAATTGATAGGTATCTCGAGGGATGATTGTTTGAACACATCATATATTTTTCATTGGGTTTGTATTAAATTATCATGTATAAGAATAGTTTTAGAGACCCAAGATTGAAATACCTGGACATTATATTTCTTTTTTGGAATACTTAATACATGACACAAATAAATGCCCAAAGACCATATTATTTAGTGACTTTGGAAACTCGAAACATAATATTCTAATCACGATGAAAGATCTTCAACATCTACCATAAAGATAGTTAATTTTTTTCCTACCTAGATAGTTTCTTTATATCATAGGGAAAAGAAAACAGAAAAAGGATGAGTGAAAATTCTCAGCAAGGGTAAACATGGATAAAATAAAACAAACTATATATATTTAAACGTAAAAATATGAACATAAAGTTCAAACATAAAAATCCTGAGTCATGAAATAAATCATGGAAGTACGTATGGAATAGATTGTAAAGGAATATAAATCATGATAAAATAACATGGAAATAAAAAATGGAATTGTGGAAAACCATTAAGTACATATTATTATTTCCATAGTAGCCAAAGCATTGCTGCCAAGACCATCATAGTGGAGGAAGTCCATTACTGAACTGGGTTTACTTGCCATTCTAACCCTATATTACTAAACCAGATCTATTTTTCATTCTAGCCATGTCAATATAATTAGATATAAATCTTTAACCAATTCATTGGAGGGAGATATAGGTCCCACCCATCTCATAATGAAATCATTCTTACTTGTTCCACAAAAATATAAACCATCCATCGTAGCATAACCCAAGAAATAAAATGGGTTCCTTAAACTTCATTCCATCATAATATAATCCATATAATATACCATTCCATCATTAACACAATAATATCATATTAATAATAGTGATAAAAACATAACCCTATTTAAAGAGTATCATCTAAGATGTAATGTAATTTTGATGAACTACTTGAACTAGTTCTTGAGGAAAATATTTTTTCTTCGTTAAAAAAGTTTTCTTTTCTCAAAATTTGGCCCAATTTTAAAAGAAAATAATTTATTTGAAAATATAATTGAAATATTTTTGATGAATATTCATAGAAATAAGGAATCATGATGATGTAAAAACCCATTCATGCTGTATAATTTTTAAAATACATTCTCCTGGTACATTTTTCGGAAAATTCAAAAAGTACATTATATGGTAAATAAAAGAAAGAATCCTTCTATACCATATAGTAAAAGTCTAAAAATGGGTAAAAATGACTTTAAAAATATATATAGGAATGATAAAAATTGTATGATAATGTTATTGTAAAACATGGACATGGATGTTAAATATATCTCTGATAAATACTTATGTATAAAAAATATCAGATAAAAATGAGATTGCAAAATTATCCCTGACCTTAGGTCTGATTTCTCACATATGTGTCCAAAAATCCCATATAGTGGGTCTAAACATATTAATAACTTGTAATAGAACCATAATAATATTTATGATATTATATATTATTCACTTATGACTTTATATTTCCCATTCATTTGTCAATTCCATGTCAAAAGTTTTGGGTCATAATTATTTTATCTATCATATGTGTTTTAGAATTTTTATTCTTGATATTATTACATAAATCATGATTTACATACTTACAGAATGTAAAACATGATATATATATCATATATCTTTTGTATATAAATATATATAAAATATATAGATTAATGAAATGGAATACATCTTTCATGGAGATAGTAGGTCATACGTATGCATGAATGTTGTTTTTGTTTCCTTATTGAATTGAATGGAAGTAATTAAATGAAATATATATATATATATATATATACACAATAGAATTATTATTTCATATATTTCATTATTATTTATTATATATTATTTATAATCATTACTTAATGGTTAACTTGGAGAATAAATCTCATTGCGTTGTGGAGACGGTAAGTCGTACGTACGCACGAGCGACGATATCATTCCCATAATTGATGAATGGTATTGAAGTGTATGGTGTATAAAATCTAATAATTAGTATCATGTTATAATAATTATATATAGTTATTATTTCCACCATTATACCCATCCAATTAAGGTGGTGGTGAAAAAAAGATTACACCACAGCGTGGAGACGGTAAGTCATACGTACGACCGCACAGTGATTTTATTTTTTATAGGATGGATAGAAGGTGAAATAGGGTTGTTTCAAATATATAATAACATATAAGTATATGAGTGATACTAATTTTATTAATTTATAATGAAACAACTAAAGAATATTATGTAGAAGAAAAAATAAATTTGAAAGAATCATTATAAGAGATTACCTCTTCCTCGACGTGCCTCCTTTAAATTTCTTCTTAGGGAACTGGAGTTGGTCTATTGAAAAGAAGAAGACCTCAATAATGTAACTATGTAATTTTATAAGAGAAATTGGTAGGGTTTGGATGAGTTTGAAGGCACAAAATGGAGTGAAGATGAATGGGAGGAGGTTCCCATTTATATGAGAGGGGAGGGGCACTTCAAGAAAGTCTCCAAATATTAATTCATTAAAAACTAAAACTAAAATTTAATTGGTCCAAAACATATTTAATTATAAGATAAGATTCATATACCCATAATCCAATAATTTTTAGACAAGTTTTGAATATTTATTAATCCTTATCTTTTTTTAACCCGTATTTTACCCTTTTAATCTTACCATGATATCATGTTATTTATACATTGTGGGTTAATTTAATTACCATATCTTTTAAAAAGACACAAAAAAGTTATTTATGACATATTTGGACTTATATTAACGATTTTTCAAAATAATATATTTTTAGGAATTTAATATCATTTAATAAACTATTTTATGTTTTAAGTTATGAATTATGTCAATTTTGGATACAATTCATACATGGATTTTTTAAAAATTTATAAAAATCATATTCCTTATATAAAAGGGCGTTAACATATCCATAATATGTACATTTCATCCATAAAATTTGTAGATGGAATCAAAATATTCAAATTAAATTTATTTTTAATATTTATAAAATTATTTATTTGAATATTTCATTAATGAGGTAACCACTACATCATAATTGTGTCATAAAGAAATATATTTATATACTGTCTACAAAATTATAAATAAAATAACCTGATGTAGGAAATCATTTTATATTTCTAATTACTATTTATAGACATATATATCAGTTATATAACCCCATATTAAAATTGATTTAGTAAAATATATATGTTTTGGTTATAATTATCTTTACGTTAAATTAATTCTTATAAAATGTCATTTTCACATCCAAGTGAATCCATGGGGACCCAAATTTTAACCAAGGATGCCAATGGTCAGGAATATCTCTTCAAATAATATTAGGACATGTGTTAGGGTAGTTTAATATTATTGTAATATTATTTTTTATCTTACTTACTAGATTTACCCTTTAACCATGATTAATAATATAATTACCAAAATTACTATTCATAATGTCAAAAAATAAAAAGGTAACTATTTACACAATTTAGACCCCCTAATTCCAAATATAGAATATATTTTTTCAAATTCAAAACATAAAAGTTAAAGTAATTAGTTTGTAATTAATTTCCATTATCAGAACCAAAAAGCGGGTTTTTAAGAAGTAATAACTATCAAAAGATTAACATCTGTTTATTTCTAATTTGAAAGGAAATTACTTTAAATAAAAAAATTAGATTAAATTAAAAAAAATATAATCCAAATATAATTTAAAATCAATTTAAACCACAATAAATACATTATATTAAAATACAGTTTTGAAATAAAATACAGTATTTTTCACTATTCATAAAAATATGAATTTTATCAGAAAAATAACAAAATTTCATCCAAAGTAAAATTTTTTATTATTATTCTAAAAAAGAAATATATATTTTTTTAATTTTAACATATGAAAGTGACAAAAACTTGATTTAAAATGTCTGTGACATCAAAAGGTGGTAAAACAACATTTTTTGAAAACTACTTCTTTTATCAAAAAAATTGAGTTGGTTATCATATATTGTTCTAGAAAATGTGTAAGATGAATTTTAATGTTATATAAAATTCAAAATGTGATCAATAATATTCATAAAAACTAATTTATATCTTATTAAATAATAATATTTCAATAATATGTCGTTGTTTACTGGAACTCGGTATCATGTACAACACAAGCTATAAGGAAAGGTCAATCTTATGTGTAATGCAAGCTAAGTCTGTGATGCGTATAGTGAAAGAATCCTTTGGTTTTTTGTATAACATAATCCAAAATTAGTTCATTTTTACATTGAACAAAATCTATACTCAGTGTTGAATTCTATCAAAATAACTTGAAATTGTGTGCACACAAGCCCAGAATAGTGTTGCATATAGCTCAAGCTAATACGGGGTTGTGTATAGTGCAAGATAACCTTATTTTAGCATAAAAAACATAACATCAAAGAAATTAAAATGTATCTATCTTATAAAATCCTTGGGTGTTACATTCCACCATCCTTAAAATGAAATTCTCTCTCAAAATTCATCGAGGTTATAAATGGTTTACTACATGAACGTTTCATTCATAGAAACCCACATCATTAAAAGTAATACTAAAACATAATTTTAAAAAGGAATGTTAGAAACATAAAAGTTACCAAAATTAACTCATCATTGGGTTTCCAAATATAATAACCTAGGTGGGAAATGAAAATATGGATATGTAAGAGAAATTAAACCATCATGTTCTGATGGATAGTGATAGAGAACAAGGATAGAGAAAGTTAAATACCAGAAAGACATAAATTTGTGTTGATTGAAGGGACCATACAATTCATATGAAAATATGGTACTTGGATAACATTTTTTTAAATATCCTTTTCCTTAAGATGAATAATTTTTTCATGAGAAGAAATACTTACTTTTTTTAGTACTGTTGATTGTTCCCTGAAAAATTCCCAATTAATCTATTATTTAAAGAAATGAAGTTGAATTTTTCACACATGGAGTGTTATAATATCATGTGATATAATGATAGGTCATTATTTATGTCTCAACAAAAATGTTATAACATGTTATCAAATATGCACAAGTCCACCTACAGTGAGATAATACATTAATCTAACAAACATAAAATGGAAAAATAACATATACTATCCATAAATGGATAGCATTACAATCCTAAATATATAAAAAATTAGGCGGTGAACTAAATCCACATAACATTAATCTCCCATATCTCATAAAGTAGTTCTTTGTGGTCACATTCCAAACATGTGAATAACTTAATCATGTATTCTCTTGAAACATGATAATAACATGAATTACCATAGAACCTTAGTGAAAACATGAATTCTGTCAAAATTTAACTCTTTCCACATACCAAAATCCCAAAAATACTATATACTAAAACCATGATATCACTTTTTCCTCATATCATTCATGAGATCATTAATAATATCAAACATCTCATTTTCTCCTGATCCCTTCATTATGTGCATATCATGTGATTTCCAAATATATTTCAATCACTTTTTAATGGTTACTGGTACCATATAATTATGGAAAACCCCAGTAGTCTAGTACATAGATATTCCAATATTACATAATACTATAAATGGGATTCCACAACACTATTTTGGAATCCATTTACATAAATACTTAATCATTCCACCTCTTTGTTTTCATACTCAACATCACCCATAGTGATCACATGTGACTCTCCTTTATTTTTTTCCTTAAGAGGATTCTAATGTCGATCATCATTAAACTTCCAATTAGGGAATTTGTCAGCACAATGCCCCATTTCCTTTCACTTTCACCATTGAAGTGTTTGTTGTGAGTTCCCTATAGTCTTTTCTCTATTCACATCAGTAGCTACCTTTTTCCCATTACTTCAGCACTCAAATACACTATGAACTTCTTTTCCACACTTAAAAAAAGTATAATCCCTTTAATAAATTCTCCACCATGCATATTTCCACACTTTTATCATAAGGAATCCTTCATATTCTTTTCACAATTTTTTTTAGGATTTTTCCTTAAACTCAATCTTTCGTTTCTTGTCCAAACCAAGAGATGGATCTATATCACCAACTTCCAGTTCCACCTTGATAGAACAATGCACAGTCTCTTCATAGCTATTGATGTCTCTTATAGATAATTCCCTTCGAAGACCTGGGTTTATGCCACTGGAGAATCGATCAACTTTAGTTTTAGGTTGGATGATAAAGTAAGAATCATAACTTTCAAGTCTAGTAAAATTCACCTCGTTTGTACCAAATGATTCATCATCATTTGGCTTACACTCAAGGAAATACTTTTGCTTCATCGATTGAATAATACTATGGAACTTGTTATTCAAAAACATGTTATTGAACTCATCCCATTCCATGGATTCAATTTCATATTGCTATCCTATTTTCAGAATTAGAGTCCACCACTCATCTACTTCACCTTCTAAATTATAGACAACCTAAATGACCTTCTCATGTTCTAAAAAAAGATGGAAAATATATTTTCAATGGTACTGATCCATTTTTAAGCAATAAGTGGATTAGAAGACCCACTGAAAGAAGGTGGGCATTGCCTCATGATGGAATCATTATAATGTTGTTCCCTAATATGGTCATTTGGAAGTCTAGAATGATTCCTAGATTGTGTAAGTATAGAAATAATATTTTTAATTCATTCTCCCAAAACTTTTGTTTGTTTAGGAGGAAAATCATTGCATTGACCAGTGTATTTTTCATTAACATGGCTCCTTCGGGTTCCATCCATTGTCTAAAACCCAAAAAGAACAGTGTGAGGGGAAAATCATACTAGTAAAAAAATTATCATGGGGGAGTAAATTAAACATCCAACATCTTATGTTTAAAACTAGGTTATTCATGATCATTACCTTAATTATTAGACTATAATATATAGTGAGACATACCCTTAAGGACATTTCTAGACAATCCTTATAAATATTTATAGGGATCTCACAAATGTTTTCGCATCCTAGATTCCAAATTTCGACTAAACCTTCACTCTGATACCAACTATGGATACCCAAGATTGACGTACATAGAAATTTCATTTATTTTTAAAAATAATTAATACTTTACACATATAGATTCTAGAATACCATATTAGTTTAGTGTCATTGGAAACTCGGAACAAAATCTTATAATCATGGTGAATGATTTTCAACATCTACCATAAATATCTTCTTTTTTTGTTATCCAAACTAAAACTATTCTTTATATCATGGGGAAAAGAAAATATAAAATGGTTAATTTCAAATTTTTAGTAAGGTTAATCATGGAGAAAATAAAACAAACCATATATATTTCAACATAAAAATTTGAACATAATGTGTAAACATCAAAATCATGAGTCATGAAATAAATCTTGGCAGTACGTAAGGCATTGATCATAAAGGAATATTAATCATGATAAAATAACATGGTAATAAAACATGGAATTTTGGAAAATCATTATTCACATAACATGATTTCCATAGTTGCGAAGGCATTTCTGCCAAGACCATCATAGTGGATGAAGTCCTTTACTGAACCGAGTTTACTTGTAATTCCAGACCTATATTACGGAACCATATACACATGTCCTTCCATCCATTTATATCTCATGAAATATAAATCTTTACCCAATTAATTAGAGGGAGATATAGGCCCCACAAATCTCATAATTAAATAATTCTTACATGTTCCATAGAAACATAAAGCATTCATAATAGCATAACCAGAGAAATCAAATGGGTTCCCTAAACATCATTCCATCATAACATAATACATATAAAATACCATTTAATCATTACCACAATAATATCATATTAATAGTGGTGATAGAAACATAACCTTATTTAAAGAGAATTATATTATATGGAAAATAATTTTGATGAACTACTTGAACTTAGTTCTTAAGAAAAATATCCTTTCTTCGTCAAAAATGTTTTCATTTGTCAAAATTCCGCCCAATATTAAAAGAAAATAATTTTTTTGAAAATAAACATGAAATATTTTAGATGAAACTTCATATAAGTAAGGAATCATGATGTTGTAGAAACTTGTTCATGTTTTATAATTTAAAAAAAAATATCCTCATACATTTTCTCAAATAGTCAAAATGTACCTTGTATGGTTAATAAAAGAAAGATTCATGTCATATATGTAGTAAAAGTGAAAAATGTGTAAAAATGAATTCAATAATACATAGAAGAATAATAAACCTATTATGTTAAAGTTATTATAAAACATGGACATATATAATTAATATATCCCTAGTAAATACTTACATATAAACAATCTTAGATGTAAATGAGATTGCAAAATTATCCCTTACTGTAGGTCTGATTTCTCCCATATGTGCTCAATACACCTGTAGAGTGGGTTTAAACACATTATTAACTTGTAACAAAACCATAATAATATTTATGATACCATATATTATTCCCTTATGACTTTATATTACCCGTTCATTTGTCAATTCTATGTTAAAGCAATGTTTTGAGTAATAATCGTTTTATTTATTGTACGTCTTTGCACTTTTTATTCATGATATTATTACTTAGATCATGATTTACATACATATATAATGTAAAACCTGATTTATATATCATATATATACATTATATATATATATAATAGATTGATAAATTAAATAGAATACACTATTCATGGAGACGGTTGGTCGTATGTATGCATGAATATTGTTTTCATTTCATTATTGAATTAAATGGACATAAGTAAATGAAATATATATATATATATATTTAAATAAATAAAGTATCATTATTATTTCATATATTTCAGGATTAATTATTATATATACATTATAATCATTCTTGAATGGTTAACGTGGAGAATGAATCCCATCAAGTCGTAGAGATGGCAGGCCTTACGTACGCACAAGCGATAATATCGTTCCCATAATTGTTGAATGGTATTTAATTTTATGTTTTATAATATATAATAATTAGTTTCATGTTATAATAACCATATATAGTTATTATTTCTACCATTATACCCATCCATGTAAGGCGGTGCTGAAAAACATATTACACCACAACGTGGAGATGGTAAGCCCTACATACGCATACACATTGATTTAATTTTTTGTAGGATGTATAAAAGGTGAAATAATGTTATTTAATATTAATAAAAATATATACATATATGTGTGAAAATTATTTTATTAATTTATAATTAAATAACTAAATAATAGGGTGTTATAGAAGAAATAAATATGGAAGAATCGGTAGAAAAGATTACCTCTTCCACAACGTGGCTCCTTAAATTTTCTCTTAGGGCACTAAAGTTGGTCTTTTGAGAATACCTGAACCTCTATAATATAAATAGGGATGTTGAAAAGAAAAGTGGTTAGGGGTTGGTCTTGATTGAAACCTCAAAATGGAGTGATGGGGAGAGGGAGGAAGTGCCCTTTTATAAGAGTGGAGAGAAGCACTTTAATAAACTTTGAAAATATTAATATATTATAAATTTTATTTCGATTTAAAATATTCAGAAACTTATTTAATTCAAATATAATATAATTATTTTTCTAATACACATCATAAAATTATTTTTAGAAATGTTTTGAATAATTTTGTATCCTTACCTTTTTGGTTTACCCATTATTTTACCCTTTTGAATCTTTCTGTGATATCATGTTATTTATACATTGTGGGATAATGTAATTACTATATCTTGTAAAAAGACACAAAAAAAGTTATTTATGAAATATTAAGACTTATAGTAACAATTATTACGAATATTTTATTTTTTGGACTTCTATATCATTTATTAAAGTATTTTCTATTTTAGGTTATGAATTATGTCAATTTTGCATACTATTCATACCTGACTTTTTTTAAAAATCAGAACAACCTTATTACTTTGAACCAAAGAAATTAAATCATCAATAATATGTTAATTTGATCCAAAAAATCTATGGATGACATCAAAATATTCAAATTGAATTTATTTTAATATTTAAAATTCATTTATTTGAATCTTTCATTAATGAGGTAATCACTACATCGTAATTGTTTCAAAAATAAATATATTTATCTAATATAAAAAAATTATAAATAAAATACCATGATGTAGTAAATGTTTTTATATTTCTAATCATTATTTATAGATATATAGATCATTTATATAACCCCATATTAAAATCTATTTACTAAAAGATATATGTTTAGCTTATAATTATCTTTACTTTAAATTAATTCTAATAAAATGTCATTTTCACATCCAAGTGAATCCATAGGGTCCCTAAATCGACACAAGTATTTCCATGGTAAAAAATATCTCATAAAATAAGATTATTACATGTTTTGGGGTAGTTTAATATTAGTATAATATTAATTTTTACCCTTATTTACCATATTTACCCTTTAACCATGGTAAATAAAATAATTACCTAAGTTACTATTAATAATTTCTACAAATAAAAGGTACCTATTTACACAATTTGGACCTCTTGAATCCAAATATTGAGTCTATTTTTCTAAATTCAAAACAAATAAGTTTATTTAATTAATTTAAAACTAATTCTTATTGTTAAAACTAAAAGGCGAGTTTTTAAGAAGTAATAACTATCAAAAGATTGACATCTGTTTATGTTCAATATGAATGTGAAATTACTTCCAACAACCAAAATTGGATTAAATGAAAAATATATAATTCAATTACACTTTTAATCCTATTATATGTACAATATAACTATATATATATATATTATATTAAAAGGAATTTTTGAATTCAAATACAGAAATTTTCATTATTCATAAAAATATGAATTTTTTTAGAAAAATACCAAAATATCATTCAAAGTAAATTTTTATGTTCTACTTATAAATAATTTATTTATCTTGTCAAATTTAATATATAAAATAGAAAAAACTGGATTTAAAATAGGTGTGCCATTAAAAGGGGGTAAAACTACATTTTTAAAAAAATACTTCTTTTATATGAAAAATTGATTTTATTCTCATATAATGTTATATAAAATGTCTAAGATGATTGATAATGCTGTATAAAAATAAAAATTTGGTCAATAATATTCATAAAGTCTAGATTATACCTCATTAAATAATAATATTTTAATAATATATTGTTGTTTAGTAGAACTCAGTATCGTGTACAATGCAAGCTATCGAGGAAGGTCACTATTGCATGTAACAAAAGTAATGTAAGTTTTTCCTATATTGAATTATTCCTTTGGTGTTTCCTATAACATAATCAAAACTTAGTTCATTTTTACATTGAACAAAATATATACTATGTGTTGAATTCTATCAAAAGAACATAAAAATGTGTGCACCACAAGCCAATAAAAGTGTTGTGTATACTAAAAGCTAATATGGTGTTGCGTATTCTGCAAGTTAATATGGTGTTTCATATAGCTCAAGCTAATATTGGTGTAGCACACAAAAAAAATACATAAAACAAATTAAAAAAAATCTATGTAATAAAATATAAGGGGGTTACAATAGTTTGAAAGTTATTTGATGTAATGAACATTACCATATGGTATATTACTTTGTGGGATGTTTGGTGTTCGAGGTTTCCTAGGTAGTCAAGGTGGATATTTTTAACATTTTTTAAAATTCCCAGTTTTTCATGTGTTTCTAATGGTGTATCATCCCAATGGTATCTCATCCCAATTGTTCCTTGTCCCAATGGAACCTTGTCCCAATGGTGTCTCACCCTGGTTGTGGATCACTGGAAATGTCTCACCCTTGCCCTGGATCATTGGTGGTGTTTCACCCTGGCAGTGTCTTGATAGAGGTGTCTCACCCTGATGGTTTATAACTGGAGGTGTCTCACCCAAGTAGTAGATCACAAGAGATGTCTCACTATAGTTTTGGAGATCTTGCGATGTCTTACCCTGGTGGTGGCTCAGTAGCAGTCGCTCACTGAAGGTTGCTCATTGGTGGTCCCTTGTCCAATGGTTCGATGTATAGAGGTGTCTCATGGGTAGTGCCTCCTCTGGAGGTGCCTTGTTGGTGATGAATAGTCCGATGGTGCCTGGTCCGGCAGTGCCTCGTCTAGCACTGTCTCACTGGCGGTGCCTCACTAGCATTGTTTATAGTTCCTCCAGTTATTCCCTTTTGACATCATTCATTGATATAAAATGACTTTAATTCCAAATTTAGAAGGCATTGAAACCGATTCAAATTCCCTAAAATATATCATTAATATCCTAAGATCCCAAAGTCTTTCAAATGTTCAAACCTTGTGGTCTTGGTTAAATCTATTTTTAATGGAAATTCAAAACCATTTCAAATACCTTCTGTTCCAGATCTAATCCGTCAAAGATATGGGCCAATCCATCATTATCTCTTCTCTATTCTCTGAATACCAGATTACTAGAATCCTTATTACCATTATATTCTGTGTCGAGGTTGTGGAAATTGGTTCATGATTCCTTATAGGCTTACCTGATATATCTACCCCATATTTTTGGCATAACTAGGAAGTGTTGATCATTATTCTTACAGGTAGGATTTCATTTTCATTTCTTAATTGTCAATAATTTAGGATGGGTATGTAGTTGTTTTCCTTTTGGAATACAGTTTATTCTATATGAATAAAAGAAAAATGAATTGTTTTAAGAATAATTATACAAGGGTCTAGGGATGGTGACACATAATCTTGTAGTGATATTGTTTTTGTTGATTTTGTGATTTTTAGGTGATAAATACCCATATAAAATTGTGTATGTTAGTGGAAAATGTTTACACACTTGATGATTTTTGCAATTCATGTTGTTTAGTTTCTAGACACTCCTATAAAAAAAATTGTTAACCACATATATTTGGATAATGAATGGATACCCCAGGATTAAACATTTTCTTTCATAACCTCATAATTAATAAGTGGAAGTAAATAAGGGAGGCCATATTAAATCGAAAAAAACATGTTTTACAATGGTATATACAATGATATGGTTGTGGTCATGGTTTTGCACATGGGTTGGTTTTGTTGATATGGTAAATCTAGGTGGATGAATTTGAGTAAGGACAATATTGATTTGTAGAGATATTTTCCCAGAGTCTTCTTCATTAATAACATAAAAAGAGATTCAACCTATATTTTTTCGTTAGCTTATGATGTGTCATCAATATGAAGTGCATTAATTTACTAGGTATATTCATCCACTGGATGACAAAGAATGATTTTTCCTATGTTCCTTGATATGTTTCATGCCTGATAGTCCCTGTGTAGTGATGGAATAAATAAATAATTATTTAATAATGTTTGGAATGGATTGGATTTGTTTTGTTAATATAATGTAAATTGTTAAAAAAATTGGTTGGTAATGGTACATGGGATGTGTGTTTTGATGTGTGTTGTTGTGTGTTTAGAGGTAGAAGCAAAGTTGATGGTGTTTTGAGTTTGTGGATTTTCTAAGAACCCAATGTTTTTGGTTGAGTTTTTTTGTATTATATATATATTGTTGTACTTTTCATTGTAATTTCTAGGCATACCCCACCCCAGTGGATCACTATGTTCCTAACACCCTCATTTTAATAGGGGTATGTGTCTTTCCCAACATCCGGTGAGGAGTACGGATACCCGGGTACCTGGTCTTTTCCACTCTCTCTCCCTCTTCAAGGTGATATAGGTATGGAATAGGATACGATGAAAATAATGCTTTTAGTGCTTTAAATAGTGATTTTTAATGCCATGGTTTTTTGAGGTGAGGTGGTTCAGGGACCATGTGTCTTTATGCAATATGTGATAGCCTAAGTGTTGTCAGGAGAGGTGGTTTGGCTTCTAGGTTTCATCAAGATGAGAAGTAATGAACATTCGTAGTTGTATTTGTTAAGAGATATAATATGTTGTGAGGACCAGGTGTGTGTGATCAGGATATGTTGTGAGGCCCAAGTGTGTTTAGGCATGATGTGTTGTGAGGCACATCTGTGTGTGGGAAGGATGTCATATACGAAATGGATGGGAGCACTTGGACATATGACGTTGGGTGAGAGTGGAATACCAGTGGAGAAGTCCATTGGAATACTCTATCAATGATTTGATTTGGTTTATATCATATTATATGACTTCTGTTGACTAGTTAGAATTCCTTGGTGAGTTCAGGTTTAGTTAGTACAACTGTATATGTCATTTTTTGTTCTTTTTATTTTCTCATGGGTGATTTAGTATACTTATTTCCCAAGTGAATAACAAAAAAAATTCCTACTGAGTATAGTTGTATGATCATTATATATATATAAAAATATTTTTAGGTTTCTATGAGGATTTCAAAGACCGTTTGGGACCTTACTAGCTTGGATCCTTGATAGTTACAGAGTCACTGCCTTAGATTTACTTTAGGTTATTTATGCTGGAAAGTTTGTGATATTTGTATTTGTTATAATTATACATTAATGTGTGATGGTTTGGGTTTCACTTTCATATATTTCATAGAGTTATTATGGACGATTCACCTTATATCTTGATGGTGTTTCTTTATAATGTGTAATGCCTCCCATATTGTGAGATTTGAACATCCATGGTGCTAGTCTCTAACCCAGGGCCAACTAGAGGCGATACTTGGGGGTCATTATCTCCCTTTATTAATTATCGCCCTAGAAAGGGTATCTTTTTAGGGAGGGGTTGTGATACATTAAATAAATGTCGATGATTTGTTATTTATAAGTTATGTATGGTCCAATTTTTCAAAAGATAGCAAACCATTAAAACCATGAATGTAGAACTATTATGTTGTTTATCAAAAAAATTATATAGTAGTCTTGTAAGAAAAATTAGTGCCAAAAAATATTCAGTATTAGAGGAATGGTTTAGTTAATTTTGGAATTAGAATTTGAAATCCTTAGTGAAAACCATATTTATAAGTCTAATTATCACTATACATTCATTTTTTTGTAATGTATAAGAAAATGTTATTTCCAAGATATAAAATCCCTATATAGATAATACAAGTTAATGTAGATTTTGAAAAGATGTTTCTATGGGTAAAAACTACGAAAAAAATATATTGAGATTGACTCAAACAAGAACTTGTGAAGAACAATGGGCACTGTTGCACACTTGGTTAGACACTTTAGGGGGTATGATTTGGTAAATCACAAACTCTAATAAAATCCATTATGAATGATATATAGATGATGTAAATATTACTTTTTTATGTTAGATAAGAATAAAATTACATGACCCTAAAGTATCATTTTTTGAAAAATTAAATGCATTGGGATCCCAAGAGATGTGAAATTACAATTAATTTTCACTTAATAATAAGTTATCTATTAATTCCTAATTATCTTATATTTTTAATACCGTTTCTATTTTAGAAAATTGTGGAAAAAATAAGAAACTAGACCAACAACTAGTCTAAGGGACAATACAAAGAATTCTCGAATTACACACTTAATGCGATGAGATGTGGATTTCAAAAGAGCATGGAAATTTTTACCCAGTGGTATGAACCTATAAACAATAAACTAATAAATGGAACATAAACCTTAACCTATGATATAGAAACTATATATCTAATCCTTTATGGAGTAATGAATTCTGAATTTTAGTCAATCTTATGATCTAGTTTTCTAGGAATAATGAGTTAAATAAATAGAGATTATGTTTTTTTGTGCTCTACTAATTAAAAATGGAAAAATTACTCTAGAAGACTATAATCTAGATGAAGATGACGATCAATGGTGGGCATAGATAAAGAATGAAAATTCTAATAGTGAAATGTAAAAAATAATATAGGATGAATTTATGAAGTTATTTATTAACATTTATTTCCATTAATCTCATTAAAAAATATAGGGATAGAGTTCCCTGAGCATAGGAAAAATTATGTTGAATCTTTCATTGATTACAAGTAAAATATTACAAGGATTTCAATATAAGACTCATGTTTTGATATTGAAAAGAGCTGAAAAAATGATAGATTATATTGTATATTAAAACCACACCCCCAAATGGAACTATCTATTTAAGACTTTGGGAAAAATCAATAGGTTGATTGAGGTGATCTCAAAGTAGATTTGGAGTTTTTATAATGATCTCCATGTTATGGTGATATGAAAGAAAATATGAATTTCCAAGCTGGTGGATAAAATTAAAATTTTCAATGTATTAATAACCACCCATGTAACACCCCAAGATTTAATAGAATGTTATTTTCTTTAAAGTAATTCAATAGCTTGGGATACACACAACACCGTCTTCGAGCACACCACAACATACCTAACTATCCATTCAAAAAGAAGTTATGAATAATATAATTTTTATTTAGAATTTTATATACTCAATATAATTTTAACATCCATATTATGTGTTTCTTAGACATAATATAATAACAAATTTAGTTTTTTAGATAAAATAATTATTTTTTAAAAAATGAAATTTTACCTCCTTTTAATAGAGAACACTTTTTAATCTAATATTTGACACTTTTATATTTTAAATTTCACAAAATAAACTTCTTATTTAGAATCGGGATATAAAAATTCAGTTTGGATAAATTTTTTATGCTTTTCTGATAACTTTCAAATTTTGATGAATAGAGAAAAATACTAAATTTTAATTGAAAACAACTTTTTTAATCAAAATAATTTATAGTGTTAAATTTTAAATTTGAGTAGTTTTTAAGTATAATTAGATTATATTTTTATCATTATTCCAATGATGGTCATTGGAAGTAATTTTACAGTTATATTAGACATAAACACGTATGAATCTTTTGATAGTTTTTACTTCTCAAAAACTCGCTTTCTGGTTTTGACAATGAGAATTTTAAAAAAAAATAATTTACCAAAATTCTATGTTTTTAATTTCGTAAAATAGAAATCATTTTTGAAATTGGAATATCAAAATTATCTTTCGGTTAATTTTTGGTATTTTTCTAAAAACATTCAATTTTTTATGAATAGTGAAAAACGCTGCATTATTGTTTAAACCTGCCTTTTATTTAAAAAATTATTTTTTAATTGAATATATTTTAATGTAAAATTAGATACATAATACTTATATTAGTACAATTTAATTCATTGAAGTCATTTTATAATAAGGTTAGATATATAAAATATTATTGATCTTTTTACTGTCTTTTACCCACCTTCTAGGCATATTTGCAAATTTGCAGAAAATATAATTTTACCACTTCTGTAAATTGAATTTAAAAAGTCAAAAAGACACAGATGACCAAATTAAGTAAAATTTGGTTCAATATGTTGGAAATAATTGTTGTTGAATAGTATCTTTTGAATTTTATTTAGCACGATTAAAATTTAATAGGCTGATTAAGGTAAAAATGATATTATAATTACCCTAACATACTTACTAATTCTATTGGATAAGTGTGTTCTGACAAAAATCATCCTTAGTACAAAACTATGAACCTTTTTTATTATATTGGATTATATTAGGACATTTATTATATTTTATTTAAAGAAGAGTTAATAGTGTTAAATTCAATGTTTAATAACTAAAACAATTTTTATATAAGGTTAATACTAAGATTAAATTGACTATAATTATTCATTAGAAATATAAAAAGATTTAATACATCATGGTATTTTATTTATAATTTTTAGACATTAAATAATTAGATTAATTTATGACATATTGATGATGTAATAATTACCTTATTAATGAAAGACTAAAATAATTGATATTATAAATAATCAAATAAATGTAAATTGAGATTTTTTATGAATTACATGAATTTTATAGGTTAATATTACATGTTAGGGTTTATTAAATGTATTTATTTTTATGAAATATTTTTTTTGACTTTCACAAAAACCAAATAATAAATAGTTTCAGAATTTACAAAATGAGTTTTTAAAACAAATACTATTTTATTAAATTATATAATAGTCCTAAAAAAATAAAGTTCATACAATGGAATTATATAATGATTTATATGTAATTAATGAACCACTTTAGGTTCTCTGGGAGTTTTATAGTAATTTTATTAACCATATAATATAAAAATACAAGAAGATATGTTAAATGTTAAACTACTTAACTAAGAGTTAAATCTATAATATAAGGGTAATATAACGACCTAAACTTTTCTAAAACCTATTGGTAGAGATATTTTATACCCATACCCACCTTATCATCTAAATAAATCTATTTGGATCTATTAGAAACATAAAATTATTTTATAATAAAATAATATTTCAAGATTTTCCTAAAATGACCCTCACCTCTCTAATAAAAGGGTACATCCCTTTCTCTTAATTTCATACCCCCCAGCACTTTGTATAGGCCAAACCCTACTGAAATATCCTCAAAACTACCCTCACTTAAACTTTAAGGCCTTACTTATATTAGAAATCCAACCTAAGAATCACTTTTGTTCAAATTAAAAAGAAAGAACCCGAAGAAGAGGTAATTACTTCATCAGATCTTTCAAAGTTATTTTCTTTTTTCAATTCCTATTTATTTTCTGTTTCGATACTAAAATAATGAATCTATAACATATACATACTGATATTTTCTTATAAATATGTTACAATAATATTCATCATTATATCCATCCTATGAATGAAAAAGTCACCATACGTGCGTATGTACAGCTTACCATCTCCATGTCGTGGTGTAGTTTTCTATTCAACACTTCATTATTTGGATGGTTACAATAAAGATTATAAAATATGTAAATAATAAATATAACATGTTAATGATTATTTATATATAATATACCATCCAATTACATACGATATCACCACTAATAGAATGATATTGTCGCTCCTTCATATGTACTGCTTACCGTCTCCACCGTGTGATGAGATTTCATTTCCCATCATAACCAGTCGAGAATAATTTTCATTTTATGATTAAAAAAAATTTTAAGAACTTAATATCATTCTATATATAAATCAAATACATCCTATCCATAAAAAACAGGACTTACGTAACAAAAACTATATTGGAAATCAAACCAGTTAACACTCAAAACAATGATACTATAGAAATATCATTAACAAAGAAATATTAGAAGATCATATATGATATCATATTTATTTATGTGGCTCATGTATAATTTATTAACAATTATTTCACCATTATACAAGAGTTTAACCTACCCTCAACTAATGAAAAGTACAAGGTAAGGGTTTTTCATATCACTTTTATTCCCGTGAGATTCATGCTATATTTTCCACAATTTCCTTTTGTGTGGTGTATGTACTACCCATGATTGTATTGTTTGTGTAATATACTTTAATTTATGGGTATTTACATCTTTATTGTAAGATACTTCTTTTATGGGGTGTGAGTTTTGTACGTTTTCAAATCAGTAATAGAATTTCTAATTTCAATTTCCACTTATTGGGTTTTATGAACACTTTATTAATTATTTTGCGCCAAGACTATGCATAAAATAACTATTTATTTATTTCTGTTGTAAGTTACACTCCATTTTGTGTGGATATACTTTTGATACACATAATCACTCCATTTTTAAATTCTCTAGTCATTTATATGAACTTGATAAGGATAATCTTAACTCAATTTCCATTCATCGAGTTAAACATAAAATTCATTAGTTCTATTATTATAAGAATATGTGTGAATTTCCCCTGATTGATTTACATGGAATATCCAATAATATTGAGTGTATTTATATTTTTCACAAATAAATTATTTCATTTATTTATCCTTAATCTAATGATACTGTCTTTATAAGGGATTTCATCTCAATTTACACTCCATTGATACTTCTTTGTTGCTATGTACCAATTCACTTTTATATGGTGTATATACTGCCCTTTGACCTATTATATCCTGAATCCCTTTATTCTCATAATATTATAATGTTTTTACTAATTATATTTCTCGATTGTTTTTATTTAAGCATCTTTCATTTGGTTAGGAACTCTTTAACTAAAATATTGTTTTAAATGTTTAAAAGATTTATTCTTTTAAATCATTCTCATTAATGTATGTATTTTAATATTGGTTTTAAGTATTTATTTATATGGAAATGAATGTCTTAAAATTAATATTCCTTTCAAAAATTTCAAAGTGGAATGTGACACTTTGATTCAAAAATCTCTTTTAAACCACTTCTTTGATAAATCGTGCGACATTTAAATGTTTTCCAGAGAAGGGTATATTTCTCCCAAATTGTTTTACAAATTGTTTTCATCTATGAAAATATATTTCATTGTATATTATTCTTGATTGAGGTTGATTTATTATAATATAATCTTCCAAATTGTATTGAATTAGTTATGTTTGACTGTGGATATGCTATTTTTCAACCATTCTTGGTTTGAGGTTAAAGTATTGATATTTTGTAATCTAGTTTTAACATGAATGTTTAGATTATGTTTCACCATATTCATATGAGTAATGAATTAGACATAGTATGTGATAGGTGGGGCCCTATATATCCCCTCGATGCATCGGTATGTCTCATTAGACAAACTAGTGTCTTGGCATAAGGCCTTAACATAATAATTTTTTTGTCTTTACACAAGGCCTTGACTATATGGTTATGATGTCCTGAATTATGCAATCCATCAGTATGAAATTAGCTATTGATATTACATGTGATTATTCGACTAGTAGAATATCCATGTGAATAAGTAAATGGCATTATTTGATATATATTTTCCATATTACACTAAAGTTTAAGTTTAAAAGGCTTTTGTTTTAGTCTTAAATATTGCCTTAAATGTTTTTACTTATTTATGATAGTTTCTTCTATAATTTTATCCTTAGAGAGCATTTGAGCTCACCCCTTTCTTATGTTTTATTTTTCCTAGGATCCAAAGAAGTATATTATAATTGATCTGTAGGAAAATGCTAAGAGATATGAGTGTGTTAAAAGGAGACAAAATGTTGTAGTTTTTTCATTTTATAATGTAATGAAAAACATATGTGTGTTTCTAGTACTTCCAAGGCTACTAAACTGATCGGTCTTTTGGGATATGATCCCTTGCGATCATTCTAATTTTATGTAATAACGCACTGACTCAATGTTACCAGGGTTAGGGTGATATAGTTGGTATCAGAGGAATTTTAGTACAAACCTTGGATACTAGATTTAGAAAAACTATGATTAGAGAACATTACCCTAAGATAGACTTTGAGGATTAGTATAGAAGAACTTCCTAGAATTTTGGTAATGTCGAGATTTTGTTAATTTTCCAAGAAATACATCCCTGTATGGATATGATCATGTAGAGGTGGCTCTGGTACAGATGTATCTTATGGTAAAACCAAAAAATTCCACTTTTAGCTAGACACGAATGGGAACTGGTGAACAAAAACAGGCCTTGCTGCACTATTGGTCATGACACTCATAGGGGATATTCATTGGATAATTCACATTTTCTTTGCAAACTGATTTGAAGGATTTTTATATAATATGAGAATAAATAACCTTGGTTAATCATAAGGTGTTTTAGATTGAATATAAGGTGTCATGATATTCTCTAAATGATTTTATGATTATTGTTACTCACAATATGCTTTTTGGTTTTAATCAATTGATATATTCCAAGGAAGTCATAGTAACACTGAACATGATGTATAAGGAGGGCATGATGGTGGAAATGAGAAACCAAATGGAATGTTGATAGGCATAAAAGATATCATGTTCATGTCGAATAAGGTTTCCAAAAATATGATAAAAAATATATTCATTAACCCACCCCCAAACATAACAAAGAAGAGAAAGGTAGAGAATGATAAGAGATCCAACCATGGAGACCTTCAAGAAAATAATGCTCAATTTCTATCTTATAGGAAATTTGGAATGAGAAACATAGGAAACTATATCAATGGAACAGAAAATTTCTTTTTGTGTGGGAAAGAAGGACATAAAGTAAATAGTTTCTGAGGAAAAATGAATATTACTATAGAAGAAAATAAAAATTATCCTAAGAGTCCATTTACTATCATATCTATAAATATAGGGGACATAGGCATTACTCAAGTCAATGCCCTAATCTATAGGATAACCACTAGGTCAGGGAAGAACCATTGTGGAAATAAATGAATGGAGAATTGTTTAAATGTATTAATGATATTTTTGATTGGATTACATTGGATGATTTTTCTCTTGTGTGTGAAACCATAGAGTTTGTTATGTGAAAATGTTATTTGAGGAAGAATTGTCTTTAATTTTTTGAATATAGATATAAGGAACAATTTGGGTTTATATGATCCTTGAATTTGGGGAAATTATAGGTTATTAATTTTTGGGATGAATATGAGAGGTACGAGATAAAAATTTTGGGTAAATTATGTTATAGTTATTTTGAAGAATTTATCTTTTTTTAGTAATGTTATAAAATATATTTTTTGAAAAAAGACAACACACAGATCATGTGACAAACCGTCTCATTAGACAATGCTGTTGGAATAAAACCTACAACCAAAGTGAGACTAGAATTTATCACCTACCACTGGACTATGTGAAATTCATGATTAGTGTGACTAATTATTTTTAGTTAAATTATTTTATTGGTCAAAAATAAGTTTATTTCAGATATAATTTTTTATCAAATGGATATCCTTAGTATAAGAAAATGATTTGGTGATTAAGTGATAAATGATAATTTGGAAGAGTTTGCTCTGTTGGGAACAATATATGAATAAGGAAAATAGAATACAATGGGATTTCATTTGAGGAGTAATGGTGGAGTTTTATTTTGTGAGAATATATGTTTTTTTATATAGATTCAGATAAATAATGAAAATTATTAACCTATCATAGAGAATATGTGATTTGGTTTATTACACTTTAGTATGAGTCTTTAAGTGTAGTTGATGTTATTTGGAGATAAATGTTATGAATTACTATGAAAGACTATGTGATTAAATTCTTCTATGTTTTAGTTTTCAATCTTAATTTCGATTATAATGAAGGATTTTAAGGACAATAGTTTATTGAATGGTATTTATTGAACATTGGGCATTGTTTGTTTAATTTTGGAAATTAAGATCTGTATTTCTTTCTATAAAGAATATCCAATTTAGGAATCATCTGATCATGTACTACCCATTTTGTTTTCTTAATCTCTAAAGAAAAGGGAAATATATAGTTCATGCTTCATGGATTATGTGATTCTCTATAAGTTGATTCTTGCACTTCAGATGTGACCAAGTCGTCTTGATTACTCATCATTTTGAGAAAAGATGAGTTAGTGGTAGAAATTTATTTTAGGATGAAGCTCTACTTGAAAATTAAGTATAAATCTTTATGTTCTTTTTCAATATCAAAAATAAATTCCTCAACCTTATTAAATGGAACTTAAAACAAAAAACATTTTCCATTTACTTTTCCTACTAGGAAACCAATGACTATTTAACCCATCAAACGTTTGTGGTTTTCTTGTTGTTATCTTTCTCCTATGCATGTTTTCTATCACTCTCCATCAGAACATGACACCTAGTTTATCTTCTATATCCATTTTCCTATATTGAATCCTAGTATGAGTTATCTCGGGTGAAATTTGTACTTCTATTTCATTCTTTTAAAGTGATAGTTTTATTGACTCTTTTTCCGATGTGGGAATTTCAATGAAGTCATCAAGCCTAATATTAAAATTGAGAGGGCGTAATTTCCAAAAGGGGTTAACAATATAACACCCCAATATTTCATAGTAAGTTATTTTCTTTAATGTAATTCAATAGCTTGCGCTACACGTAACACCGAGTTCGAGCGCACCACGACATACCAAACTAGCCATTCAAAAAGAATTTATGAATTTTATTAACTGAATTTTTAATCTTATATACTATATGTAATTTTAACATCCATATAATGTGTTTCTTAAACATAATATTAGAATTAATTTAGTTTTTCAGAAAAAAAGATACAATTTTCAAAAAAGAAAATTTTACCGCCTTTTCATAGAGAACCATTTTTAAATATAATATGTGATCATTTTATATATTAAATTTGAAAAAATAAACTTCTTATTTAGTATCAGAACATAAAAATTTAGTTTGGATAAATTGTTGGTTCTTTTCTGATAACTTTCATATTTCGATGAATAGTGAAAATACTAAACTTTAATTGAAAACAACTTTTTTAATCAAAATAATTTATAGTGTTAAATTAAATAATTTAATTGTTTTGATGTAAAATTAGATTATATTTTTATCATTTAATCTAATTATGGTAATTTTATGTAATTTTACATTTAAATTTGATATAAACACATATCAATCTTTTGATAGTTTTTACTTCTCAAAAACCCCCGTTCTGGTTTTGACGACAAGAATATTTTTTTAATTAATTAATAAAACTTCTATGTTTTTAATTTTTTTAAAAAGATATCATTTTTTAATTTTGAATATCAAAATTAGCTTGGGGTGATTTTTTTGTATTTTTCTAAAAACTTTCAATTATTGATGAATACTGAAAAACATTGTGTTATTGTTTAAAGACGACTTTTTTATTTAAATATATTTTTAGGTAAAAATAGTTACATAATACATATATTATTCCAATGTAGTTCATTGATTTTATTTTATAATACTATTATATATATATAATTTTGATGACCTTTTTACCGTCTTTTACCCACCTTCTAGGAACAGTTGAAAATTTACATAAAACACGATTTTACCACTTCTGTGAATTGAATTTACAAAATCCAAGAGACACAGCTGACATCAGTAAGTAACATGTGGTTCGATAGTATGAAAATATTTTTTGATGAATAGTATCTTTTGAATTTTATTTACCAAAGTTAAAATTAAATAGGGTAATTAAAGGTAAAAATGATATTATAATTACCCTAACACATGTACAAAATCAATTTGATAAGTTTATTTCTACAAAAATAAACATTAGGACAATAATATGATCCTTTTTGATCCACTTGGTTTAGATTAGGACATTTGTTATATTTTATTTAAATAAGAGTTAAAAGTGTTAAATTCAAATTTTAATAACTAAATTTTTTTTAATATAGGGTTAGTCATAACATAAATTCGACTATAAATATTAATTAGAATGATAAAAAGATTTAATACATCATGGTATTTTATTTATAATTGTTAGACATTAAATATTTAAATTTATTTATGATACAATGATGATGTAGTAATTACTTTATAATGAAAGACTATAATATTTGATGTTATAAATATTAAAATAAATGTAAATTAAGACTTTTGATGCAATGAAAGAATTTTCTTGGTTAATATGAAATTTCAGGGTTTATTCAATGTATTGTTATATAAGAAATTGTATTTTTATGACTTTCACAAAAACCAAATACGAAATAGTGTCAAAATAGACATAAACGAGTTTTTAAAACAAATACTATTTTATTAAAATATATAATAGTCCAAAAAATATAAGGTTTAGATAAAGGACTTATATAATGATAGATACATCATTAATGGACCACTTCAGGTTATATTTTCATTTTATAGTTTTTTTATTAACTATGTAATATAAAAATATATGAAGACATGTTAAATGTTAAACTATTTAACTGAGATTTAAAAATAAAAGATATGGTTAATATGATGACCTAAAATTATCTAAAACCTTTTGTTTGAGATATTTCTGACCCCTCCCCACCTTATACTCGAAATAAATCCATTTGGAGCTATTATAAAACTAAAATTATTTTATAATAAAATAATATTTCATGTTTTTCCAAAGGTGGCCCTCACCTCTCATATAAAAGGGTACTTCCCCTTCTCATAAATTCACACCTCCAAAGCCTTTTGTCTCATACAAAACCTACTCAAATATCCTCCCAAATACCATCACATCAACTTATAACCCATACTTTGATCATATATCCAACCTAAGAATCCCTTTTGTTCAAATCAAAAGGAAGAACCTGAAGAAGAGGTAATTACTTCATCACATCTTTCAAAGTTCTTTTCTCTTCCAACTTCCACTTTCATTGTTTTTTATATACTAAAATAATAAATCTATTACCTTATACATACTGAGATGTTATTATAAATATTTTACAACCATATTCATTATTCTATCCACTCTATAAATTACAAAGTCACCATACATGTGTATGTAAGGATTACCGTCTCCACATCATGTTATAATTTGTTATTCGACACTTCATTATTTGGAAGGGTGTAATAATGACTATGAATGATTTAAATAATTAATATATCATGAGAATTATTCTTTATATATAATATACCATCTAATTACAAACTATTTCATCACTAATAGAATGATATTGTCGCTCGTGCATAAGTACGACTTTCAGTCTCCACGACGTGATGAGATTTCATTTCCCATCGTAACCGTTCTAGGATAATTTTCATTTGATGATTACAAATAATTTTTAAGAACTTAATATCATTCTGGATATGAATCAAATACATTATATCAATGAAAAACATGACTTATGTAACAAAACATATAAAGTAAAACAAATCAGTTAACACCCAAAACAATGATACCACTGAAATATCATTAACAAAGAAATATTAGAAAATCATATATGATATCATATTTATATATGTGGTTCTTGTATAATTTAATAACAATTATTTCACCATTATAAATGATTTTAACCTACCCTTAACTAAGGAAAATTACAAGGTTATGGGTTTTATCTAACTTTTATTTCCTTGAGATTCATGCTATATTTTCCACAATTTCCGTTTGTATGGTGTATGTATTACCCATGATTGTATTATTTGTGTAATATACATTAATTTATGGATATTTATATCATCATTGTGTGATCCTTCTTTCATGGGGTTTATGTTTCGTATGTTACCAAATTTGTAAGGGAATTTCTAATTTCAAGTTCCACTCATTGGGTTTTACGCACACTTCATTGATTATTTTACTCCAAGATTTTGTGTGAAATAACTATTTATTTTTTTATGTAGTAATTTCCACTCGCCTTTATATGGATATACTTTTGATAGACATAATTACTCAATTGTTAAATTCTCTATTAATTTATATGAACTTGATAAGGGTAATCTTAACTCAATTTCCATTCATTGAGTTGAACAACCAAGTCATTTGTTCTGCTTTTACAAGAATAGGTGTTAATGTACTCTAATTTATTTCCACTGAATATCAAATAATATTAAGGGTAATTTTATTTTTCACACATAAATTATTTCATTGATTATCCTTAATTTAAGGATATAGTATTTATAAGAGATTTCATCGCAATTTACATTCCAATGAGACTTCTTTGTTGTTATGCGCCAATTCACTTTTATATGGTGTATATACTGTCCTTTGACATATTATATCATGAATACCTTTATTCTTATGATATTATAAATTTTTTATTAATGTTATTCCACAATATTTTTTGTATTTAAGGGTCTTTAATTTGGTTAGGAACTCTTTAACTAAAATATCATTTTAAATGTTTTAATGATTTATTCTTATAAATATTTCTCATTAATGTCAATGTTTTAAAAATGGGTTAATGAATTTTTTTTATAAGGAAATGAATGTTTTAAAATTAATATTCCCTTAAAAAGTTTCAAATTTGTATGAGACACATTGATTCCAAAATCTATTTTAAACAACTTCTTTGATAAATAGTGCGACTTTTAAATGTTTTCATGAAAAGGGGATATTTTCCTCAAATAGTTTTACTGATTATTTCCATCTAGGACAATATCATTCATTGTATTTTATTCTTGATTGAGGTTTAATTATTATAATATAATCTTCTATATTGTATTGAATTAGTTATGTTTGATTGTGGATGTGCTATATTTATACCATTCATGGATTGTGGTAAAAGTATTGACATTTCATATTCTAGTTTTAATACGAATGTTTGTACTATGTTTTACCATTTTCATATGAGGAATTCATTAGACTTAGTAAGTGATGATCATGGCCCTCTATATCCCCTCGATGCATCGATAGGTATCATTAGACAAACTAGTGTCTTGGCAAAAGTCTTTGACCAAATTATTATTTGTAGTCTTGGAATGATGCCTTGACTATGTGGTTAGGATGTCCGGCATTATGAATTCCATCATTACGAAATTAGCTATTGATATTACATTTGATTATTCGACAAGTAAAATATCCATGTGAATAAGTAAATTTCATAATCTGATTTATCTTTTCCATAATATGATGAAGTTTAAGTATAAAATTCTAGTCTTTTAGTCGTATAAATTGTCTTAAATGTTTATGCTTATTTGTGATAGTTTATGCTATTTTGTTATCCTTACTGAGAATTTGATTTCACCCCATTATTATGTTTTATTTTTCCCAGGATGCGAAGAAGTATAATACAATTGATTTGCAAGAACAGGAAAAGGGATATAAGTGTGTTAAAAGGATAAAACATGTTATAGTTTTTCCATTTTATAATTTAATGTAAAACTTATTTATGTATCCAGTACTTCCAAGGCTACTAAACTGATCGGTCTTTCGGGACATGGTCCCTTGTGGGCATGCCAATGTTATTTAATAATGCACCGACTCTAGGTAACTAGGGTCAGGGTGTTACAACTCATATGTTAAAAATGATATGAGAAGAATGATGTGAATTGACTCAATGGGAAAGTGTAATTCTTCATATCTGAGGGAGAAGTCCACCATGCTAATTAATATTAGATGGAGATGAAGAAGATGACCAACATGATAGAGTAAAGGTGGGAACCACTAATGGTTCAATCCTACAACTATATGGAACAAAGGAACAATGTAAGATATTTATTTAAACCATTGTTAATTTAGGCTAATTAGCATCAACAACCACCAAACACAAAGTATCAAAGGAAATCTTATGCCATTACTACTGCTTAAGTGGAAGGTAGAAATGATGTTGTACAAGGGATACTTTCTAATCACATAGGAATGAAAAATGATTTATTTTATTATACTTATAAAAAAATTTTATATAAAAAAAGTTATCAAAAACTTATTTATCAAAGCCCCGATACCTTGTAGTGAAGATAGTTATAAAAAACACACTATGGTGTGATCATTGTAACAGAAGTGTTGGACACTTATCATCTTACTGTATGTTGTAATATTCATCTAGTGAATCTCATAATCTATACCACGGTGTAATTAAATTATATATTTGGAATGGATTTGATATTTTTATATATAGAACCCATCAAATTTCAGGAAATGGAAATCTCATTTGATATTCTGAACAATCCCATGTTATTGTACAAATGCAAGGAAGACCATATATATCGTTTGTAAAATCCTTCAATAGTGTGAATGTTGATACTTTGGGAAGAAGAAAACCAAAACCAAATGGTTTATTTAATGGAAGAAACCATTATTGTATAAATTATCATTCTAAGATAATATATTGACATATATCTTGAATATTTACACAGAATTACGCCAGATTTCAAGTTGGAGTTCTTAGAAGAAATCATAACCGGATCTTCTCCTAAATATAAATTCGCGTACACGATGACCCCAATCTAACTATTGGAGTTAAAGAAATCCTATAATAGAATATGTATAATGGTTTCATATACATTATTGAATCATCTATTGGTGATGCTGGTCTATTTGTAGAGAATAATAATAGATAAAATTGGTTGTGCAATGATTATTGATAGATAAAAAATATCACCATAATGAAAAATTATAATCCTCTATGGATTGATTACTTCTTTGATGAATTATAAGGATATTAGTACTTCCCAAAAGTATATCTTCATTCTTGATATCGTCAACCTAATGTGAAGTAAAATATATTTAGAGGACAATATTTTGTACGATATATGAACACTCTATGTTCATATTTATTCTATTTGGTCTTACAATGGATCAAAAATCATTATAGATTTAATAAATATAGTTTTTAGAGACCACTATGACAAATATTTGGAATTCTCAGTCGATGATATTCTCATTAACTCCAATATCATGGCAGAACATGAATAGAATCTAAGGATTGCACTGCCAACAATATGGAAGGGGAAAATGAACACTAAACTCATCATGTGTGACGTTTGGATGAAGCAAGTCACTTTCTTGGGTAACTTGATCACACTATATGGAATATTTGTCGACCCTTCAAAGGAAAATGAATTTTAGGAATGGCCCATAACAACTATTTTCATATAAATATGTGATTTTATTGTCATAGTATGGTACTAGATATAATTTTTGATACATTTCACATAACATTATAACATGATAACTAAGTTGACATGGAAAGGGGTAAAGTATGTATGGATGAAATAATTTGAAGAAATATTTTAGGATGTTATGTTGAGGCTAAGAAATACATATGTACTCACACTACCAACATGTGGAGAAGGTTTTGAGATATTCAATCATTCTATGAAAAATACTTGGGTTATGTACTCAAGAATAATGAAAATATGATATCTTATGCCTCATGATAGTTGAAAATCCATGAAAAAAACATCCAATTGTATGATATATAGTTATCACCTTGGATCATTATGTTGAATATTTTTCCTCACTATCTCAATTCTAGAAAATTTGATATATATTTAATGATTATAAGGGTCTAAATTATATATTCACATAGAATGAGTACAATATGAATCAACAAATATGGTTAGATATAACCAATGACTAATATTTCCCAATTTAATACCATTTTGAAAAGAAAAACAATATAGATTATACTATTATTAGAAATTAAACAGCTATGTTATCCATTATGCGAATCAAGAAAGACCATATCTTCATGGTTATGAAAATAATGGATTAATAAATCATAAGAGTATTGAAAAAATAGTACCTTTACCAAATTATTTCCCAATAATATATTCAATAGATGATCAAAGAGTCACAAAAGAGATGATCTAGAACTAAAAAACAAGGTGAATTCAGTAATGAAAGGGACAATATGTGAGTTACACATCTACGATGTTGGTGTGATTCATTATGGAACTAAGAATTTTGTAAATTCATCACATGAGATAAAGAAGGGTCTATTAGATAATGCACATAGAACGACTTTATATATGTATCGTAGAAGTACCTAGATGTACCCTGATATTTGAGAGGATTTCTGGTGGGTTAACATGAATAAGGATATTATAGAGTATAACTCAAGATGCATGGAATGTCGATAAGTTAAATTTGATATACATAATTACACAGATATGTTTCATCCATTTCCTATACACACATTGAAATGTGGTAATGTCACTATGGAATTTTTCACTAGTCTCCCAAATACAACCAAAGGAAATAGTATGGTGTTGTTTGTGATGGAAGTAATCACCAACACTATTCACTTCATTAGTATTTGAGAATATTTCCCACTAGATCAACTTGAAAATATATATGTAATATATGTGGTGAGGATTCATGTGGTGCCACATTCAATCACTTATGAATTTGATTCACGGTTCCATTATAAATTATAATGAATTTCCCAATATACTTTGTGTACTTATTTGAATTTTGTTTAGAGTATCACCCCCAAACTGATGGACAATATGAAAGGACCATTCTTACTCTTACGGATATGAAAAATGATTGATCAAAGGAATTTAAAGGAGTATGGGTTAAAAATAACACTTTGGTTGAGTTATCACATAACCATAGCTTCCACTCCAGTACTCAGATGGATATATATGAAACTCTATGTCATAATTGATGTATATCACTTAATTGTTGGGATGAATGTGAGGAATTAAATCTACTTAGACCTGATCTTGTGTAATAGATGACAGATAATGCTCATGAAATCCAACAACAAACAAATGGTTCTTAGATTCAAAAAAAGAGATATCATGAAAACCATAAAAGGGATAGAGTGTTTAAATATTGTGAAACATTATTCCTTAAAATATCAATGTGGAAGAGGGTCTTATAGTTTTAAAATAAAGGGAAGCTTATCCCTAGGTACATTGGCCCCTTTGAGATCCTTGATCACATAGGGGTCGTGGTCTATCTGCTTGCACATCTACCAAATATGGATGATGTATATGATTTGTTCTATGTATCACTTCATAAGAAGTACATACCTGACCCCTCACATGTAATAAATATTTAAGAGGTATAAATGGAGAATGAACTCTCTCAAAAGGATCATATGTTGAATATCTTATACTGTAGATACAAATTTTTACATAACAAGACAACTCACATTGTCAAGGTAATTTGTTGGAACCATATGTATGAAGATGTGACATAGAAACTAGAAGAAAAAATGAAATAGAAGAGTCATCATTTATTCTCAACTGAGAGTATGAGTTGAAATTTCAGGGACAAATTTCTAAAGGGGAAAAAATGTAATGACATGATTTTTATTGTTAATATTTGTTTCCTAATTAAATTAATGTTGTATTATTTTATACAATATTATAAAAATAAAAAATATAGTGAAACTAAAAAATTTTATCTCATTAATAATTATAATTACATAAATCATATAGAAAACCAATTCAAATTAAACACTTGACAATTTTAAAAATATATAAAATGAAAATCTAAAAGGGGGAAATATGATTCACCCCAACCTACTAAGATCATTACCCCATGGTCATCGCTAAAGAAATGAATATAGTTATTGGTAAAAAATAAAAATATTAGAAAAAAATAAATATAAAACCTTTGGAATGATTATATTAAATATTTACTAAAATAATAAAGTGGTTTTCATATGATGTAATTTGACCATTGTAATTGTAACCTAATAGTCGGGAATTGTAATATGATAATTGGGAATGGTAACCTGATAGTCGGGAATTGTAATCTGACTATGGGGAATGGTAACCTAAACACTGGAACAATAATTTCTCCTAAAAAAAATAATTTTATATTTAATTAATATTTATCATGATTAATGTATGTAAATGTAAATATTATTATTCCAAAAAATAATTATCATGATAAGAAAACTCAAAAAATATAAACACATTACAATAAACTATATTTTAATATATTTCATAAAAAACTTCTTATTTTAAAAAAAACTAGAAATTTATGAAATTTATTTTACATAAAATTAATATTAATTATTAAACAGGAACATTAGAATTATTAAAAGATAATTCTTTATTAATTTCCTAAAATACTTTAATTTTCAGGTGAATACAAAAAATATAGTTTTTCTCATAACATGGGAATATTAAATTACCACATTCATGATGTAATAATAAAATAATCATTTAGAGAGCATTTTTTCAGAAAAATATATTTAATTTCATTAATGAGTAATAAAACAATCATAGACTTCGTTTCTAATCCAAACTGAATTTTCCAAAATAGGAAGTCAAAACTTATCCCATAAGATATTTTTTTTCCTTTTTTACATTTTAATTTTTAATAAAATAAGATAATTAAAATTATAAAGGTTCTAGAGGTCCTAAAATAATTATATTATATATATATGTTATTTATATTATTATAAATTAACTGTTACATTTTTAACCTTTGTTATATTATTTTATTTAATATTTTATTCTAATAATACAATTCTCCTGATGTATAAATAACCTCTCTCCCTCCCTTTATAAATCACTCCACTATCACTTGAGAAATAAAAATATATACCAATATCCTCCTTTTAATGCCCCTTTATTACTTAGGGACATTCTATTGAAAAAATAAATAAAACATCAGGGTAATTTTTTTGTGTTCTACAGGAGTGGATACACTGAGGTAAGAGTGTGTATCTATCAGCAGTTCATGGTTTTCTACTTCTTCTCTTTAATTTCCCTAAATACTATCAATAAATAACTTATAAAACTAATTAGAACATATTGTGACATTATATTAATTATTTTATCCTACAATAATTATTATAAATATATTATATATAAATATCAATCTTTTATTTCCCCCACTTTTGATAGTGCCCCATCAATGAATTCCTAGTCACCAATGAGAAAATTGCCAATAATTTCTTTATCAACAAAAAAATCGTTGGTTATAATAATTTTTTTGATATATAATGTATAAATTTATTTTTTTTAGTCATCTTTAATTAAAAATACTTATGTATAAATTAATTTGATCAAAATTGTGTAATTGAAGGAAAACAATATATGTTTAAGAAAAATATTATCTCAAAATGATTGCCCTTTATCCAAAGAAACTAATAAATATAATCAAATTATTACAATTGATAAGTATTGCAGAAAATTAAAATAATTATATTCCGGATCAATGTTTAATAAATATATTTTTATTATCCTAGAGACGCAAAAGAGATGAAATAAAGTAAGATTAATAGTAAGGGGATTCTTGAACCGAACTAAATTTCTATATCTTATCCCTCATTCAAGAAATCATTAGTATGTATAGTATTATAATATTAAATAAATATTATTTCAATATTAATCAACTTTCTTTTTTGGTATATATAGGTTTCCCCATTGATTGATAATCTAAAAAATGATTTTACCAAAAGACTTTTATTTCCAAAACACACATTTTATCCTCTTGTGTTGTTTCTTATTCACACAAGAATGATGATGTTTATTCAAAAAATATTTTCCCTCAATAATTTTGGAACCCTAGTTTTATTCATGAAATAATTATTTATGGAATTATTATTAAAACCATTATATTCCATGTGTTATTCCATGATTATGATTGTTATACATTCTATGTGGCATGCATGATTATGTAAATATTATGATGTGGTGGGTTATATCAAAATTATATAGTCTTCTAATAAATTTTGAAATGTTATGTATCTCATGAGATAATGTGTATTATATGTGAAAAATATGTCATCTATGTTCACAATGATGATGTTCTTACTATACACATATGTTATTCATGAACATGATACTTGTTTTGTTCACAAAATTGTGTGGTATCTGACCACTATGACATGGTGTTTAATTTTTAGGCACCACTACATTCCCTAACATTATAAAATGTTTCCCTCATGATTTTAATGATGCTATTATACTTTTTATGTGGTTATTATTATTATTTTCACCGATATTATATTGACTAGTTTCCCTTATTTATCCTCTTACAAGGATTTTAGCTCATCCCTAAAAGTGATGTATATCCTCAAGTGACTAAATATACTAAAGAGAACCGGAACTTTTAGAAGATTAATGAAAAGTAATTTAACCATAAAATATGATTATATATTATTTATAAATAATTTTTGGTCCTAGTTTTTTCAACAATACTAAGAAAATTTATCCATTAGTGTATAAACTTTTTGCTAGCTATCTTAAAAATGATTTATTAGTCAAGTAACAAAAAATAGGGTCTATATAATTTGCCTCATACTGGTCTTTGTTGTACATAGGTTTCAACATTATTTACTTTACCATGAGATACAAATGGTGTCACAATTAAACCTGCTAAATTATATCCTCATTCAATCTATTCTGATAGGTTGATTGGTGTTCTTGGTGGTATTCCTCCAATAGCTCAATGACAGGATCATCGCATCAAAACGTGTCAGTGGATAGGCCATGGAAAATTTCATTTCGGCACAAAAACCATTAAAGAACTACCATTTGATGTAAATTTCCTAGATAAAACTATTCTCTTAGTGTATAATGCTATTCCATGTTGGTAGATTAATTTGGATGGTTCCCCCTAGAGTAATACTAAAAGAAGGCTCAAAAATTGGATGAACAACATTGTGAGCTAGGGATTTTCCATATCACACCAACACATGTTGTCATAAAATTCTCATTCCCCTTATCAGTTGGTTTAACTAAACAATAAGAAACTATACCAAGTTATGATCACTAGTGTCTAATTGACCCTCAATATTGATTTCTATGATCTACATGTGAATGGTGACTCCAACTTACTCTATCATCAGAAATAAAGATATTATACCTCTCTAAGAATGGAATCATCAGCTAATTGTCAAGATCCATTATCAGCAAAAGGTGACCCATGTTTTGTTGTAATTGAATGGCTGAGGCTAAAATCTAGAAATATTATACGTTTAACTTGTAGATCCGGATCATGATGAACAAATCATTCTTCTGGTACACCACACTGTCATTTTCCCAACCACATTCGAAGATGATATACATCAATAGGTATACCTACTTTGTTTTAGTACATCAATATCATGGCCCTCAAATTCCACTATGATTAGGGATATTCCTGATTGGGTGTATACTTTCTCTTAGATTCTTCAACATGGAATTCTAAATCAATTTTGCACTGAGCATGATATAATTATCTAGTTTATAGCATAGTTTCTCCTCCAGAATGGCCCCAACCTTTATAAGAATCTCTACAGGCACATGTTCAATGTGATTCTTCTTTGTTTAACATAAGGTTATGAAGAAACATTGGCCATGTAGAACAACCATGTTGGGTCTTATGGATCCCAACAAGTAGTATTAATGTTGTCTCACCATGTTTAGATGTTTGGTTACTTGAGGACCAACATGTTCAAGATTGCATTGACTTCCCTAAGAGGATTCAAACATGTTGGATCCATGTAAAATTTGTGCATAATCCATTAGAGCTTCTCAAAACCACCAAATAACCTTGGTTCATAATAGTTTGGAGAATCAACATTGTGGGTGCCTACACACCAAGGATGGCTCAGAACTGCATGATCATTTTCACCGAAACAAACTTTTTCCAAAAAATTTTATATGAATTTCCCATAAAATAAATTATAAACCAGATTGTTATTGAATTCATAAAATCTAAAATAATTTATTTATTTAGGTTTCCTCACCAATTTCTCAATGATAATGAAACCATTCTCTAGGATTCTGTTGTGACAAAATTATATCCCATGTTTAACATCAATTCCAATAAAACATCGTTTTATCACATATAGAGGAAAGGAAAAAAAAAATTCTTCAGTAAAACCCTATCTAAATTTATAAAAATGATGTTGGTCGATAACACAAACATTTTCCTGATAAAATCACTAATTTCGAAAGGTCTTATCAGACTACAACTCTATGTTCCACCTAGGGTATCCCGCACACCCTAGTGTACTGAACCGAAGAAGTTTTACCAATTGATGTTTAGTTTTCATTTCTTATAATGATTGTTAATGACCATCAAGAACTAGATAGAATAAGATAATTCCATTTAACTGAGTCGGAATATCTTGATAAAAATAAGTGTCAGCCATTACACAATATAGATAAGTTTCATAACAAGGTAATTTGAGAGCTAAACAGAATGGGCCACCTCCACTCCTTCCTTCTAGGTGGAATAGTATTTGTTCATATAATGATGATGATGAAAAGAAAAACAGCACTGAATATGGAATCCAAAACATAAGGACCTTACATTATCTATAAGGTGTATTCTAATTGATCATACACTTTAATCACAATGGATGGGGATAATATCATGCCTCCCCCAATGACAGGTTTATTTTGAAATATATCATGAAAGACCAACATGTCAAGGACACATAAACTCAAATGGAAGCATCCTGAGTCTTATAATTACAAAATAAAACCACTTTTAACCATGGTCCAAGATCTACAACCTTAAACTTGTAGTCACCCCATTAGTACGAGCTCTATGGCCATAAAGTAGCAGTAGAATTTTTTTTGATGTATGATATTAAAATGAAAATCCTAACAACATCATCACTCAATGTTAAATTGTAACCTTAACATATGTGATTAACATAGGATGCATCATATGATAATTATGGGATAATATATCATCCTCATCAAAGAGAATGCCACCCATCCGAAATTGGTCTCCTACCACACCATGTTGAGTACATATTTGTGGATTGATTCCCATGCTTGATGGGATATGTAGGGACGCCTATATCCAAAATCACTGGCCAAGCCTTAGCACCAACCTATTATGGTACCCCCCAGTGGACAAAGACTCATAACCCTAAACTGTGTGTAACTAGTTTTTGGATTTCCCTTTGTAGTACATGGACTCCTTTAATCATTCTTAACATTAGTTTTAACTCTTTTCCACCACCTAAACATCCTCAATGTACCTACTCCCCTTCAGTTAAAAGTATTGCATCCTTCAATTGTATTCATTTTCCCCCTTCTTTGCCCTCATTCTCATAGTTTTATTCATCCCTAATGCATCATAAAAATAACTTCCCTTCTCTTTTCGACACATCCTCACAAAAAAGGATGTCACCCTACTAGGGTTTCTCTTTTTCCACACCACATTCTATAACTACACATTGAAGAACTACGTGTGTCTTGGTTCCATTCCCAATGGGATATGTAGAGATTCTAAGAAGTAACATATTGGGTTTATCCCCCACGATCAACTCATCATGGTGTCTTTCCTCCATCAATATCATGAATTATACTTTTGTGACTACTATCATGTAAGTTTTTATGGAAATAGGTCCCCTTGGACCCCGTTCCTCATATAGGGTTATCACACTTTTAGGCCATATAACCCTATTTAGTACAAAACCATGCTCTAGTCTAAGAACTAGGACCTAAAACTAGTAGATAAATTAATTAGAACTACACAATTATAAACTACCGATTAAAATTTTGTCCACATAATATGTTTAACTATAGAAATACAAAATGTGATAAATATAGGATGCCTCGCATGAAAAATGTGAGAGGAAACATTACCCACATCGTCATCTCACAAAATTAGATTATATTCCTACCCAATTGGATGAAAGTTGAACACATCGTATTATAATTATTATAAGAAAAGAAACCAACATTCTCAATAATCACTTTTAATCTATAGAATTACCTAGTATAAACAAAAGATGCCTCATAGGAAAAGTATGGGATTTCCAAAATCATCATCCTTAGAATAAGACATTAAAATATAGCCTTAAGATTTCTCATAAACATATGTTTTCTCAATTATAATAAAGTTAAGATCCATCATCCTCCCCTAAATTGACATTGATGATTATTCATTGATCCCCTACCAAGACACACTCAATAACATAATGAGTCTTGATTCTCATTTCCATTAGAAATATTGTGAGGCCTAGATCCTTTATCTATGGACCTAACCCGCCACTAACTCATTTTAGGTTCATTCACATCCATGTCAAGCTTAAACCATGCCTAATGAAAAGATAATCAAACAAATTCATGTGTGTGGTAGGATAGATTTTATGGAAATCTACAACCCCTAGTACATTTTTCACTTATAAATTTAAAATTCAGGCTTTATATGATTTGGAACCTCATCATCTCATCATTATTTAGTGTCCTTTTAATGTACAAAGTTCATGGACACATTTTCTTATCTTTAATCCTAGGAACATGCCTCAAATGATCACATGTAAACTATGGTAATTCTTATGTTTTAAACATGGTTAATGGTCAATCCCATATTTCTTTTCCTTACAATTATCTAGTGGGCTATGGAATATATTTCAAATAAAATCAATTTCTGTTCCCTAGCCATCATCCTTTCCCTTTTCAAGATCAATTTTTTGGATATCACATTTACCTTGACTCCAATTTTATTTTTATCTAGTGTAATCCCAACACACTTTGTTTCATTTTCCCTTTTAAATGTGTATGATGACTAAATATGATGACACATATTGGTATTTCCCCATTTCAGTAACATTTTCCCCTTATTGTTGTTCTCCCCTGTAAAAAATGGGACCTCAATAATAGTCCTTGTTTCTTACATTGATTTTGGATCATGTGGGATTAAGATTTGGGAGTTAATTTACTTAATCAAGGTTAAGAAAATAAAATTATCCATAAATATAGAATACCATCATTAGTCTAAACTCTACAACCATAAAAAATGACCAAATCCTAACATTATGACCTTAAATTATGTGACAGTTGTCTCGGAGATGTTATTTATTTCGTCATGAATACTTGAAACTTAATTTTCATTGGGTTTCCTCTCTTCCATTCCACACACACTCCATTATGATTCCCCAAATTTTTCATGAATTATTACCATAGATTATTTCAACCCTAGTGTCTACACATTATGACCATAAACTATTTGTAACCCTATTGTCCACGAATTATGAACTTAAACTATTTTACAACCACGATCAAAACATCATGACCAAAATATATTTAATACTTCTTAGAATGAATGTTTTATAAATTAACGATACCCCATTAATGAGACACATCATCTAGTAGGATGTAAATTTTTAAGGGAAATGTGATGGAAATTCATACCCCTTCCCACCATGCCAATTTCACAACATGAAAAAATGCGGGTTAAAATAAAAATAAAGAATATAGTGAGACCCACCATGGACCTTGATAAATATTGACTTGTTCTCACTGAATTCATCAGTTCAAGAAAAAGATAGGTCCAAATATTATCTCCCTTTTACTCATAGGATCCTCGATGTGATTCCACCCATTATGTTTTGTCATGACCCGTCCTCGGGGCCCATGCCGTGGATACCCCAAGCCCGCCTTCCATAGGCCAGGGGATGGCGACTAGCACCAAGGCGTAAATCCCGGTAAAAGGGAAGGCATTTCCTTTGTAAAGTAAACAATCACACAGAGTACAAGCGGAAGAAGTAAACACTGAATACAACAGTAAGTGAGGAAAGTAAAAAGGGGCCGGAAATACAAGCCCAACTGTAAAGTACAACTCGAAAAGGAAAATAGCAACTGAAAAGTAAAGCTGGTACGCCGAGCTGTCCACTGGAAATCCCACTTGAAGGGTGGGTACAGATAGCTCCTCTGCTCCTCGGGTCCCGCCGTCCACTCCGAGTATGTCCCGCCCAGTGGTCCACCTCCGGGTACCGCCTCGTCGTCACGTCCACCTTTGGGTACTGTCTCGTCGTGAGGTCCTCCTCCGGGTACCATCTCGTCGTAATAGTCCACCTCCAGGTACTGTCCAGTCCTCGAGCACTCGGCCTCTGTCAGCATTGCCCGTCGTCTGCAACCAACACAACGAGGTGCGGGCATAGCCCTTGCAGGGGTGAGTATAATGATACTCAGTAGGGATCCCGAGACCCTCAAGGTCTCACTAAACCAACAAGGATAACCACAAAGAAGATCTCAACAGATAACCTCCACTTAGGTATATGCCCATACATATACCTAAGTTATCAAGTGACCCATCTCAATCATGAGGTAAACACAAAGGTCATGGAATCAACGGATAACCACTACTCAGATATATTCCCATACATATACCTAAGTTATCAAGTGACCTATCTCAATCATGAGGTAAACACAAAGGTCAAATGTCTCAGCTCAAACCAGGATTTTCATTATTGAAACTGTAACTGTTGAAGAGCTCCGTCTCTGGAGTGTACAGTGGTCTTGTCACAACTCCGAGGTACTGCTCACTAACCTAAGACTACTGAGGTGCTCCTCCTGACGAGTACCGCGGGATAACTGCTACAACCAAGCGCTCCCATGTGCCGCTACAACCAAACGCACCTCTGTTGTGGGTCTGCCGCTACAACCAAGCGCTCCCATGTGCCGCTACAACCAAGCGCACCTCTGTCGTGGGTCTGTCGCTACAACCAAGCGCTCTCATGTGCCGCTACAACCAAGCGCACCTCTGTCGTGGGTCTGCTGCTACAACCAAGCGCTCCCATGTGCCTCTACAACCAAGCGCACCTCTGTAACACACCGGGTCGTCCGATCAGCAGTCGTCGAGTCTCAGTCAGCTACACGGTCTCCGTACTCCGCACGATCGTCTCCGGGAGGGTCCGCTCCACGAGCTACTGGACGATACTCCAAGTATCTCAAAGTCCCACGAAGAAGAATCTCAAAGTACCGTATCATCATAGGGGTCTCAACGAAACAGACGGCACGTCAATCGGACGCCCGGTCTGTGAGTTACTAGCCTATTCGTTCCAGGGGCCCGGTTGGTTTCGTGTGCGGACCAATCCGGCCGTAACTCAACTATACCCTGAACACTCATAGGGTATACTCATAGGGACTGTTTCTCAAAGATATCACCAACGCCGCTGACGGTTCGTCAAACGGACGTTCTGTCAGAAAGGTATCAGCTCCTCCGATCCAGGGGCTCGGTTGGATTTAGGTGCGATCCAACCCGGCCACTATCCAACTGTATCCAAAACTCGGGCGGAGGATGCCAAAAGTTTTGTCTCATCAAGAGGAAAGCAACGAGTCAGACGGCGCGTCAATCGGACGCCCGGTCTGTGAGTTATTGGCTTTTTCGTCCCAGGGGCCCGGTTGGTTTTTAAGGCAAAACCAACCTGCCCGTACTCCACCTGCGTCCAAACCTCGGGTGGAGTATGCCAAAAGATCTGTCTCACTAAGAGGAACACAACAAAGCTGACGGCACGTCAATCGGACGTCTGTAGCTCAAGATATGAGTGTTTCCGCTCCGAGGGCCCGGTTGGTTTCGGGTACGAACCAACTCGGCCGAACTCAAAGTTTTCTGAAACTTTGAGTGCGATATACTGAATCGACCGTCTCGATCCAAGGATCGCATTGCCGCTGACGGTTCGTCAATCGGAGGTCCGTGGCTCATGTTATGGCCAAAAGAACGATATCGTCTCGAAAAAGGGGGGGTCCGGGTCCGGGGCGACCCGGCCCGACCCCCCCCTGGGGCGGCCCGAACCGGGTCGACCCGACCCGGGTCCGACCCGGCCCGGCCGGCGGCGGTCCGGCACGGCGGCGCGGCCCGGCCGGCGGCGGCGCGGCCTGGCGCCGCTTGGTGCCACGCGCGGGGGGCATGGCCCCCACTTCCAGTTGGCGGCGCGGCTTAAGCCGCGCCTTTTTGGAGAACCAGCCCCATTCGTGGGGGCCTGCATGAGGAAAACCGGGGGGGCGCTGCCTCCCCTTTGTGTAACCCCCCCCCCCTTCACGTGGGGGGGCTTTCATGTGGCCAGCCGGGGGAATTAATTCCCCCGGCACCTCCCTTCCGGCCGGCCCGGCATGGCCAGCCGGTCTTTCTTCAACGGGACCGGCAAGGCCGGTCCCCTCCCGGCTTCCGACACCGGCGGCCCGGCGAGCCGCCGGTCTTCTCGTCCCACCGCGGCCCGGAACCGGCCGCGGTGTTCGTCATCCGGCACGGTGCGACGGCACCTTGCCCCTCCGCCGCGGCCCCGCTCCGGCCACGGCGCCTTCGGTTCCCTTCGATGCGGCGCGACGGCATCGCGTTCATGATAATCCATCCACGGCGCGATGCGACGGCGTCACGTAAATAAGTCGGGTGATTCCGGCGTGGTGCGATGGCACCACGCCTTCTCGTTCATCACATGATTATATAAATAACCAAGAACAATGGAGGGGGAATTCGGCCGTGTTTGTGCGGTCCGACCCCCCCTCTCGTTAGATGATAACTCTTAAATATTTAATCACAAGATTATCATTCTAGAACCAAGAACGAGAGTAAAGAAATAAACCACAACAAACCCCTACCTTGGGTTCAAGTTCGAAGATCGTCAACGACCCGCGGAAGACAACGTCGCAGAGGTCGGGCGTCGCGGTAATCGTTCGTCAAATCCGATGACGAAGAGGTACGTCCGAAGAGGTACGTCGTTGGCGAATCTTCGTAAGCCGACGAAGGAAGTCCGAGGAGGAAGCGGCGTTCCCTTTCGTTGACACGGAAGGCATCGTCGATCTTCGGATACAATCGGCTACGAAGAAGAGAGGAACGGCGTTCTTCGTCGGAGCTCGAAGGTTCTTCGCGTTCTTCGTCAAGCATGAAGAAGAAGAAGGAGGAGGAGGAGGAGAAGGAGAAGGCTTCAAAACTCTCAAGAGGCTAGAGAATTCTAACCAAATAAAATAAGCTAAGAGCTTATTTTATTTACTCAACCAAACCTTTTTGAATTTCAAAGGTTTGAAAAAGTTTAAACAACTCAACCCAATTAATGAGCTAAGTTGTCAATTTCATTTAAAAGGGGAGTTAAGGGAGTTTTGAGAGGAGATGGAAAGTTGGGTTTCGTGTGGGTCCCACCACACTTAATCCTCCCAAGGGAGGTTAAGTGGATGTGGGTCCTACCTTTAACTTCCTTTGAGAGGAGTTAACCAACAAGTTAGAAAAATAAAAAGTGTTCCACATTTTTATTTAACTTTTTATAATTCTCCCAAAAACTAACTTTCGTCCCGCAAAAAATGAAACTTTGGAAAATGTATCCTTAAGAGAATATCGGCGCTGCGAGTTCATCGGTGTCCTCGGATTTTAATTCCAAGCACTGGATCAAAAGCTAGAATTTCACGCTCATTCGTTCACTGAACATACCCGAGCCAAACTTCGGAAATTGATTTCGGGCACACCGGGCCTCGGAATCAGGTGCCGTCAGAAACTGCGCTCTTGTAAAATTCCAAAGAAAATTAAGAAAAAAAAATTTCCTTGAATTTTACGGGTCTTTACATTACTCCCACCTCAGGGTTTTACGTCCCCGTAAAGATACATCAAAAACTAGGGAAACAAATGAGGGTATTGAGCACGCATCTGAGCCTCACGCTCCCATGTTCTCTCCTGGAGGTTTCTGTGCTACCATCTGATGCATACAAGAGGAATCGATCGCCCACGTAGGACCCTCTCCTTTCGATCCTCTATCTCCACCGGGACCTCCGTAAAAGTCGCCCCATCGTCAACGTCAAGCTCCCCATGGTCAATGATGTGCGTCGGGTCGTGCACGTATCTCCCAGCTGAGATACGTGGAAGACTTCGTGCACCCGGTGCAACTGAGGTGGTAGAGCCAGGCGATAAGCCACCTCACCAATCCTGCTGAGGACCTGGAAGGGTCCGATGAAGCGCGTAGATAACTTGCCGCCTTGGCCAAATCTCCGAATACCACGTCGAGGTGAGACCCGAAAGAAGACGTGGTCTCCATCCTCGAACTCTAGTGGCCTCCTCCTCCTGTCAGCGTATGACTTCTACTGGCTCTGAGCTGTCCTCATCCGCTCCTGGATTACCTGGACCTTCTCTGTTGTGGCCTAGACCACCTCTGGTCCCACAAGAGCTGCTATGATTTCCTCCTTGCCGATAAGAAAAATCTGGTCTCATTCCCTAGATGAACCACGTTCTTCACCTAATACTGTCAATCCCGACATGGATGATACTAACCCATACCAAGGATGACGTCGTAAGGCCTCGACGCTACTACAAAGAGATCCAATCGTTACTCTTGCCTCCAAGGGTTGAGTCACACTGTCGGCATCAGTGTGTGGTAACTGGGTCTCCTCCAGTAGGTACTTCTCAAGTGAGGGTCAAGTCAACGCTATAATCCAGAACCTCTTAGTAACAACACAAGAGAGGACAGAGAAGTAAATGCCACAAGAAAAGGTGTCTTTTATTACTGCAGCTCAAGTACAAAGACACAAAGCATCTACAAACATACATCAACAAAACTAGAAGCAACATGAACAAAAGTCTCCAGGTCTGGAGATAGTCCCACTCCTATCCATATGCTCCCAGATCCCCATGATCGTAGACCTCAACTGCCTGATGCTGAGCTCTCCCAGGTCCTCATGTCCCCTGCATCATCCGTCTACTGCCCGCTGTAGAAGACTCTGCCGCATGCCGGTAAGTGGTGGGTCCTGCTGCTGGAGACTGTTCAGCAAGGAAACTCTCCACTAAGAGGGCTCTCTCCAACACCCATGCCTGAGTCGAAATGTTGAGGGAGATCATCGAAGCCCTGATCTCATGCCTCAGTCCCTGCTCAAAGGTCCGGGCCCGGAAGAATGGGTCCCGTACCATGTTGGTCGAGTAGCGCGAGAGATCAGTAAATCTCGCCGAGTACTGAGCGACCGTCATGCTGCCCTGCCGCAGCTGAAGAAGCTCCTGGATACGCACCACACGAAGGGGGGCTGAGAAGAACTCCGAGCGGAAGTGGCTCCCAAAGTCCGTCCAAAGAAGAGATGCCTCATCGTGCACCTGGAGCATCAAGACCCACCATCAGCCCGCTGCTGCGTGCAGTAGGCTCGCAGCGAGGATCACCATGAGGTCTGCTGGTGTCCTCACTAGCCTGAAAACTCGCACGACTGCCTCCAGCCAGTCCTTGGCTGCCTGTGGGTCCGTCTCCCCGCGGAACCTGGGCGGTCGCTGGCACTGAAACTCATGCAGTGCGCTGAGGCGACGTGCATCGTTAGCGGCTGGTGCTGGAAGTATCGGGGGCTCGGCGGATAAAACTACCGCTGGTGCGACTGCTGACAAAGGGCCCTGCATCGAGGCCTCATCGCTCGGCGGGCTGTCGTCACACTCGACTCTCGGAACCCTAGCTGGCTGCCGTCGTGGGGACATCCTGAAAAGGAATCAGGTGCGCCACGGTTAGAACAGTATACCTGGTGAGCTGATACAAAGTAATCACAAAGAAAACTTGAAACACACACGCAATCAATGTTTTTGTGCATTAAGTCAGAAATCAGAAGTCAGGGTCCTGGTGTATGGATACGTCAGCCGCCTCACCAACACTGGACTCCCTGGACTGATAACCACACTCAATATGCTAAACATTATTTCTTCGCATAGAAAAGATCAGAGTTCGCGGTAGAACCTAACTCCTTTGATACCAATTTGTCACGACCCGTCCTCGGGGCCCGTGCCGTGACTACCCCAAGCCCGCCTTCCATAGGCCAGGGGCTGACGACTAGGACCAAGGTGTAAATCTCGGTAAAAGGGAAGTCATTGCCTTTGTAAAGTAAACAATCACACAGAGTACAAGCAGAAGAAGTAATCACTGAATACAACAGAAAGTGCGGAAAGTAAAAAGGGGCCGGAAATAAAAGCCCAACTGTAAAGTACAACTTGAAAGGGAAAATAGCAACTTAAAAGTAAAGCTGGTACGCCGAGATGTCCACTGGAAATCCCACCTGAAGGGTGGGTACAGATAGCTCCTCTGCTCCTTGGGTCCCGCCGTCCGCTCCGAGTATGTCTCGCCCTGTGGTCCACCTCCGGGTACCGCCTCGTTGTCACGTCCACCTCTGGGTACCGTCTCGTCGTGAGGTCCTCCTCCGGGTACCATCTCGTCGTAATAGTCCACCTCCAGGTACTGTCCAGTCCTCGAGCACTCGGCCTCTGTCAGCATTGCCCGTCGTCTGCAACCAACACAATGAGGTGCGGGCATAGCCCGTGCAGGGGTGAGTATAACGATACTCAGTAGGGATCCCGAGACCCTCAAGGTCTCACTAAACCAACAAGGATAACCACAAAGAAGATCTCAACAGATAACCACTACTTAGGTATATGCCATACATATACCTAAGTTATCAAGTTACCCATCTCAATCATGAGGTAAACACAAGGGTCATGAAATCAACGAATAACCACTAGTCAGGTATATGCCCATACATATACCTAAGTTATCAAGTGACCCATCTCAATCATGAGGTAAACACAAAGGTCAAATGTCTCAGCTCAAACCAGGATTTTCATTATCGAAACCGTAACTGTTGAAGAGATCCGTCTCTGGAGTGTACAGTGGTCTTGTCACAACTCCGATGTACTGCTCACTAACCTAAGACTGCTGAGGTGCTCCTCCTGACGAGTACCGTGGGCCAACTGCTACAACCAAGCACTCCCATGTGCCGCTACAACCAAGCGCACCTCTGTCGTGGGTATGCCGCTACAACCAAGCGCTCCCATGTGCCGCTACAACCAAGCACACCTCTGTCGTGGGTCTGCCGCTACAACCAAGCGCTCTCATGTGCCGCTACAACCAAGCGCACCTCTGTCGTGGGTCTGCCACTACAACCAAGCGCTCCCATGTGCCGCTACAACTAAGCGCACCACTGTTGTGGGTCTGCCGCTACAACCAAGCGCTCCCATGTGCCGCTACAACCAAGCGCACCTCTGTAATACACCGGGTCGTCCGATCAGCAGTCTTCGGGTCTCAGTCAGCTACACGGTCTCTGTACTCCGCACGCTCATCTCCGGGAGGGTCCGCTCCATGAGCTACTGGTCGATACTCCATGTATCTCAAAGTCCCATGAAGAAGAATCTCAAAGAACCGTCTCATCATAGGGGTCTCAACACAACAGACGGCACGTCAATCGGACGCCCGGTCTGTGAGTTACTACCCTTTTCGTTCCAGGGGCCCGGTTGGTTTCGTGTGCGAACCAATCTGGCCGTAACTCAACTATACCCCGAACACTCATAGGGTATACTCATAGGGACCATTTCTCAACGAGATCACCAACACCGCTGACGGTTCGTCAAACGGACGTTCTGTCAGAAAGGTATCAGCTCCTCCGATCCAGGGGCTCGGTTGGATTTCGGTGCGATCCAACCCGGCCACTATCCAACTGTATCCAAAACTCGGTCGGAGGATGCCAAAAGTTTCGTTTCATCAAGAGGAAAGCAATGAGACAGACGGAGCGTCAATCGGACGCCCGGTCTCTGAGTTATTGGCTTTTTCGTCCCAGGGGCCCTGTTGGTTTTTAAGGCAAAACCAACCCAACCGTACTCCACATGCGTCCAAAACTCGGGCGGATTATGCCAAAAGATCCTTCTCACTAAGAGGAACACAACAAAGCTGATGGAACGTCAATCGGACGTTCGTAGATCAAGATATGAGCGTTTCCGCTCCGAAGGCCCGGTTGGTTTCGTGTACGAACCAACCCGGCTGAACACAAAGTATTTCGATACTTTGAGTGCGATATACCGAATCGACCGTCTCGATCCAAGGATCGCATTTCCACCGACGGTTTGTCAATCGGAGGTCCGTGTCTCAAGTTGTGGCCAAAAGACAGATATCGTCTCGAAAACGGGGGGTCCGGGGCGACCCGGCCCGACCCCCCCTGGGTCGGCCCGAATCGGGTCCGTCCCGGCCCGGCCGGCGGCGCGGTCCGGTGCGGTTGCGCGGTCCGGCGCGGCGGCGCGGCCTGGTGCCGCTTGGTTCCACGCGCGGGGGGCATGGCCCCCGCTTCCAGCTGGCGGTGCGGCTTAAGCCGCGCCTTTTTGGAGAACCGGCCCCCTTCGTGGGGGCCTGCTTGAGGAAAACTGGGGGGGCGCTGCCCCCCCTTTGTGTAACCCCCCCTTCACGTGGGGGGGGATTTCATGTGGCCAGCCGGGGGAATTAATTCCCCCAGCACCTCCCTTCCGGCCGGCCCGACATGGCCGTCCGGTCTTTCTTCAACGGGACCGGCAAGGCCGGTCCCCTTCCGGCTTCCGACACCGGCGGCCCGGCGAGCTCCCGTTCTTCTCGTCCCACCGCGGCCCGGAACCGGCCGCGGTGTTCGTCGTCCGGCGCGGTGCGACGGCACCGCGCCCCTCCGCCGCAGCCCCGCTCCGGCCGCGGCGCCTTCGGTTCCCTTCGACGCGGCGTGACGGCGTCGCGTTCATGATAATCCATCCACGGCGCGACGCGACGGCGTCGCATAAATAAGTCGGGTGATTCCCGCGTGGTGCGATGACACCACGCCTTCTCGTTCATCACAAGATTATATAAATAACCAAGAACAAAGGAGGGGGAATTCGGTCGTGTTTGTGCGGTCCGACCCCCCCTCTCGTTAGATGATAACTCTTAAATATTTAATCACAAGATAATCATTCTAGAACCAAGAACGAGAGTAAAGAAATAAACCACAACAAACCCCTACCTTGGGTTCATGTTTGAAGATTGTCAACGACCCGCGGAAGACAACGTCGCGGAGGTCGGGCGTCGCAGTAATCGTTCGTCAAATCCGATGACGAAGAGGTACGTCCGAAAAGGTACGTCGTTGGCGAATCTTCGTAAGCCGACGAAGGAAGTCCGAGGAGGAAGCGGCGTTCCCTTTCGTTGACACGGAAGGCGTCGTCGATCTTCGGATACAATCGGCTACGAAGAAGAGAGGAACGGCGTTCTTCTCGGAGCTCGAAGGTTCTTCGCGTTCTTCGTCAAGCTTGAAGAAGAAGAAGAAGAAGAAGAAGGAGAAGGAGAAGGCTTCAAAACTCTCAAGAGGCTAGAGAATTCTAACCAAATAAAATAAGCTAAGAGCTTATTTTATTTACTCAACCAAACCTTTTTGAATTTCAATGGTTTGAAAAAGTTTAAACAACTCAACCCAATTAATGAGCTAAGTTGTCAATTTCATTTATAAGGGGAGTTAAGGGAGTTTTGAGAGGAGATGGAAAGTTGGGTTTTGTGTGGGCCCCACCACACTTAATCCTCCCAAGGGAGGTTAAGTGGATGTGGGTCCCACCTTTAACTTCCTTTTAGAGGAGTTAACCAACAAGTAAGAAAAATAAAAAGTGATCCACATTTTTATTTAACTTTTTATAATTCTCCCAAAAACTAACTTTCGTCCCGCAAAAAACGCAACTTCGGAAAAGGTCTCCTTAAGCGAATATCGGCGCTCCGAGTTCATCGGTGTCCTTGGATTTTAATTCCGAGCACCGGATCAAAAGCTAGAATTTCCCACTCGTTCGTTCACTGAACGTACCCGAGCCAAACTTTGGAAATTGATTCCGGGCACACCGGGCCTCGGAATCAGGTGCCGTCAGAAACCGCGCTCTTGTAAAATTCCAAAGAAAATTTAGAAAAAAAAATTCCCTTGAATTTTACGGGTCTTTACATGTTTCTTGTTAGTTAACCTGACTAAAATGGAAAGTTAGGATTAATTCACCTCAGATCACACTTCTTGGTCATAAGAGGGTAAAATATACTCCAAATATCATAATCACATGATAGAATTATATTTGACCAATTTTTTACATGAAACTACACTAAAATTCATGTTCAACATCTTTGTTATAAGCCATTATACTGCACACCCTTCTGCACCATGGCATGAAAAAGTGCTATTAACAATCTCATTCCCTCACCCGTGAAGCCCCCATCTCCATTCAGTATCATTCACCTTCCAAAAAATTATTCTTCCTCAACAATCGGCCAATATATGAGATGACTCTCCCCTTGGAAGATGTGTATAACCTTTGTTCAGAATAATATTCAAACCAATTGTGCCAAAATCCTCAATGGAATTATCCCATGAGGGTTTAACATTATTCTAACATTCTATTAGTCTATCCACATGTTTCATATCCGCCTTGATTTTGATCCCCATTATCATTTGTGACTAAATAGGACCCTTAACAACAATAGTGCATGGACAAACTAACTCACCTATCACAATTGGAATATTCTCGGAAATTCATCTGAAAACGTTTCGATAGGTCCCAAGATTCAAATTTGGACAACAATTGATACTCATTTAGTATATAAAATCCTCTCAAAAGGATAGTGGAATATATGTTTTGAACATGGTCAGTACTTATCCTCTATGTAACATCACCCCCTTTGTGTTAGTAATCCTTGAAATCTCGATTCTCTCTCTTTATCAATCCCATATTATTAAGGAGGAATTCAATACCACATTCATTATCCCATTGGAGTACTACTACAAATTTGGGTGAGAAATAAAGTTGTAGGGAGGGTCCCACAACCATGATAATCCATTTAATTTCTCAGATACACCCTATGGTCCATATACAAGTTTATACCCATAGTGCTCAACCCCTATCTGGAACTCTCAAATAAACAAGCAATATTCTGTTTGTCCTTTTTTACCACACCAGGCATGACTCATGTGGAATTATGGACCTAACATTGGCTCTTTTGTAATATTATTGAGATACGTAATATGAAATAAAATTTCCATCATAATGTAATTTAAAACTAACTATTCAAAAAACATCGGTAGAGATATCAACATGTAAGGTTCACACTAATTATTAAAATTAATATAATTTCCCTATAGATCATCCCGATATATTGAATTATCTAGCTAAGGAAGCCACTTTTTGGTAGACTCTAGTGTCTACTATCAATTTTCGAGACATTATTATTACTCCTTCTCAATAGGGTGGCCCCTTCCACATGCATTCATGCGTAGCTCTACCCATATTGGCACTTAGCTACGTGATATTGTGACGAACCAAAATTTTATTAATCAAAACTCATATTAATTTAATTAAATGTCTTATTACATAAAATGGTTATATAAAATATGAAATTTCTTGGTTTAATGTTTTTTTATTTCAAAATACAATTAAGAATTGTTAACATTGTTAATATAGCTATTGAACAGTGATCACATGATTTGTATAAATTTAGAGATTTAACAAATCCAATTTACTCCGAAAATGGATGTGATGGCCTCATCCATTGGAATTTCTCCATTAAATTCCCATTTTTCAGAGCTTGGAAAGAAGGTGGTGTCACTGGGCTTTGCTCTTGACCAAGTCCAAGACTTGATTCAACACGTTGAAGATGAACAAAACTACCAACGAGAGAAGTGGAAGTTGATATATATTACCACCCGAGCGATGTTACCCAAGCCACCCCAAGAGTTTGTCACCATAGAACAACTTACATTTAGGTATTATTAGGGTGTTATAAGGGTTTTTGTAAAAATACCCTACCACTATTATTATGTGCTTTATTTTTTGAATAAATTATATATATTCATTTCATTATTGTTACTTTGTAAATGGGCTATAGAGAACAAATATTATTTTTTTGTTAATGTTTAATTAAAAAATATATTTTAGTGAATTAATATATTTTTTGGTAAATAAAAAATATTATTATTTATAAATTAATTATTATGTATAAATGATCATATAATTTTTATGAATACAATTGTAATTTTTATTAAGGTTTGAAAACAGTTTTTATTAAAAACAATAAATTTTCAATAAATGATTGGTTTTATTTTAAAAATGAAAATGCACATATTTAGAAATTTTTTTGATAAAATGAATTTTATTTTTTTAATATTGATGTCAAAATTGTCCAATGGTGAATTTTTCATAATTTTCTAAGTTAATCGAATTTTGGGGTAAAAATTAAATATCGTTTAAAAATATAATGTGTTTTATTTCATAATAATGACCAAATATTGATGTAATAAAATACTAAAAATGTAGTTTCGGACAATATATGATTTAACTTTAAAATAATGTGATTTAATATTTTTTTGGTTTATTTTATGGTGCCTTAGTAGACCCTCAAAGACTTATAAAACATTTTAACTTTTAAAATGGATTCCTTGAGAGTGTGACTCACCTCCACATAAGCAAGCCTAATATTTTTAGAATTTCGGCCCTTTACCTTATAAATTATTTTTCCCCTCCCCATTGGAAAAAATCATGGGTAAAAAGCATGGGTTGGTTTGTGGTTTTGATTAGTTTTATATGGGGTGTCCAAAACCTAAATAATAAAGAATTCTGTATCTTTTCCTATATAAACCCACCAAAGATCTCTCTTATCTTCCCTAGAAACACTTGTAGCACGTCCATACTATGACCTAATCTCTCTAGTATCCTTTCAAGGTTCCCCAATCTCATAAGCAGCCTATCTAAAGCCTCTCCCATGCCTTTGGGATCACACTTCCATGTAAGGGGTTTCTTCCTTTCTCATTTTTGTAAAAATTTTAATATGTTATTATACCATTTTGTTTTCAATTAGAAATATTGGGGTATGAATTCAAACTGCCACCATAATAACCTCCTCATTTTTGAATTATGAGATACCTCTTTCTCTCTCATTAATTCCACCCATGTACACATGTTACTATACCGAAATTCTATGAGGATTTTCCCTCTTCTCAATTACATTCAAGCAATTATTTTTTATGATGAATCTAAATTCCATTAAATATGTAGGGATGTTGATTTATATGACCCCCTTAATGTCCATTTAATGTATATATGATGAGACTCTCATTGCTCTCCCATCAATAATTTTGATGAATTCTTACATCACGTCGTTATGCTGCTGAAATTGCACCACGTTTTTCCAATCCAAAGTCATAGTGTAGTGAATACCATGCCTATTTCTCAATCAAAGGTATTCACCATTATGAAATTTTACATTTTTTTTATTATAGAGATTCATGTACTAATTCCAAATTCCTTTATCATGGAATAAATTGTAATGTTTAATGAATCAATTTGGCACACTTATGGATGAAATGAAATGATTAAGAGGGGTGCGCCCTGATAGCGCTCTAATGAATTGGGTAAATATTAGTATCATGATACGTTAAGTGAAATGATCGTTTACTCATGATAATTCAAGTGAAATGTGGGTTTACTCATGATCCATGTTTAATGATCCTTGGTTCATGCTAATATCAGGTTTAATGTTGTTCCAACATTTAATGTTATGATAATCATGCTATATCATGCCATTATGTTCATGTTTCTCTTATGCTCTATTGAAATTCCTATTGACTAACATGCAGTATATTATTCAAGTTATGCCTTGTTTACTCCCTTACTGTTCTTTATTGATCACCCCTTTCTTATTCATGTCCTTTGGTTATCCCATTCATTGCTAAGTACGAAGGAATGTGTGTGGTCATGTTAAAGATGTTTTGAATAATGTTGTTGTGTTTTATGTACTAAGTTGTTATGTAATTTTCCTAAGCCCCCAAGACACTAGACATCTCAGTATTCTATGTTGTTTCAAGTGATGATTTTATGTAATAAATAATTTTTAAGTGTTAAATAAAGGGTAGGGTTATTATAGATATTCTACCACCACTTCACCAACCTCAATCACATCAAACTGAGCCCTAATTTGGTAGATAATCTATGCATGAGAAGTGGCCATGGTTGAACAGTATCAAGAATTCTCTTCTAGCTGAACAATATTTTCCTCAGTTTCCTTGAGCACCTGAGTTCCCTTAGAATTTTTCTTTTTTGAGTCCACATAAAAATCCTTCCAATGAGACTATTACCATTTTATAATAAAATCTAGATCTATTGTGTTAAGAACAAAAATATCCTCAATGATAGCCCCTAGGTTGACTAACAAATAATGGAGAGATCCCACCCCATTCAAAAGATAAACAAATGGAGTGATAGAGGGAGTAGATTTTGCACACTCCTCCATGCATTTAGTTAGATGACTCAGTTCTCCTCATTAACATATGATCCTGAATCATGAAATTCTTTAAGAAGAACAAGATCGTATTGAGAGAATACCTTGAACACAGTAGTGGAAGGATAATATCGAGGCATGTTTTCAGGTGGGCTAAGCTGAATTTTTTGGGGAAACATTTCCTCTGCAGATCCTTCACTAATAGAGGGAGCCCCAACCACCTCTTATGGAACATACAAGGTTAGATCCACCATCGAAACTTCCTCGACCACCTTCATTGATGGATTGATCTCAACCACCTCCATTGAGGCCTTGGATCAAGCAGTCTCCCCCTGAATCATTTTTTTGGTTGGTCCAACAACCACATCCTCTTAGGCCTCTTCCATCAATGTAACAATGTCCTACATCACTACCTAGAGTATAGGCTTCGATGAGTCAAGTGTCTTGATAGGTGGATGAGCAGAACACATGGTTTTAATTTCTATTTAAATAATTGGTTTACACAAGGGTAACTTATGGGCTTAAAAAAGAATATGTAGAAATGGGTATTAGGCTTACAAGAGTTTTATAGTCATACCATCAACTCAAAAAGGTCTATGTTCAATCCACCTGTTGAAAACAACTCCTAGTAGACGATACCACATCTTTTGGAAGTTACCGTATGGTTGGACGTGCTGACTCTATACATTTATATTATGATTTATATTTACATATATTATATTAAATACATTGTTATTTTTTATTTATGTGTAATTACATTTATATTATATTATGTATACAAATATCTATAATATATACCAAATTAAATATAAACATAAATAGATATATTTTATATTATATATATTATATAAATTTATACATATTATATAATTATTCTTAATATATTATAGTATATAATATTAATTAAAAATTAATTAAGTAAATTTATTTATCCTTATATTATATTATTTATTTCTAATTATATGAATGTATTTAATTTTGTGTGTATGTGTATGACTCTCTACATGATATAACATAAATGTATTTAATATAATATTTTTATATACACACATAGTCGCAAATATAAATGTATTTACAAATATATGTATAAATATATATATTTATATATGAAAATATAATTATTTATATATATTATACACCAATATATATTATATATAAATATTATACACAAATATATTATATATACAAAAACATATATACATATATATATATATATATTATCGAGTATTTTGGTATCTAAATAAATATAATAATGATATATAATAAACATACGAGAAGTCAACATAGTGGTTTGGGAACTATGTGAAATACATGGTGTGCCGGTTTCGAATACCATAAGGGTTAATTATTTCCTGGGGAATGGGCATGTGATCAGGGGTGTCCGGTGTTGGGGGTGTTAGGAAGACAAATTGTTTGGATGGTGGGTTGTCAAATCCCATACGCAAGTATATGGGAATTGTGGGGCTGAGGGTGTCGGGTCCAGTGGAAAAGTGTTGTGACTGATCAGGGGTGCCTTAGAGTGTCAGGGGGTGTGTTGGGTTTTCATGGGTGGATGTTAGAGGTTGTACCCAGAGGGTGTCAAAGGGTGTGTTGAAGTGTCTTGGGGGTTATCCTAGGGATTCCTCATGGTGACAAGGTTGTTTTATAGGGGTTAATTTGGGTGTCATGGGGGTTTTACAAAGGTGTTAGGGGATCCCTGGGGATTCAGGGGGTGTGCCTTAAGGGTGTCATGGGTGTCACAGGGTGTCAGGGGGTGGGTCAGGGTGTCATGGGCATTGTCTTGGCGGTGTCATAGTTGTGTGTCTTGTTGTCATGGGGGGTTGTCCAATTTTGTCAGTGGTTCCCTTGGGGTTGTCCATGGGGAAAATTGGGGGTTTTAGGGGTGGTTCAGGGGAAATAAAATAAAAATAAGTCAGGTTTAGGGATGGTCATAGGATAATCGCCACTAATTATTTTTTTGAAGTTCAATTAAAGGTGGTTCTAACCACCCTTAAATTTATGTTTGAATTAGGGTCAATTAAAATTGCTCATAATCCATACATTTTTACTAAATTAAGGATGAATTATGAGGGGTTTAAAAAACTCTCTAAATTAATATAGCCTAAAAATATTTTAATTTTACCAGTGCTTTTCCAAACCCGATCGTAATTAGAGTAGGTGGCCACTTTAGTGGTGGTTATGGGAAATCACTGCTAAAATGTTTAGAGATTTTTATAACACATTCTAATGGGCCTATTTTTTTTGTAGTGACACATCATCATGAGAATATAGTAGAGACATATAACAGCATGTGGTGAACATCAATTATGGTAACAATCTACTTTTTCAATACTCATGGAATCAAGGATAATATGTTGGAATCATGACTACATACACCAACAAGAAAACATCATCAGACATGAATAACAAGATATTCCAACAAATAATGAATCAAGGAAAAAATAGTATCCAAGGGAATAAAATTGTCTTTAATATCCATCATTAATATTTTTGATGAATAACTCCAAGTTTCATCAAAGGATCTAATCTTGGGCCACATTGCACAACTGCATAGAACTTTCTATCACATCAGTGATGCCTAACTCAAGTTCTATATCAATAGGGAACAGGTTTATAAAGATACTCAATGATATTACACATAAATAATGGTTGTAATAGAGTCACATTCATCAAGGATTCCTCCAATGAAACTAATTCTGAGGTATGATGAAAGAGGGGATGCCAATTAACTGAATCGTTTATCGATTCAAGAACGGATGGTGGATTCATTTCCTATTCTGGAAGAGAAATTTAATTCTATATAATTATCATAAATACATCAGGGAAAAATATATTTAATATTATATTAAAAAAATAGTCTCAATATGATCGATCTATGATGAATTACGCATAAATGTTCATCATCGATGATGAATTCATCTCCGATCAAAAGGGGTGTTGTTGAATCATTGAATCCTCCTTCAATATAACAAGGTATCATCAATGGATTAAGGTTATATCATCAATATTTCTTCAATAATAGTTCTAGTTATATGATTCAGAACACATACTCATAGAAAATACTTAATCAGTGGTAGATCTCAATTCGATCAAAGAATATCATCAACTCACTAGATCTTTCAATGATCAATGAAGGAAGAGAACATATGTCATTTCATAAGTATAGAAACCACATATCCATCATAGATACATACTCATATTTCAAGGAGGAAGAGGGATTTGGTGTAGATCTAAAGAAAACTTATCATTCTTTCATCACCAGATCAGTCCAACTTTGAAGAGTCAAGGGGAGATGAATGGAAGATGTCTTGAGGGAAGAAGAAAAGTATCATATTAGAAATAGGTGAAATGGGATTTCAATTGGATACAAAATAAGGTTCAAAAGTGTGTGAAATTAAAACCAATGAGGTATATATAATTAACACCTAAATGGGGTGCACTGTTAGGTTGGTAGTACCACAAGATAGTTAATGGGTCATGCAAATGCCTACCTACTTAAAGCAACTCCACTGACTGGCTGGTGGTTGTTTACAGCCACCATTTTGCCTAGACTCTTTTCAATACATCAATTTCAGAATCTTGATCCCATTAGACCTAAGTACCAACGTCCAAATCACTCATAATAGGTATAACCAATGTGTAATGAATTATTTTTAAAACTCAAATATTTCGAACATCAAAACATGCAAGGATGTTACCTATTCCCCTATTTTATTTGATTATTACAAAATTATTTAGTTGTGTTCTTTGATTGTGTTAAATTTAATCTAGGGTGCAGTTTTTTTTATTTATTTAGAACTTTTAGTTTGTTTTTTTACTTTCAAATGAGTTGTTTCAAAATGGATTGGAAATTTAGTTGTCAAATGTAAAAATGATTTATCATATCGTAATAGTTTTTTTAAGTGGGTTTTCATTGAGTTTATTTTTGAGAATGAGATTTCATGAAGATTTTGGAATGAGTTATTAATGAGATTTTTTATTTATATGATTTTAATAACCCTCTTCCTTGTTATGAAATTATTTATAAACATTTCAAACCATCCTCGATTGTTTTATAAAAAAGTGAACTATTATTTTAAAATGTGTATGTGTTATATTTATTAGATTTTATTTATAAACTATGTGATGAATTATATTTCATATCTTATGTTCAAACTAGATTTTATGAACTATACTATTAAGGGAATTTATATCGTTTTGGTGGGTCAAGACCGAATCCGTTGTTTATCTCACATCTATATATATCTTTAGTAGGTTTATAGTTCCCATATAGGATTTAGTTACTTGGTTTGGGTTCATCCATGGATGGATGGGTGGGATATAATGAGGGATTAGGAATCACTTGTAGTGTTATTGGATATGTTAATGTTTTTTCTACTTTTGATTTATTTTTGGATGTTGTATATTCCTCCTTCCTCAAGTGTTTATATATCTAATTTTGTTATGTCTTATTTTAGTTGTGTTTTTATCCTAATATGGATGCTTTATTATTCCATTTATGGCTAGATGTTTTATTTGTTTCCACTAATTACTCATTTTATATTTCATAACTAAGGATGAAATTGAACCCAAATTGAATTATTTTGACCTATTAATTAGTTTTCATATCATGAGGACCAAGAACATCCACTAAGACAATAGAGAGTTGGGTGAGGTGTTGGTTCAGATGGAATCCATGGTCCATGAAATTCCCTTTGGGTTATAGGTATTGTTAAATTAGAGCTTTGTTTATCTATTGGGACATTATAGAAGATTAAGAGAGTTAGGGGTTCAATAATTTTAGTTTCATTGAACTTAGGGTAGTCACACATTTGATATACATGGTTAGTTCTAATTGTCCAATAATCATGTGATGTGGATCTATGAGTTCACATTGCGATTTTCATGTTTTGAGAATAGTTTATCTAACCATGTTAATCTCATATAAAACATTATGAGAATATGTGCTCTAGACTAGTTGTTATCACATGGCTTGAGAATGGTTTTTCAAATCATGAATCTATTACCAAGATACTTTTTTGATTTTTTTTCAGTGTACATTGACTATTGCATGGTTAGTTCATTGTTTTTCTCAAGATTTATACTCTTTTCCCAAGTTATATCCTCAATATATATCCCCCTTCATCAATTTGTTCCTAATTAGGTTTTTATTATTAGATATAAGGTTTCATATGATTAATTTACATTATTATTTATAGATCTAGGATCCTGATGATTAGATGTCATTGGTTCACATCACTAGTTTTCAAGGAAACATGGTTTTCATTATTCATGATGCAGGTGTCTCTATCTTTTGGTCTATCCCTAGGAATGATTAATTTAATTGTGTAATTCATTTGGTTTTTGTTTGTGATATTTATTATTTTAAATCCATGGTAGGTGAATTGATCTCTGAGGTCCATGGGAATATTTTCTAAAAAAGGGATTTTTGTTTAAAACTATTTTGATGCACATGATGTGATTGATAAATTTACTGAAATCAGATATTCCAAATGAAATTGGTTTTCAAGAAGGAAAGCGGTGTGGTGTCACTATAGAAAATGTTTTATGAAAATTTGGGATTGAAATGAAATTTATTTTCCTTGGAATTTTTTTATAAAATGTATAATTGGTTTCTTGAATGGAATGATAATGTATTATCACATCAAGAATACCATGGGGTATTGTGGATAACTAGACCTATGTGAGACCTAGTTAGGTTATATATAACTATGATAGTTACCCATAGTTGCTAGTGGGTATAATTTTTAGGGAACAAATTATGCTAGATTTTATGATTCACTTATGTCTGTTTGTGGTCTTTTTCATCTATGTTGTATATACCCATATTTTGTGATGGTCCCCTTGGTGTTGTATGGGTATATTATGTGTATGTTCATTTTATATTATTATTTACCATGTGATATGGATATGACGGTTAATAAAAATTCATTTCATCTTATTCTGATTCTTGGATAAATGTTATGTAATATTTCTTTCTGTATTTAAAAATTGAATGATTTTGAAAGGAAACCCAAAGGTTGATTTTATATAGAAAATTATTTCTTTTGAAATGATTTTGAAAGGTGTTTTATAGAAGAACATATTGATGCAAGTGGATATAAATTCTATACATTCCTCAGGGGTATCATACTGAGTTTTACATATCCCATTCTATATTTACCATTGGGTGTTTATATCCTTGGTTTTTATAGGATACAATTAAAGAGAATAGAATCATGTAGAGGGCGGGTCCAGAAGTTCATGTTTTCTGCTATTGGGTTGGGATGGTGGTGAAATATTTTCATGAGGAGATAAACCCTTGGGTTGTTTTGGGTTCCCTGTTAATGATCTTTTAGTTTTTCATCTAGACCTTTAAATAATGTTTCTGTATGGTACATTTTATATTTTGGATGTTTTTGACATATGATGTATCTTGGATATCATTTATACTGTCCTAACCTAGGATCCAATTAACTAGTTCCCTAAGCTGGTGGGTCACATGGTCTCAAACGCACCTCTCGGTATGCCAGAGGTTTTCGACTAGCAGTGATGGTGAAAAGGGGGTACATTGGGGAGACCACAACCTCATATAAGAGTGTAACATAAAATATGATAAATAAATAGACAACAAAAAAATAATAAATAAATAAGCACTATAATTATTGGACATGCAACCAACGATAGAGGAAATAAGAATTCAACCTAATATAACAAACAATTTCATAACCATAAATAAATGATCACCTAAATAATAATATCAAAATTCAAAACGCTAATTCCAATATATATGGATTTCATGTAATGAGGATATAACAAATGGTAATAGGGAACTTGAATATACAACATGCTATACAAAAATAGAAAAAATAAAAAAGTCAGCTTCACTAGAATCTCAAGATTGTGCTAGTTCACCTTATTCCATGCTCTATAAAATAACTAAATAATTTAAAATATCTATAGTGGGGAGATTTCCCTTATCTATACCTATAAAGGATAATAAGAAAAGGAGGCATGAATTGGTTGTGAGTTAAAATTGTACTAGGCCACCACCAATAGTTTCTAGAAAAAAAATCCATGTAGTGTAAATAGTAACAAATGTGTGTAGGTAATTAGAATAATAAAAAATGGTGAATAAATAAATACCATCTAAATAAGGTTTTTAAAGGACACCTAACAATTCTATCTTCTTTGATATAGGCTAAAATAAGTTTGATCAATAACCATATATATATATAGTAATAATATATATATATAGAATATTTATACATTGTATCCACCTATATTCAATAGGATTCAAATTATGAAATAATATACCTGGATACTAGGTCCAAGCTACACCGAGGCATATTTCATGCATCCATAACAAGTCTAAATGAGCATATAGGCTTAAACAGATCGTACATGCCCTAGATCTCATAATCAATGTGACATATCATGCTCATCACTCAAGATAGGTTAGGTGATTAGTAAAAGAAACAATGAAAATGGATGAACATGGAACATCATGCCCATCAACTAGATAATTTTATAATGGTGAGTGATGCCATGATCAACACCCTATGTAAGGGAGAGTGAAACATCCTTCTCAACAAGTCTCTTAACCATCCTTCCCAATCCAATCTAAATTTTATAATCGTAATAATAATAATATGTTAAGTGATCACCTCATAAACATTATAATCACCATGAAAAATATATAAAACTAAGTTTAGAATTTATATGATCAATAAAAAATTATAAATCAATTAGTGTTGTCTTACCAACCATTAGTATTAATTTTAATCAATCCATTTTTTCATATATGTAATGAAAACCATCATGAAGCTAAGAATAACAACATATAAAATCCATTCAATTATTCAAGGAATGGAAATTCCTTTTCATATGAGCCATGAAATTACTATTATATTTTTAAACTATAAAATATTGAAATGGATTGGAAATTCCATTGACAATCCCAGCCAAACACTTACAAGGTGTTCTGATCATTTAATAAATTAATATGAATGGTTTATTTCAAGCCATCATACCCAAGGGGTGGATATGAATGGGGTTTGATTCCTATAATTAACTTAAAATGATCCATGGGTGTATTTTAACATGTGAATATCAATTTAGAGAATAATAATGCATTTTAAGGAAATGCGTAGAAATATTTAGAATGCGGTATAATGGTGAGGCTATAAAAACATCATAAATTTTAGGAATAAAATATAGAACACCTACCTTATGGTCATAGATGACTCCTCATCCAATATATGCTAAGATTCAATGTAGTTTAGAAGAAAAATAGTGAATTATCCAACACCATAAAAATAGGGTGAATGATCATGTACATAAATAGAACAAAAGAAAAGAATAAAAACCATGAAAATAGGCAAGGGTATTTTGGATCATACCTATATCTATTTGATGCTTCTGACAGTGTGAAATTTGGAGTCCTTATCTTAGAGGAATGGTAATCGCTATATGGAGATGGAAATGAACTCACGGGAGAAGAAATGGGAGAGCCATCCATTGGAAATGAAGAAAGAAGAAAGGAGTTTTATTTTTTGTTTAATTAATGGAAATGTAGTAAATTCACCCTTAAAAACATAGGTCCATGATTTGGATAAATAGTACACAAATTGTTCTCATATCACTATCTAATGAGGGATCACACATGGTCATGGTGCATAGTTTCCCTAACCGTGTACAAACCATGTGAAACCCCACTGTTAAGATTTCATGAAATTTCACACTGGTGTGTGATTGGGGTTGCACAGTTGCAGAAGACGTGTGTGGCCTATACTACTCAAAATATTCCCTGTAGTGTTACCCCAACAATTATTTTTAATCATGAGTTTACCATGTGACCTACTCTTTTTCCCAATTCTCATAGCATCGTTCTCTGTACAATCCCCTTATGCTCCAGAAACATTCCATAGGATGCAGAGAATATTTAAAATGGATGAAAAAATATTCAAACCAAAAAGAAAATGATATTTACCTTTCTGAAATGATAGGTCATTACAACATACCCTTTTTAAATAAACTTCTCCTTAATTTGTACATTTGAGTGTAAATAGGTGTTGTTATAAAAGAGTACTCGCCAATTATCTTGTATATCAGTCTTCTACTCTGAGGTATTATTTTGTACTTAGTTTTTCTACTATATAACCCATACTATGGGGACATACCTGCCTCATATTTTCTTCATTATCCAACCCATGATATGCACTGGATACTCCTCAAAGGAAGCATCTATATCTAGCTCAACCTCATCGGGTTGAAAGAAATGTGATGGGTCTGGATAACACTGTAAAATTTAAGAAACATGATATACATTGTTCATAGAACAATATCTCTAAGGAAGTGATATCCTATAAACCATTGGACCCGTCTATTAAAAAACATCAAAGGGTCCAACAAACCTAGGTGTGAGATTACCCTACCTCTAAATACATATATAGCCCAACCTGGGCGAGACTTCAAAGAAAACCTGTTCCCCAAACTCGATCTTAAGAGGCCATTGAGGACTATTTGGATAAGACTACTATATGTATTGAGCTATCATCCATCACTTTTGGATCAACTGAACCTATACTGTAGTCTCTTAAACAATATGGGGTAAAAGAAAAGCTACATTCCCTTCCTCTTCCCAGTATAGAGGTGAACGTAATGGTATACCATATAAGGATTCATAAGGATCCATCTTTATAGTATCCAAAAACATTTTATCATAATAATACTAAAAAAGGGGTTTGTGGTCCTCCCAATAACCCCCAAATTCAAGAACACAAGAATAGAGAATGTCCTCAAAAACCTAAATCATACGCTATGTCTTTCCAATTTTCTGAGGGTGAAAGGTCACGATCAAAAGAACCTATGTACCGAAGGCCTTCTACAACCCCTATCATAATAGAGATGTTAAGAAAGAATCCATGTCAGATACAAATGGTTTTGGTTCTCCATGAATATGTATGACCTCCCTAACATATGGCCTACCTAGATATTCTACCGAGAAGGTATCCCAAGGATCTTGTGGTCAATGAACACCACAAAACACTCTCTAAGTAAATAGTTTCTTATACATCATAAATCATGAACTATTGCAGCTATATCAAGGTCTTGATCATGTCAATACTCACATAAGGCCTCAACTAACAAGAGTGTATGCGACCACTCGCTCATCCTATATAAAAACATCCCCATCTTGACACTTGATGCAAAAAAGAGAGAGTACATATCTTTCCTAGATCTAGTAAAATCATGATCAGTGATAAATTAAACCTACCTTTCAATTCCAAAAATATATTTTCACAGCCTTCTAAAAAATATTAAATTCACACCCTTTCTAGTCATTGACATAAAAAATGATACTAGGATTGATAAATATTGGATGAAACAACTATAATATCTGGATAGCCCAAAAAAATACATATTTCCAATGCATTCTTGGGATTCTCGCAAGAAAATTCATCCATCACTTTATCTGTATCTAATGAAACTCCTTACGCCTAGATAATGTGACCTATGAAGTTTACTTTGATAATTCAAAAGTGTAATTTAATAAGTTTCTCATAAATATAATTATCCCTTTGTGTATTCATCGTGGTCTCAAGATAGTATTCATGATCTTCCAGAGAGTGATAATACACTAAGATGTCATTAAAAAATTCTACCAAGAGTGAATCTAAACAAGGGTGGAAGCCCTGAGTCATTAGAGCCTTGAAGACTACAAGTGCATTCATGAGACCTAGTAGCATGAACATGTAATCATAAATACCATACCTTTACCTCAAAGATGTGAAAGTAATTTATGATGGTATGACATGCACTCGATGGTATCCTAACCTCAAATAAATATTTGGAAACACCATCTCTCTTTAGAGATGATCAAATGGGTCATCTATTTGAGGTAGTGGATACTAATTATTTACCATTTTATGGTTCGAACATCATTAATTCACAAAAATCCTAATGGAAATGTCTTACTTCTTGGAAAATAAGATTGATGAACCCCATAGATAAGTCGGGGAAAATAAATCCTCTAGCCTCCAGATCCTCTGTTTGATTCATGAGTTCTAGAATCTCAATGGGTTCCATCATATAAGAATTAAAGGACACTAGTGATTCTCATGGAACTATATAAATGGTGAATTATACATTTTACAAAAGAGTTAAACCAAAAATGTCATCAGGGAATACATATCTGAAATAATCCACTACAGGAGGGAAAAAAGTTGTTCTTAACCCCTAATCATCCTTGAAGATAATGGAAATTTGATTTGTCACACTACCAAGTCTCTACTACTCAGGTACCACACATTTAAAAAAAATACCATTCTACCTTATAAACATACCTTCCTCCCTCTTGTGATGTAAATGTCGCATTTCGATGATAGCAGTCCATATGATCTCAATAGGGAACTAACTTGTCTATCCTAATTATTAAATCAAACATTTTCATATTATGGATGAAGAGATTCCATATGAAGAAATCCCTTATCACAAGAGGAAAATCCTTATAACGGCATACACTCTCTAACTGGACCCATATTGGGATATCAAGCATCATCATGCTATATAAGTGTTCTATCATAAGGATATGACTCTAAATAATCATCACAGGTATAAAGGAATGTAACACACTTGTGTCAAATAATTTAGACACTAATTTGGAGGCTATTAGAATAGTACCTTATACAATATAAGGTCTATCACTCTGCTCCTCCATCACAAGCTTCACTACTTTTAATTGGCATATTCTGCATCCTTGAGTCATTGCCTGACTACTCTAAGAAAATCTGCTATGATGGTGATTAGAATCCTGAGACTGATTACCTCTTACTATATCACCACCTTAGCCTGAATGGATGATAGAATTCCAGCTTCCTTCTTAGAAATATTCTACTAGACTCACTCCATAATGTGGACTAGGTATATATCTCCTTGAGCTAGGCAGAGATGGGAAACTCCTGAAGTCATATATGTCTCATCCTCCCACATCCTTGGAATCACACTAGATCTCATAAGCACTGGGGTTTTTTATGTACCAGCATCCTACACTGGTGACTTATCTAGAAGCTATCAGTATGAGGAGTTTGACTACTGCTACCCTAATGAAAAACCTTGAAGCAATTCTTGTGCCCTCTAGAAGAAACACTATTTGACATAGGTACTAATCCACCATGAATCACACTGTAAACTTCTATCATATGTTTCCCCATAATAAGGGCCTATTTGAATACCTCATATATAGTAGTTAGCCCTAAAACATTGAACTATGATCAAATTAAATATACCAACCCATCTTCAAATCATCTAGTGGTCATAAGATCATCACTAGATAGAGTCATCATAAACCATTGCAGCGCAGAAAAGTAAGGATAATACTCCATGAGAGGTCTCACTATTGTAAATTAATAAACTCTATATCCCAACCATCCCAATGAGTATTTGGAAATAAGTAATAAAAACTGATCATTTATAAATCTTCTAATACCATGACTCAATATCGATCTACTAGGGTAATGACATCCCACAATCTCTTGGAAGAATTTAATAGCATATCAATAGTAATTTTGTCCCTCCTCTCTAGAGGAATCTCTAGATGCTTGAATATAGAAGGAATTGATTTGATAGAAAACTAAGGAACATGTGGTCTTCCATACCCTTAAAATGTGGGAGGAATTTACTGTTGGGTCTTCTAATTCAGCATTGTAATTTTCGGGGCATGTCTAACAACACCTTCCATATTTTATATCCTGTAGAAGAAACCCTATAGAAACTTAGAGTTAGTGCCCATATTAAGAACTACATGTGGATTCATTGGTGGAACTATAGGATGGATCACTAGACGATTAATTCCCTCCACCTCTGATGCATGGTCATCACTGCCTTCAGGGGATAAGAATCGAGGATTTCAAGGGGGTGATACTAAAATTCCATACGAAAACCTCAGAACAGATACTAAGAGTTGAGAGATTGTAGATATATATATAAGACAAGTATATATACTTCATAATAATAGATCACATCTCTCCCCCTCCTCAATAATCTAGGTCAACATGAAATCGTAATACCATAAAACTACATAAGAACATAAGAGACACCCCATATACCCACTACTATTGTTAGGTCATGGTTAAGCTCTTGTATGACATGTATAAGATAACCATTTAACAATAAAAGTTCTATTCATTTTGAATTTTTTATCATTAATATATTTAAATATAATTAAATGGTTGAATTATATGATCACCAATTCACATTTATAAGGTCCAATACTCATTATAAATTACAATTTGTTTTCCAATTAATTCTAATTATAACATGTTCCAACTCACATGACTAATGGTACATGAATCAACATGCCATAACTAATTGCTCATGGTGTCTTCTTTAATATATGTATAAAAACACTGTTAGGACAGGGAATACATTTTAAGATTAAATTATGTTTCCTCAGTCCTACAATGTATGATATCCCATTTCCAATAAATAGTCAAGGCACTATTAATATGCAGCATGAAAGTGCACCCTAAAAGTAGACATGGCATGGAAAAATTCACTGAATAATATTCCTATTTTGTGTATAATGATGCATGTAATTCTATGGCCTCATTTCATTGGTCCATGTAATAGAAATATCTTTCCAATGATACTAATAACAATGATATCACATTACATGTGTTTCACCCAATGGTGAAGTTTTATCAACAATAATATGCATAAACAATAACAACATTTACCCATCCTATATAATTTGGGTTTTCACTATACGTGGGTACAAAAATATCAAAAATAGGATCATTAATAAATTATATAATCACATTGTCTCTTATATAATACCCAAATAGTAAGACAAGGGAAAAGAAACCCTCTAATACAACTTTGTAATGTTCTAACCCAGGATCTACTTAACCCATGCCCTGAGCCGGTGGGTCACATGGCCTCCAAGGCGCCTCCTTATATTCCATAAGATTCATACTAACAATGATGGTGTAAAGGTGACACATTTTTGATAATATACCCTCATATTAGAGTGTCTTAATAGATATGTTAAATAAATAGGCAACAACATCAGCTTTTATAAATAGACACTCTAATGACTGGACTAGTAATCTTATGTATTAGAATGTAGAATAAAACCATATATAATAAACAACTATGGAAGCATGAATAACTAATAAACTAATTAATAATATCCAAATCCAAATTTTTCATTCAAATACATAATGATTTCATTGAATAATAATATACAAAAGGGAAATAGGGAACATGCATATACAATATGTTAATACACAAATACAAAAATAAAAAAGATTCTCCACTAGAAACATGAGCATATTCTTATTCCCATACTCCCTTAATCCATAGTATAAGTAAATCATATAAAATATCTATAGTGGGGATATTTCCTATATCCATACATACAGACAAGTAATCTTCTTGGGAATCAAAGGCAGTCTAAGTACGTTGTGAGATAAACCCCTATTAGGCCACCACTAACGGTGTATAGAAATAATCAAATATTTGTACATAGAAATTGAAATTTCCATGTAATAAGGATAATAAAAAATTATGAAAAAATAAATACCATCCATCTCAAGTTCATAAAGGACACCTGGTGGCTCTACCTGCTTCAGAAAAGGCCAAAATAAGATTGATCTATAACCATATATATATAGTAATAATATATATGTTATATTTATTTACTGTATCCACATATATTCACTATGTACATGAGTACATAAGTTATAATATACCCAAACACAAGGTTCTAGTTTGATTAGGGTGTAAAAAAGGAATCCCCAACCATTCTAAATGCGCCAATAGAATCCAATAAAGGGTATGTTCCTTGAATATGACAAAAACGTGATATTTCATGATCATCACTCTATATTGGTGGGGTGAGTCATCCTTCACAAACCCCTAAATGTAGGAACATAGAACATGATTCCCATCTCCCAGATAATAATATAACGGTGAGAGACTCCACGATCAACAACCAATGTAAGGGATATTGAAATGTCCTTCTCAACAAGTCCCTTATACTTTGATCCACATCCGATCTCAATGGATTAATCATAATAATAATAATAAGTTGAGGGATCACCTGATAAACATTATAATTATCAAAACCAATATATAAAAAGGGTTTTATAATTTATATGATCAATATATATATAAAGAAGCATCAATAGTCCTGGCCTTACCACACTTTTTTTAATCAATTTAATTAATCTATTTTATTCATCCAGCAATGAAAGCCATCATTAAGCTAAGTTTCTCAACATATAAAATCCATTCTGTAGTTCAGGGCATGGAAATTCCTTTTAATATGACACAAGAACATAAGATGTTGTTTGGAAACTAATAAATCATGAAAAAGAGCGGTATATTCCATTTATAATCCAAGAAGGACCCTTATAAGGTGTTCCATTAATTTAATCATTTATAGAAGGGGAATTTCAAGTAGGAACACCCAATGTGTGTTTATGATCGATGTTTTAATCTTATAATTTCATAAAAATTATTCTTTTGAGTATATTTACCTGAAAATATAAATTTAAAGAGAGAGAATGCATTTGAAGGAAACATGCTGAAGTTTCTAGCATGTGGACCAATATAAAGGATATGAAAGCATCCTAACTTTTAGAAATAAAATTTATACCACTTACATTATGGTCATAGATGAATCCTCATCCAATATCAGTTTTAAGTTCAATGTAATTTGGAAGAAAAATAAACAATGGCACAACAACCTGAAAATAGGGTGAATGATCTTGAACCTGAATAGCATGAAGGATACAATGAGAAACCAAGAAAAAAAGCTATATTATTGCAGATATTACCTCAATCTATATGATTTTTCTAGTGGAAAGTGATTTTGTTGACAAAACTATGAGAAATTGAAATCCCTAAATTGATAAGGAAATGAACTCACTAGAGAATAAATTGTAGATCGGTCTGCTATAAATGATGAAAGAATAAAGTAGTTTTAGTGTTAGTATGGTTAGGGGAAATATAGTAAATTGTCCATAAAAATAGGGGTGCATGGTTTGGCCACCTGGATTTCTGAAACTGTGTGCAAACATTAATAAAATATATATCTAAAGAGGGGCCCCACATGATTATGGCACATGGTTCCCCTTACCATGCACAAAACTTTTGAAAACCTACTGTCAAAATTGTCTCACATTTCTAATGGGAATCCACCTCGGGTTTAATTGTTGCAAACAAACTGTGTAGCCCCTACTGGTCAAAAGGTTCCATAGAGGGTTACCCTACACTATTAGTACTAAATGTGTAGTAATTGTACAGCCTAACATTTTTTACCAACGCTTTTATCTCTAAGATTTGAACAAGACATGGATGCTCTTGAAACATTTTTAGGACGTAAATAACATTTACTACATTTAAAAAAATATTTATACTAAATAAAAAATGACTCTCACCATCAAGAAAATATGGGTCGTTACATATTCTATGATACTTGTTTGATTCAATAATTTTATATGTCTATTAATGGTGAAATAATTACCATGTATCTTTTTAGGATACACTGATTCATTTCACTTGGCCATGGAGATCATTAATAAGCATCAAGCCTTATTGTAGTCCAATTAAAATGACATTATTGGATGACATAGGTTGTTCTATTAAAATTTGTATCATAGGTAAAGGTTATTGTTGAAGCTTTTGATATTTCTTGTGTATCAAACTCTTCTGTTTGGGGTCACTGTTATATAAAATATAAGATTTTCATAACTTTATGTGTTTTGAGGGATTGTTCCTAGAAAAATCGCATTCATGAAAAGCCTATAATTACCATGGGAATTCTAGGGTTTTCTTCCATCCCAAATTATGATTTTGGCTTTCTCAGATTCAGATTAATAAATTTTATTTATGATAAAGGATTATAATTTTTTTAAATGGTTATTTTCCACTTATTTTATATATTTTACAATCTCCAAGAATAATTTATCAAAATTATATGGAATAATCTATATATACAGTCCTATAGGTGAATCCTTTGGTTGGAAAAACATTAGTGGAAACTATACTCTGAACAAACTAGTTTGTGGGAAAAGTTACCAATTTTTAATAGAAATAAAGGGTGGATCACACTAAATAATACACTACATAACATTCATTAATATTTCATGGTTAAAAGGGACCCTAGGAATTAGAAAAAGGGAAGGAGAGGATTGAAAGGATCTTATATTACCTAAAAGTTATTAAATAATCCATGGTGGATTTTTCAAATTATATGCTTTAAGGGTCGAGAAGGAAGTGGTGGGAATATATTGTTCCAGATAAGTTTAATTAAAATCCCACTCAGCCCACTTTCATAATATCCTTCAATCAACATTTCAATCCTAAGACACTGATAGTAGTGATGATATAGTCCTTTTTCACTTTGAAGCAAGGATATCATTTTTTCATCGTGTTTGATACCTTGTTTTAACAGTTAGTGTACATATTTCCAAATCTGGTATAAAATGAATGTATCAAGGAGTGGAGGATTGGGATGGGATTCCTAGATGATATTTGGTCTATTCTATTTCTTATGTGTCTATACATCTTCCTGGATCTTATAAACAAGGTAGTTATGGATAAACTAGATATAGTTGGGAAGATGAGACTCTTTGTATAATTAGTGGTAGTGGGAGGTAGTTAGAGTTTCTTTTATGGCCAGAATAGGAATCATAGTGACCAGTTCCAATGAGATGTTAGGATTGAGAAATACATATCAATATAGAGTCTGGTGGTCTATTACCAACGTTGGAGGAAGGGATATATATGACCTTATTATAAGTTAGAACCTAGGGTATTCCATACATGTGGTAAATCTATTCATCTTCAGTATTTATGTGATAGAGAAACCTAGGGAATTATAGATTGATCCAGCTTCACTAGGGGCTCTCAAATTAGATCTTATTCTGAAAAAGTGGTGGGATCACAACCTCATGTCAAGGGTGATTGTTATGTTGTGAGGAAAGTGAATAATTTGGTTGGATGTATGTATAGAGTTGAGTGTTCACATAGGTGTCATAGGTAAGACCAAAAACATGAGAGGAATAGTTTTTTTTCATCTTCTATAGTTATTTCCTAGTTCGATACTTTTGTAACCCATTTATTTATATTTTCCAATCCTGTTAACGTGTTTTTATTACAGTTAGAGAATATTTCTTTCATTATGGATCATTAAACTCCTTTGTAAATAATTCAGAGTCGTATTTTTGATTTCGAGAGTTTTAGTTGATGGTTGTTGACCTAGAAACTATATGGTACTTTTTAGTTTTTGATCTCTATATTGTATCTAATCAATGGAATATATTAGATGAATAAATATGAACCCCATATTAATTCCTATAATCATTGGGTGTGCTTCCTTACTTCAAATGGATTCACTTGATTAGTTTAGGATGATTGGGATCCATGATCGGGGAGAGTGTGTCTCATTACTCCTAGTGATGAGACGATCTCATTCTTATCATCTAAAATTTTTCTTATTGTTGTTGATACACATATTATTGGAATACTTCCTTTGGTGATGAGAGGGTATCCAGAAAATTTTATAGATTATTTATTAGGGTTTCCTACATAGAGTAAATTTGGGTTTTCTATATAATTTCTTATGGGGAAAGTGACCCTTTATTTACCTTCACAGTATATTGCACTTACTTAATTTAAAGAATTAAAGGTTCAAGTTGAGAATATTGTGGCTAATGGATTTATTCTTACTATATTTTCACCTTGGGTATCACCAGTTCTCTTTATAAAGAAGGAATATGGAAGTCCCTTGTTTTCTGTTGACCATCAAAATCTCAACCATGTGTCAGTTAAGGAAAAATATCCATTTCTCTGAATTGAATTCCTTTTTACAAGATCAAGGGACCCTTGTGGTCTTCAAATATTGATATCATATTGAGATACCATCATTTGATGGATAGATATGAATATATTCCTATGATAGTGTTTGAGAATAGGTATGGAAATTTTGAGTATCTTTTCAAGTTGTTTGGCCTTACTAATACCCATATGGTGTTTCTGGATTTAAGAATCTAATATTTCCTCAGTTATTAGATTATTTTATGGTTGTATTTATAGATGATATCCTTTTTTATTTCAGAAAATTCATGGATCATGTTGAGAATTTTAATATCAACCTTGGGATCATGAAGGATCATCATCTATATGGAATGATTTTTGAATTTTAGTTTTTTATTTAATAGAAGATACTTCTAGGACATGTTATTTTTTATAAGGGAATCTATATAGATCGTAATAGTATTCATGCAGTTATTTCTTTGGAGTAACCCAGAAATGAGTTTGAGATCTATAGTTAATTTGGATTAGCAGGTTATTACATTTTCTTTATTTGGGTATTGTAGAAGATTACATAAACTATGATCAAGTTGAATTGTAAGGGTATGATTTTTTTAGGAGATCAATTCCTAAGATATTTTTAGGATTTTAAAAAGATATTGAAGTCATATCCAGTCTTCATTCTTCCTAAATAGGGTGTTTGATACAATATTTACAATGATTCCATATGTGTGGTTTTTGAACGTGTTCTGATATATGGTAGAAATATAGTATATTAAAGATCCGATCAGTTACACGCTCGTGAGAATAATTATCCTATTCATGATCTTGAGTTAGCAAAAGTGACTCACACTCATAAGACTTTACACAACTACCTATTTAGAGAGAATTGTACTATGGATTATGACCATAATAGTCTAATTTATATATTCACATAGAGATATCAGAATGTGAGATAAAGATATTGGTTCGATTAAAATAATTCCATAAAATTTTAAATTTCTTACACCCTCAAAAATGGAATGTTTTTACATATGGTTTGATAAAACAAATTACATCTATGAAAGTGTATGAATTAGTTAAATAATATTTCATAAGGGTCGTGTTTACTAAGATGCGCTTGAATGAATAAAGACAATATGGTTATCAATTCATATATTTTACATAGTATAGGTCATATATAAATGATAAGATTCGACAGGGGCAGGATTAGGATGTGAATTTTCAGTGATTCATTTGGAATATTTATGGTGGGGGACCACGAGTGAATGGTCTAGGTCTCTCAATGGAGTGTTGTGATTCTGAGGAAGGATATGTGTTCCAATGATACTAGAATTGGATTCTATGGTTGATGGAAACCAGTCCAATTGGTATGTGTACCCTTGATCTACTAAGATGTATCATGACCTATGAAATCATTATTAGTAGGTAGGAATGCAATTATAAATTGATGTTTTTTTTTCTCAACACCTTACGTGTCCGAAAATTAAGGTGGAAAATCAGAGGCCTAGTAGTTTTTTTTAAAACTGTACCCATTTCAATATGTATGTGTCATGATAAAACAATGGAATTTTTAATTTTTATGCATGAGAAACATAGTTGTAAAGATGTGATATGGGTGACTATTGATTGATTCATTAAATCATCACATTTTCTACCAATCGAGGTGTTAGTAATGGTAGAGGATCTTGGGATCTTGTATGTGTATAATATGTCTAGATATAATGTTGTTACATCATATATAATTTCTAATAGGGTTCCTAACTCGAAATCCATGATTTTGGGTATAATTTAGGCATAGATGAGTGCTCAGTTGAAGTTGGTCACAGATTATCAACCCTGGACTACCGTCAAGTCTGAGTGAGCTATATATATTCTTGAAGACATACATTGGGATTGGGTTATTATATTTAGTGGATATTAGGAGAAAAATATATCCATATTAGAGTTTTCTTATAAAAGTATTTATCAGGATTCAATATGGATTGTATCTCTTGAGGCATTGTATAGGAGGCCTTATAGGTCACATGTTTATTGGGAAGAGGTTGGAAAATGATCCTTGGTTGGACTGATCATATTTTAAGGGACAATTGATATCATGAAGATGATTAAGATTAGTTTAGTGATAAATCATAATAAAAATAAATTCTATTTCCATCATCATTATCATCTATAATATATCGATATATGTAATTGGGTTTTCCTCAAAAATTCATCTCAATGGGAATATAGATGATTGGTGAGGTAAGGTAGGTTATCACCTCATTATGTTAGCCCATTTGATATTATGGAGTGAATCATGATATTTTATTATCAATTATAATTTTCTACTAATTTTACATCTATAAATGATGTGTTTCATGTTTCCCAATGGAATAAGTATCAATCGGATCTATCCCATGTGACTGGGTGGGAGGATGTTGAGATTGATCATGAAATATCAGTGATTTAAAGGCCAATTTAAATAGTGGACTGATTGAATAAAATATTTTGTGGTAAATAAAATCTTATTGGTTTGAATAAATTAAAGATTTGGTAAGAAAATAAATAATAAATGGGTGGACGAGGCCTTGATAATGCAGTAATATCCTTATCTCTTTCTAGGTTCATAATTTTAATCCTTTAATTAGATAGAACATTTTTAGTGGGGATAATTGTGGCTCCATATAATTCATATGTATCTTTAAATTCATGTTCGGTTTATCTCTTGGGTGTTTCTATAGTACTTTGGGAGTTGTGGTTGGGAATTTATTGATTTGGGGAAAATAGGTTGGGAGCAGGTTTTAGGTGTGTAGTTAGTTCTAACTGTGTGGTAATCATGTCATATGGATCAATGATAAATTTTTTCCATTTTTGTTGTTTTTTCATGATTTATCTAAATGTGTGAGTCACCAAGAAAATTATATGAGAGGATTTGTGTTATTCTAAAATTTTTCTCATGGCATGAACATAATTTTTAAACCCAATAGGATATTCCCTAGAAATTGTGTAACTTGGTTTTTAGAAGAAAGTGGCTACCACATGGTTATTGCACGGTTTGTCTAACCATGTGTCTTAACTATGTGGACAAATCCAAACTTCTTAAAACAAAAAATTTTCTCAATGTAATTAGTATTTTTAACTACAATACATTTATAATCCATTAATAGTTAGAACCAACCCCTTCATGATTCTCTATAGGACACTCCCCTTGTTTCCTTTGTTGTCCTTGATAACTGTGGGTGGATCACGTAAAGGTTTGTTCATTTTTATATCAATTACTCCTATTTTTTATAGATCTATCTGATATCTATCATCATTATAATATATTTTAAACCAATTGATATTTTATTGTTAGATATATGGTTTTGGATAAATTATTTATGATGTTATTTATAGATCTAGGCGTGTGAGAATCAGATCTCTTTGTTTCACATCCTCAATTTTGATGGTGATGTGGTTTTTATTATTCTAAAGGTATGTGTACCTATCCTCTAGTTTGTCCTTTGTCATTATTTATGTTCTTATGGAATTATATTGGTTTTTTAGTGATATAAATTAATTTAAATACATTGAATATTAATTGATCTTTTCAGTTTATGGGAATGTTTTCTAAAAAATAAATTTTACCAAAAATTTTTTTGATGAACATTATGTGTTTGATAAAATAAATAAAAAATTATTTTGTAAGGTAAATGGATTTTCAGGCATAGAAGATGCATGGTATCATTATAGATTTTTTATGAAAATGTGGGCATGAAATGAAGTAGGTTTTCATTGAAAATTTCAATTATATTTGAAATTGGTTAATTAATGGAATGATAATGTATTAGGACATCACGAATACCTTGGAGTTGGGAAATAACTAGACACATGTGATCCCTAGTAGAGTTAACTAACACTTGGGAAGGTTCTAATGATATTGTGGTTTCTAATGAGTATCCTTTTGGGGAACCAAGTCTCCAAAACATTAGGAGTCCCTTATGTCATCTAGTTGTCTTGTTTTTCTGAGCTTTATACACCCGTGGGTTGTGCTACTCACATTGGTATTATATGGTTACATTATTTCCATGTTCATTTTATATGATTATTTCCCACTTTATATGGATATGATACTTGAAACTTGTTTATAACATTTATATCTTCCTCTTGGAAAACTTGTATCATATATTTTATTGAGTATTTAAAAATTGAATGATTTTTAAAGAAAAGATAAAGGATGAATTTATTTAGAAAATTATTAATTTTGAAATTATTTGAAAAATGTTTTACACAAGAACTTGTGGATTCAGGTAGATCAAAATTGTATCGAATCCTTGGTATTATCCTATTGAGATTTAGTGTTCACACCCTATACTTTCCTTTGGGAATTTTTAGCCTTGCTTTTTAAAGGATATATGGAAAGGGAAGAGCTTAATATAGAGGATGGATCTCCTAGTTTATGTTTCCTTCTAGTGGGATGGAATATTTGTGACATGTAGTCATGATGAGATGGGCCCATGGGTTTCTTCGAGTTCTATATTGATCGCCTTTTAGTTTTTTATCTAGTCCTTGTTATCCATTTATTAGATGTTACATTTTATGGTTTGGTTGGTTTTTCATATGATGTATCTTGGATATCTATTATGATACTTTTTTTTGCTTTTAAATTATCATATGTCTGTGGAGGGTGAAATTGTTCTCATGTTTCTTTGTATAATGCCCCAATGCTTGTTTTATTCTTGTGGTGATTAGGAGCACACATCAAGGATTATGTTAGGTCAATTTTGATAACAATATAGGTTATCTCAGGTTTTTCTGTTACAGGTTGATTCATTACACAAACACGCCACCCCAATTCGAACAAAATAATAATGTACCTATGCTAAAAAAAATGCGTAGAAAAAATACTATAAATAAATAAATTACATTTAAATAGGATTTAATACTGTTTTAACAATAAATAAATAAAAAATGAGAAAACTGATGATAAATGATAATACATAAATAAAATTGATAACAAAATACATAAATAAGAGATATTTCATGTAAAATGTGATGTATGTTCTAAATGAAAATGACTTTTTAAAAAAAGAAAACATGCACTATCAGAAATATTGTCCACACTATATATTAGATTGATAAGATGTTAATTCCTACCTATCACAAATGAATCAATGATCATTTTACTAAAGTATCGAGGTGGTACAAGTTAATTTTCTTTATTTTGAGTCGGCGGTCCTCATTTTAGTCTATTCCATCACTTATAAACTAAAAACATGAACTTTCAATCAATCTGGTTGTACCATGTATCAGATGACTTGTGTTTAATTACTAAACATGAAAAATGAAAAACGAATCATTTTCCTAACCTATCACGATAATCACTGAATGTTTGCACATTTTTTAATATGTGATGTGGTACTAGCTATATCATGCATCAAAATAACATGTTGTTCATTCATAAAACATAAATGATAAATTATAAATCTCTTTATAAAAATATCAAGATAATATGAGTATATGTTATCATTTTTGAGTATGTAGAACATGTTTAGAACTAAAATGTTATTTTTATTTGAAAATAAACATTATCAATCATATTGGACACATCGTGTGTTAGATTAGATTGAGGTTATTTCCTACACATAAAAAAATATTCAAAGATCATTTTCTTAAGGAATAATGATAATAATATAATTTTTTTATTGGTTTTGAGTAAGTGACATGTATTTTGAACTAAAATTTACTTTTAAATGAAAAACTTTTTTACTCATTCCTTCCTCACTATTTATAATATTGACCTCAGGCTAATTCCTAAATGTCAGAAATGAATTATCAATCATTTTGGTAAAATATTTGGACTTTATAAGTGATTTCTCTCCAGTTTTAAATATATAACACATATTTTTAACTAAAATTTCTTTATAAAATGAAAGAATTCAATATCAATCATATTGGACATATCATATATCAGATTGGTGTGAATTTCGTAAATGATTCATGGATAATTTTCCTAAATTATAAAGACAATATGAGCATGTTGGGTCATTTTTTAGAATGTGATATTTATTTGGAACTAAAATTTCACTTTAAAATAAGAACTCCCACTTTTAGCCATTCCCTCCACATAGTGTTTTAGACTGATTTATAGTTAATTTCTATATGTCAAAAATGAATTATAAATATTTTTTTCTAAAATATCCTAACAATTTGTGTGTGATTTCCTAATTTTGTGTATCTAACACATATTTTGAAAAAAAATTACAATTTTAAATGAAAATTTGTAATATCAATCATACTGACAACATAGTGTATCATATTAATGTTTTATTAATTATTATATGTCAGAAATTAAATTTATGTAATTTTCTTAAAGTATCATGAGAATTTAATCATTCCTTTTTAGTTTTGAGTATGAGGTATCTTTTTTGAACAAAACTGTCACTTTTAAATGAAAACACGCATGTCTAGTCATACTGAAAAAAAAATTCAGATCAATTTGAGATTAATTTCTACACATCACATGTGAATTATCATTATTTTCTAAAAAACTATCATGACATTCCACGTTAATCTTAATATTTTTTGAGTATGTGTTCTGTTTTTTAAACTAAAATGTCATTTTTAAATGAAAACACATATTATTAGTCATATTTAACAAAAAATATATCATGTTTACTGGAGAATAATTCCTAAATGTAATAAATTAATAAATGGTCATTATTATAAATTATCAAGTAATTTAGAGTTCATTTTCCTCATTTGGAGTAGGTGACATATGTTTTCGGCTAAAATGTCACCTTAAAACTAATGGACATTCAATCAATTTGGAAACATCTTATGTTGGATTGATGTGTTATTAATTCATATATATATAAAATGAAACATGGATGATTTTATAATGTATAAATACAATATGAGTATGTATTCTATGTTTTGACTACGTGACATTAATTGTTAGCGGAAATGTAACTTTTAAATGTAAACTTGCATTTTCAGTCCTTCCATGCACATTGTGTGTTAGATGGATGTGTGGTTGATTCATACATGTTAAAAAGTAATTATTTATTGTTATTAAAAAGTATCAAAACATTATCAGTGTGTTTTATTGGTTTTTAGTATGTAACACATGTTTTGACCTAAAATGTCACTTTTAAATAAAAATACACACTTCCAGTCATACCATACAATCCATGTAACAAATTTAGGTGTGGTTATTTCCAATAAATCACAATTTTTTTATTATTTTAAATAAAATATAAGTTAAATATGAGATTAATTTCTCATTTTTGATTATGTGATGAGTAGTTTGATTTAAAATGACAGTTTTAAATAAAAATATGAAATTTGAGTCATATCAGCCACACCTTGTGTTGGATTGATGTGAAATAAATTACAATACATCCTAAATAAATCATAGATAATTTTACTAAAATAATTATAAAATATGAGTTCACTTTCTTGTTTTTTACTTTGAGGCATATTTGGGGTGCCAAAATGATAGTTTATACAGATAAAACACACTTTGATCCATACCAAAAACATCATGTGTCAGATTGAAATTTTGTTGATTTATACATGCCCCAGATAACTTATGGGCCATTTATATAAAATATGAGGTCAATATAATTGGTTTCTCTTTGTTTTGAGTAAATATCATATGTTTTTAACTATCATGTTTCTTTAACATAAAAAAGAAAAAATTTAGTCATAACATCCACAATGTATGTCATCTTTAAGTGTAGTTAATTCATACACATCAAAAATAAATTATTTACATTTTTTATAAAATATTAGGTTAATAATATTTCATTTGATTAGATTTGATTATGTCATGCATGTTTTGAACAAAAATGTAATTTTTAAATGAAGACATGTGTTGTTGACCATATTGGAGAAACCATTTGTTAGATTGAAGAGATATTAATTATTATACATAAAAATGAATCATGTATCATTTTTATAAATTTTCAAAACAATACAAGTTTATTTTATCAATTTTGGGTTTTTATGCCCATTTTAGACTAAAATGGAACTATTAAACTAAAAACATGCACAGTATGTAAATTCAATCGCAAAATGTTTCATATTTGTGTTCAGTAAATTATTACATGTCAAAAATGATTTAAAAAACATTTTATTAATTTGTCGAGGAAATATCTGTGTCTTTTCTTATTTTCCAATATTTGATGCATATTGTGATCTAAAATGTTAATTTTAAATTAAAAACACACCCTTTCAATCTAATCATCCACACCATGTATCAAATTGATTTCTGTACAATTCCTACACATCATATATGAATTATAGATATTTTCATTAAATATAAAGTTAATCGGGGTTATTTATCTTATATTTGAGTATATGAAATGTGTTTTGAACTAAAATTTCATTTTTAAATGAAAAAAAACTTTGATTTAGACTCTCCCCATCATGTGTTAGATTGATGATTTAATGATTCCTATCTACAATAGTAAAATCAATAAATTGTTTTTATATCCATAAAACACAATTTAATCTAACCAAAATATTTTTAGAAGTGTTTAGATTTAATATGGAATGAATTGTATCACTTCTGAATATAGATAAATCAAATAATGAATTATAAACTCCATGGATAGAACATTTATTGGTATCTCGATTCATCATCTTTATCAAAACCTACCTTAAGAATTTATTTTTTTCCATGTATTTTGTGCCCATGGATAGAAAAAAAGGACTACATACAAAGATTAGGGTCCTTTTGGAAGGCTAATATGATTTCCCCTTCAGAATCCCACTTCATTTCAACTAATCATTTCCCCTTTAGAGATCATGGTTATTCTCCATGGAAATTGTTTTAGCCTTCAATCAGGACTCTAATGTCAATATAGAGGCATTTTAATCCCTTTATAGATAATAAAATCTTGGATAAAAGTCATTAGAAAATCATTAGTTCATGATCTATATGGAAATTAACTAAATAATAAGTAGGTAAAATTATAGTAAAATTAAATAAATTAGAAATAAATAAATTGATATGAAAATTAACTAAAAATGATGTAGTAACAAAACTATGCGTGGTCCTTGAAAAAGAAAAAATTACTATCTTTATAGGAATTCACCTCATCATAATTTCTATAAACATTTCATATGATGTAATATGTCCACTAAATTATAAAGAAATATGCATCCCCTTTTTAATACATGGACTCTCGATAGTTCTGGTAGTAATGGAAAAAATATAAATAAACAAACAAAGAATAAATATTTTAATATCATTTTAATTATCTATATAAATGTGACTTAAAGTATTCAAGTTTATTGATTTAATATGATATCATTCATAAAATTACAAACATAATAACCACAATTTTTGTCATTACATTGATTTAAACACCAAAGAAACATTTTGGAAAATAAATAGATTTTTTATATATGTTTTGATAGTGGAATATTATTATATATACCATAACTATTATCCATATTTTTAAATATATAGATTTATTTTTCTCATTTTTCATCCTCATACCAGGATTTTTATGATACTTAAATAAAGACACTATCAAAATAAAATTATCCATAACACATAATATAAAACATATATTTTAAATTATATTTGAAAAATATTAACATTAATGTCATAAAAATTGATGAAGGACATAATTTATGGTCAATTAATTTATTATACATGCTTTGGATCCCAAAAAGTAAATTTTTGGAGTATTAAAATTTATTTTGATTAGCATCCAATTCATTCTAATGAAAGTGGAATAAGTACTGAAAAAATGAAAAAAAATATTTTAGATTATTAGAAGGTAGATATTTACCCTTGGATTGTAGGTATTGAGAACATTGTATCATTTGTTATTTTTTTAAAATGTTTTACCAACTTACAATACCTTTAATGATATTTTAAAATTGTTTAATGTATATTTTTTATAGAAGTTACAAGTGGACTAATGAGAAAATTGATTATTCACAGGGTTTATCCTTTTTGTTGTAGTGATATATATGATAGTAGAAAATGTTAATAATATTTAATTTTAATTAATATAGTAGATAAATTATCATAACAACTTATTATGGAGACATACTTCATGTATACATTTACAAATCGTCCTATAAGACTTTCATTCTTGAGTATTTCATGTACACTGTTATGACTATTAATATCTGTAATAGACTGTCCACAAATTTATTTTTAAAATTCAATGTAGTTAATATTTTGAATTTTTCACAATTTATTCACAAGTACATGTAATGTTAGTAAATGTCACATTTGAATTTGTGTGATAAATGATCTCTAACAATATATTTTTTATTTATTATTTTATCCTATTACATGTTTTGATTTGGCCTTCTGTTTCCCATTTTTTTCTCTTAGTAGAATTGAATTCCTCTATTTAGAACATTTTCATTAAATTTTAATGTTCTTATGAATGAATTAAATTATAAATTACATACCTATTATCATCATTTTTATTTATAAAATTATATAACATTTTTTATAACCAAATTTGTTTTTGGTGGTGTTTGGATGTTGAAAAATGTTTGTGATGATTGTATTTCTTTTTTTCTTTTGTTGTCGAGAAAAACAAATCTCCTCCCTTTCTATGATTTGGTGATCAGAAAATTGGGACCAAATGATGAATCGTAATCATATAATAAGACACAATTTTATTTATAGAGTTTCAATGTATCGATTTTTTATGTTAGAGATGATTTTGCAAGAGAATTTGGTCATTGGACTCACCATGGGTTAGAAATAAAAGTTTAAATCATAATGAGGAAATGTATTAGAGTCTCGATGTCCCCATACTAATATAAAGATACTTTTATTATCTTGATGTTCTCATAAATCATATGTTGTCTGGGTAACATGTGATGCAATACATTGGAGATAAAGGGAGAAAATGTGTCCATGCTTTGGAAATAAGATTGAGGTTTTTGATGGAAATATAGAATATGTTAAAATAATAGAAAGTAATAGATTCTTTTTAAAATAATTATAATGGTATTATGTTAATCATAATTTTCTCAATTTCATGAGGATTCCATGATACAATCTGAAGATTGTGTAAGAAGAATTTTTATGAGGTTAAAGTCTTCTGATCTCAGTTCATCGATGTGAGGTTCACCGAAAGATAATTTTTTTTAAGGCTAGGATGATTTATTTGAAACAGGAGAAGATAAAGATTCTGGTTTTTATTTAGAAAAAGAATCCCCAAGATACAAATATTCAACAAAATAAGTTAGTGAATACAAGATGTTTTTCTATACTATAATCAATCAAGGGAAGGGCAATGATGTTGACACAGATCCATCAGATGCGACATGTGATTGATTCATAAGAGGCATAAATGTTTTCTTATGTGGATTTGTAGCACCCCTGGATTGAGGTATGTAGCCTTTTTATGCCTTTTTATGTGTTTAAATTGCATGGGATGTGTTGGGAAGATGTTGGGAGAGTTTGGGATGGTTTTGAATCAGTTTGGAGGATTTTCTTAGGAAGCACGTTTGAGCACGGTTAGGTGAAACCGTACGGGTTCTCCAGGAAACCGTGTAGGGAAGACAGTAGGATTTGCACAGCCTGTGTACAATTTGTCAAACCGTGCAAGGCCACTGGGTGGACGCCTCCTCTCATGGAAGTAGTGTGTGCACAGTTTGTCAAACCATGCGGGCTAACCGTGCGGCCACTTAAAAATAGGGTTTTAAAACCCGGGTTCACTCAGGCTTGCCTCATTCCTCTCCAAATCCTCTCCCACTCGAGATTATCTCGGGTTTTTTGGTTCTCAAGGGTTGAAGGTGATCTCCCACTAATTTTTGGAAGCAAATCGAAGGGTGTTCGTGGTGGTTTGATGGTGTTTTCTTCCGGGTAAGTCTCATATCTCAGTTTCATTGTTCTTTCCTCTAGATCTACATCTCTATATCACTCGGTTTTCTAGATCTACGCCTGTTGTGTGTAGATATAGGGTTTTTTTGCCTTGTATATTGATTTTAAGGCTTGTGTATGTTAGGGATGGGGATCTGGAGAGGTTTCGGTGCTGCGTTCGCCGGTTTTGAGGAGGTGTGTTAGCTTGTGGATCGATTTGATCGGAACACTATAGTTAGGTGGATTCTCTCTTGACTCCACTTGGTTAGAACTAGTGATTTGTTTACAATTAATTTTTATTGCTTAAAATTAATTTTTTTGTTGATGTGCGAAATCGGATGGAAATCCCTTTGGTAATGGTTTGGGTATTTTTGGGAAAAAGGGCATGTGGGGTAATGATCTTGATGTGATTTTAAAATCGGATTTTAAAATGAGTTGTTTTGTTGGTTTGATTAAGATGATTTGAGAAAATGGTTCTCAATAAAATGGTTTGTTTTATTGAAATGTGGTTTGGTATTGAAAATAATTGAAGGGTGTTTTCAATAAATGTTTGATTTATTGAAGTGGGTTGACATGTAATGGAAATGGTGAATTGCGTATTGTTGTGGACTAGGAGGGTTTCATGAATGGTTATGGATTGTGTTGGTTGTGTGGGTGTTGGTGGGAAGTATCACTATAAAGGGTGAATGGGATGGCTGGGAAGTTCCACCATTTTGAGTTGTCAGGTTGTGGGTTAGAAGTCCTACTAGCTGAATATGGGGTGAACGAGTTGGGCAGGAATTCCCACCGTTATGGTCGCTTTGTTGTGTGTTTCTTTGCATAGATGTAATTTGTGGTGGAAATGTGAAATGGATGCAATTGATTCCTTGCGTGGCATGATTGATTGGGATTCCTTGTGTGGCATGTTTGGCTCGTGGCATGATTGTTGGATTTCCCTGGGTTTACGTGGTTTGGGTGAAATGGTTTGGTAAGGGTGTTTTGTGATTATGGTAATGGATGCACTTGTGATTATTTTATATAAACCCTTTTGTATAAATGTGATAATGGTTATATCCTATTGGCGTGTGTAGGGAAGTCATTTGGGGGAAACCTACTAAGTAGTTGTACTCACCCCTTGCTTTGGCACTTTAGTGCCTTTGTAGATGTCGTGTACCGGGATAGAGGTAAAGGTAAGGTATCTCATTGCTAGTGGTTCGTGGTGGTGCTTGAGATTTGATGGTGGAGATTGGAGCATGGAGCTTGGTGTGGAGCAGTGTTGGTGTCATTTCTCGTGGTGTTGTGCTATTTAGTTTCCACTTTGTACTCTTATTTTCTATGGACATATCTAGTTGAAGGATTTTGGGGTACGTGATGGCATTGTTAGTATCATATGGTTGGGTTTGATAGTGCATGAATCTTTCATTGTTGGTTTGTTGATTTGGGTGACTTCCTTAAGGTAAAATTGTTCCCCACTATTCCTTTAAGCCCTTAACGTTTATTCCCAGCCTTTGGTGCCTTGGGAACGTTGCTTAAGGCCAAGTGATCCTCACCGCCTCCTCAAGATAATGAGGTAGTAGCAGGGTGTTACAAGTGGTATCAGCTTGTTTGGTCCTTTGGAGTTGATTCTCAGATTTGGAGTTGACCTTTATTATGGTATATTCCTTGATTCGAAATGGTATCAAGGTGTAGTAATGTTGGAACATGGAATATATAGCATAAAAGGACATAGATAACCCTTTTATGTTGAACTTCAAGGTACCTGGTGGTTGGGTACATAAGTGTTTTGGAGACAATTATAGGTATTAGCAATCTCATTGTCTTAGGTGTATCCAATGAGATGTTCATGGAATATATGGTAGAAATGACTTCCCTATAAGATGCATATTTCAATGGAAAAAATGATTTATGGGTTAAATTAAGAAATGGTTCTTCAAATGTGTGAAATTGTAATGTGAATAAATTTGGTATTTTGAAAATGGTTTGATTTTCAAAAATGTTGAAACATGTAAATGTGGAAAAGGTGGAAAGCCTAGTTGTGATAGTGTTGTGTAATGAAAATTGATATGGGAATTCTTGATGTCTATAGAAGTGAAACTCATTGTTGCTTGTTTTCAATTTATAAAAATTGCACTGTGTAGGCATCGTAGAGACCAACCAGAAGTGGATGATGAAGATGTGGTTTCACCTGAGACCCAGGTGAACCAGCACTTAGTGTAAAGTATAGTGCAAGCATTCTAAGATGTGGAAAGTGGAAATAAATAGAATGAACCAAGGCATGTGGATCATGTGGTTTAGTTTTCAAAGCATAATTCACCTATCTTTAGGGGTGATTCGGGCCTGGAAAGGTCAGAGGCGTGGCTGTCCAGAATGAACAGAATTTTCGAATTCTTGGGGACACTAGTAGAGCTGAAAGTAATGCTAGCAACGTATAATCTATAGTATCTTTCTCTTCAGTGGTGGGAGTTGGTAGTCCAAGAGGGTATGGACCAAGGTATGATGTGGGAAGTATTTGAGGAATTATTTAATAAACAATTATACCCACATACGTTCAAAATTCAGCACACAATTTATTTCATCAGTCTGAAGGAAGAGCATGTGTCTGTGAGGGAGTATGGATCTATGTTTATGAGATTAGTGTGGTTTGCACCAGAGGTGGCGGGTAGCACGTTGTTGAAGGAAAGGATCTTCGAAGCGGGGTTAAGGCAAGAGATCGGTTCAAAAATTAAAAGTGTTGTGTATTGGTGATTACACAGAGATGGTGAATAGAACTCTATGGTTGAGCGGGATTTATAGGGAGATCTGGGAGGAGGAATCACGGTGGTACCGATGAGGAATAGTGGGAACTCTAATAATTGGTTCAAGAAGAGGAGGGACACTTATTCCCAAGGTGGGAGTATGTCACATAATCTGACGGTAGGATCGGTAAATCTTTCTCCAATGCCCCAGAGCAAGCTAGGATGTTTTCAGTGTGGCTCTACAGCACACATCAAGAGAGAATGTATGACACAACCTCGAACATGTCACAATTGTAAGCATATGGGGCATCTGCAGTGTTATTGTTGGAATGCTCCAAGGTCGGGTGCGCGCGACACTCCTCAGGGATCGCAGACATCGTATGCATCGACGGGGCGGGGACAATAGCATACCCCTCATCATCAGAGAAAATCTAGTTATGGTGATTCTCAGAACACTGCAACTCCTCAACAGGGAAATAAAGAGCAGAGTGTGGTGACCAAGGCATTTTTTCGAGCCGAGCAGGTTGTGGTTGATGATCAGTCGGGACCATCCACGATGTGAGGTACTATTCTTTTAAATTTTACCTTGAAGTAAGTATTATTTGATACGGGTGCATCACACTCTTTTATTGCTTCATGTGTGGTTTATTTGTTGGGTTTAAGGGTGGAAATGATGTCTTCGGTTTTGAAACATCAAAATCCTTTAGGTAGAAGAGGTTTTCAATCATTCTTGTGTATAGCATGTTGTATCGTTGTGGGTGAGGTTGAGCTAATGTGGAATTTTTCAGCCCTTGCGATGGATGGGTATGATGTAATCCTGGGAATTGATTGGTTGGTGGATTTTATGTCCCACATTGACTGTAATGCATAGATAATGGATTTTACGACACATGATGGCATTTGACATCTCTTTAGAGGAGAGAGACATGAAAGGCAGAGTGCAATGGGTTTGTTGGCACCAGCTGTGGGCATGTTATCGTATCATTTGGTGGTGTTGTCATTGGAATCGGTAGAGGGTGTTGAGAAGAGTGTTCGTCCAGTAGTGGTGGATTAGTTCATGGATTTTTTTCCAGAATAATTTTCTGGGTTACCTCCCGTAAGAGAAGTAGAGTTTACGATTGATCTTCTTCCGGGGACCAATCCTATCTCACTTTTGTCTTACCGAATGCTACCTAATGAATTGTGGTAATTGAAATTCCAGTTGGAAGAGCAAGAAAACAAATGTTTTATCTGTCCTAGCACGTCTCTGTGGAAAACTCCAGTGTTGTTTGTGAAAAAGTCAGATAGAACATTGAGGATTTGTGTTGATTATCGTCGACTTAACCAAGTTACGATAAAGAATAGATATCCACTTCCACAAATTAATGATTTGTTCGACCAGTTGAGGAGAGCCCAGTGGTTCTCCAAGAACAACCTAAGGCTAGGATATCATCAATTGTGGGTGAGGAAGGACGATATTCGTAAAATAGATTTCAGAAGTAGATATGGTCATTAAAAATATGTGGTTATGATCTTTGGTCTAATGAATGCGCCAGCGGTGTTCATGGCATTGATTAATTGGATATTTCAGTGAAATATGGATTTATTTGTGGTGGTGTTTGTAAAAAATATTATGGTGTATTCTATGACATGGTTGGATCATGAACAGCACTTGGCGATAGTGCTGGGGATCTTGAGGGATCATCAGTTGTATTCCAATTTGTCAAAGTGTGACTTTTGGATATAGGATATCCATTTTTTGGGCCATGTGATTTCTGAAAGGGGTGTTTCAGTGGATCCGGAAAAGATAGAGGTTTTTATCTCGTGGAAACCACCAAAGAATGTGTTTTAGGTACTGATTTTCCTCGGTCTAGCTGGGTATTATCAGCGTTTTGTTTGTGATTTTTCACATTTGGCTTCACAGATGATAGCTTTGAACGGAAAGAATGTTCCACTCTAGTGGAATGAACAGTGTCAGCAGTGTTTCGAAGAGCTAATGGGACACCTTACCTCAACACCAATCTTGGTATTTCCAGAACTAGGAAGAGGGTATGTGGAATACTGAGATGTGTCGAGATCATGGTTGGGGTGTGTTCTCATGCAAGGGGATCATGTGGTGGCGTATAGCTCACGATAGTTGAGGGTGTATGAGAATAACTACCGATCTCATGATTTTGAATTAGAAGGAGTGGTCCATACTTTGAATGTGTGGCTTCATTGTCTCTTCTATGATAAATTCATGGTTTATACGGATCATAAGATCTTGAAGCACATTTTCTCACAAAGGGATTTGAACTTGAGGCAAAGGAGATGGATGGAATATCACCAGATGTTTGACTTTGACTTGATGTACACATAGGGTAAGGGAAATTTTGGGGGCAGATGCATTAATTAGAAAATTGTATGCTTAGGTGGTGAAATAGCCATTGGACCGGTGGCAGTTGATGTTGGTTATAGCTGACATGCGGTTGGAATGTGAGGACCAGGTCACTAGAGTGTTATTCTTTCTAATCATATTGATTCATGACTTGGTTGCAATGGTGAAAGAGGCGCAGATATCTGATTCTGAGTGTGTGACCATGAGGTCGAAACTCAATGGTGGGGATACCATTGAGGGTTGGAAACTGAATGGATATTCAGTTTTATGTTTTTGGATTGATATGGTTGTACCAGTTTCTTTTCAAGAAGATCTTCTCAGGGATTATCACCATTCCAGGTGGGCTATTCATCCTAGAATTCACAAAATGTATAAAGCGTTGAAAGCGCAGTTCTGGTGGGCTGGTATGAAAAGAAGTGTGGCCGAGTTTGATTCGAGATGCTTGACTTGCCAGTAGGTCAAGGCAGGGAATCAGAGGCCAGCAGGAATGTTGCAGTCTTTACCAATCCCTATTTGGAAGTGGGAGCAAATAGCGATGGAATTTTTCATAGGTCTCCCAAGAACAGTCAGGAAGAACGACTCCATTTGGGTGATAGTGGATCTGCTAACGATGTCGGCCCATTTCATCCCAATTCGTGAATATCATACGGTGGAGGATCTGTCCAAAATCTATATCCAAGAGGTGGTAAAGAGGCATGGTGTTCCAGTTTTGATGGTATCAGATATAGATATGAGGTTTAAATCTCATTTTTGGAAATCCTTGTAACAACCCCTTGGAACACAGTTGACTATGATCATAGCATATCGCCCTAAGATGGATAGTCAATTCTAGAGGATGATACAAACTTTGGAGGATATGATGTGGGATTGTGTCATGGATTTTTGTGGCTCGTGGGAGGAGTACTTATCGTTGGTTGAGTTCTCATACAATAATAGTTATCAAGAATACATACATATGGCTCCATTGGAAGCATTGTATGGGATGTTGTGTCATTCTCCATTATGCTAGGTGAAAACAGGTGAGTCCTTGATGGTTGGACCGAGCCATGTCCAGGAGACTACGGAGATTATTATGATAATCAAGAAGATAATGGAGATGACTTAGAGTCATCAGAAATTGTATGCAGATTGTAGTTGAAGGTCGTTGTTATTCGAGGTGAGTGATCATGTTTTCTTGAGGATATCTCATAGGTTAGGACATTGTTGATTTTGGAAGTAGGGAATGTTATCTCCATTGTATATTGGACATTTCGAGATTCTTGAGTGGGTTGGTGATGTGGCTTATCATTTGTCTTTTCCACCTAGGTTCAGTGCAGTGCACAATGTGTTTCATGTGTCGCAGTTGAAAAAGTATCAGCCGGATCTGGGCCATGTTATTCGATGGGATTATGTTGAGCTAGAGTTAGATGCTTCAATGGTGCACATGCCAGTGCAGGTTGTGGTTTGGAAAGAGAAAGACTTTTGGGGTAAAAGCATCAGTCTGGTTCTGTTTTTCTGGCAGCATGGCCAGATCCAAGAGGAGACTTCGTAGTGGGAGAAATACATGGTCGAACAATGGCCCGAACTCTTTTAGCAAGGGGTGGGTTCACTAATTTCCAAGAACAGAAAGTCCAATGGTGGGGAGAATGTAGCACCCACAGTTTGAGGTATTTAGCCTTGGTTTATGCCTTTTTATTTTTTTAAGTGCATGGGATGAGTTGGGAAGTTATTGGGAGAGTTTGGAATGGTTTTTAATAAGTTTGGAGGCTTTTCATAGGAATCACAGTTTGAGCACGTTTAGGGGAAACCGTGCGGGTTCTCTAGGAAACCGTGCAGGGGGAGACAGTAGGCTTCGCATGGCCTGCACATAGTTTGTCAAACAATGCGAGGAAACTGTGCAGACCCCTCCTCTCATGGTAGTAGTGTCTACACAGTTAATGCATGGTTTGTCATATCGTGCGGGCTAACCGTTCAGCCACTTAAAAATAGTGTTTTAAAACCCGGGTTCACTTGGGCTTGCATCATTGTTCTCCAAATCCTCTTCCACTCAAGCCTCACTCAGGATTTTAGGTTATCAGGGGTTGAAGGTGATCCCCAACTGATTTTTGGAAGCAAATCGAAGGGTTTTCATGGTGGTTTGAAGGTGGTTTCTCCCAGGTAAGTTTGTCCTCTTGGTTTCTTTGTGTTTTCCTTTAGATCTACATCTCCCTATCCCTTAGTTTTCTAGATCTACACCCGTTGTGTGTAGATCTAGGATTTTGGTTGCCTTGGATGTTGATTTTAAGTCTTGTGGATGTTAGGGATGGGGATCTAGAGAGGTTTTCGTGGTGCGTTCACTGGTTTTGATGAGGTGTGGTAGCTTGTGGGTCGATTTCGTTGGAACCCTAAAGGTAGGAAGCTTCTCTCTCGACTCCACTTGGTTAGAACTAGTGCTTTGGTTAAAATTGATTTTTATTACTTAAAATTAATTGTGGTGTTGATGTGAAAAATTTGATGGAAATCCCTTTGGAAATGGTTAGGGGATTTTTGGGGAAAAGGGCTTGTGGAGAAATTCTCTTGATGTGATTTTAAAATGGGATTCTAAAATGAGTTGTTTTGTTGGTTTGATTAAGATATTAGGTTGAGAAACCCACTTGCCTCCTTACCTCAATGTGAGGCTGATGCATTCTTTTATAATGAATGATAAAGGCCACATCGGACCACAAGTCTGATGTGGGATACAGACTCCAAAACTCCCCCTCAATCTAGGTGTACCTAGCTTGGAGACATAATGAAAATAAAGCAACAAACCAGATTCTAACACTCCCCCTCAAGATGGAAGGGCCCAGCTTGATGACAAAAATAAGGCAAAACATAATAAAAGATAATACTTCATTATTGCTGCTCCCCCTGATGATGTTGATATGATGCTGCTGAAAAAGAGTGGGTAAATGCCGAATAAGTGTGGGGCCGGACAACAGAGCGCCAGGAAATCCACACTGGCAGGTCGGTCATCAGATCGTCGAGAAATCCGCACTACGAGCCAGTCAGTCAGAGCACAGGAAAATTCACAATGTTAGGCTAATCGTCAAAGCTCCAAGAAATCCACACGGGAGGGTCGGTCATCAAAGTGTTGGGGAATCCATAGGAGGCATCAGGTAGGGAGGCGGGGATTCCTTAGGAGGCATCGGGAAAGAAGGCAAGGATTCTGTAGGATGCATCGGGTAGGAAGGCAGGGATTCCGTAGGAAGTAGTAGAAGGTTATCATGGAGGGGGAAGTCGTAGATTCCTCACACAAGAGGTCGTCAGCACAGAAGGAGAAGTGGACCAGTACGGTGCCACTTTGATGGCAGAGGGCTGTGAGATTCACAATGAGGTGGAAGTTGGGAGAGCACAGGAAGAGTCGGGTCACCAAGAGGGAGCCACCTGGACCGGTTCGCCGAGAGGGAGCTGGTCTACCTGGAAGGAGACGCCGGGATAGGTTCACCAGGAGGGAGCCGGGCTACATGCAGGGATCCGTCTGGATTGGTTCACCAGGAGGGAGCTGATCTGCCTGGAGCCGCGGCTGGAATAGAAGTAACCAGATGGGTGGGTGCTGGGAGGAAGTGGCCGGGAGGAATCTGCTCGGAGGTCAGGCGAGGTCAACGGATGAGCGCGCTGGGTGGGCGGGGCCGGTGCGCAAGGAAGCAGTGCTAGTCGGGAGTCACCGGATAAAGTAGGCATGCCGCGTGGAGGGAAGGAGGTTTCCTGGAGAAACGGAAGCCGACAGCTACAGGAGCCAGAAGGTGCTAGAGCAGGCAGGTGCGGATCCGGCAGTTGCTGGAGCCAGTAGGTGCGGGAGCCAGAAACATCGACGGGTAGGGTAGGAGCCACTGGAGATGAGCTAGGAGACGTGGTGGGGTTGATCACGCCAGGAAGTGGAGGACAAGGATAGTCCCTCATCGTCGGGACGGCTAGAGGAGAGCACTGCAGGGATTGCGCACAGGGATAAGGACTGGTTCGAGGGATCATCAGCGGGAGATGTGGGATCCGCGTGGGATGAAGGGGTCAACCTGATGGGAGCCTTGCAGGATATCGGGGAAGGCATGCACAGTGGAGAGGAGACACTGGTGAAGGAAGCTCGTCACCGGGAGGGCCGCGCCTGGGTCGCCTGGATGTGGTCGTCGCACATGCAAAGGCAGAACTGGGGAGACGCCCACCAGTCGGGATACATTGGGGAGAGACATGCCGACGTGGAGGGCTGCTAAGGGAAATGAGCCTGGAGGGGGGTTTCACAAGAAGGGATCTGCCCACAGGGATAAAAAAACGAGAGAGCCTGGAGGGGCGGTGGAATAAAGTAAACCCAGCCCTACATGAGGTGGGGGCTCCACCCCTCATGGGGAGAAACTCTAGAGGCTGAGGAAAAAAAATAAATGGGAGGATGACTATTCAAGATTAATTTCCCTCTGATACCATGTAGGTTGAGAAACCCCCATTCCTCCTTACCTCAAACTGAGGCTGAGTTGTTCTTTTATAATGAATGATAAAGGCCACATGAGACCACAAGTCTGATGTGGGATACAGACTCCAACAAAGATGATTTTATAAAATTGTTATCAATAAAAAGTGTTGTTTTATTGAAATGTGGTTTGGTATGGAAAATGATAGAAGTGTTTTTTCAATAAATGTTTGATTTATTGGTGTGGATTGACATGTAAAGGAAATGGTGAATTGAGTATTTTTGTGGCCTTGGAGGGTTACATGCTTGGTTATTACTTATGTTGGTTGTGTGGAAGTGGGTAGGAAGTCTCACTATAAAATGTGAACGGGATGGGTAGGAAGTCCCACCATTTTGGGTTGTCAGGTAGTGGGAATGAAGTCCTGCTAGCCGAAGATGGGGTGAACGATTTGGGCGAGAAGTCCCATCATTATGGTTTCTTTGTTGTGTGTTGCATTTCTTAGATGGAATTTTTTATGGAAATGTGAAATGGTTGAATTGGATTCCTTGCATGGAATGGTTGATTGGGCTTCCTTGTATGGCATGTTTGGCTCATGGCACGATTTTTGGATTTCCCTGGGTTTACTTGGTTTGGGTGAAATGGTTTGGTAAGGGTTTTTTTGGCTTATGGCAATGGATTCACTTGTGATTATTTTATATAAACTATTTTATATAAATGTGCTAACGGTTTTATCCTAGTGGAATGTGTAGGGATGTCATTTGGGTAAAACCTACTGAGTAGTGGTACCCACCCCCTGCTTTGGAACTTTGGTGTCTTTGTAGATGCCATGTACCAGGATACAGGTAAAGTTAAGGCATCTCATTTATAGTTGTTCATGGTGATGCTTGAGATGTGTTGGTGGATCTTGGATCTTGGATCTTGGTGTGGAGCTATGGTGGTGGCATGGCTCATGGTGTTCTACTGTTTAGTTTCTGCTTTGTACTCTGATGTTTTGTGGACATGTCTATTTGAACGGTTAAGGGGTATATGATGGAATTGTTAGTATCATATGGTTGGGTTTTATAGTGCATGAATCTTTCATTGTTGGTTGGTTGTGTTGGATGATCTCCTTAAGGGAAAATAGTTCCCCACTATTCCTTGAAGCCCTCGGCATTTATTTCCAGCATTTGGCACCTTGGTAACGTCACTTAAGGCCAAGTGACCCTCACCACCTCTTCAAGACAATGATGTAGGGGTGGGGTGTTACGGGATTTATATGTGGATATTTATGGGGATTATGTTAAGGAATGAATATTTGTTTTGGACTGATGACTGTATAAATTTCAGAGACTGATCAACTAGATGGTGATGAAAAATGTAGTTATGCATTTTCATCAGGTAGAATTGTATAACATTTTGGTCAAGAGAAAAAGGAGCACTGGTCTATTTTTCATTTGGGTCAAGATTAGTAGAATAATAAGTGGTGTCAATTCATTAGATTAGCACTAATACCAATTAGTCATATTGATATAGAGAATGATCCATCAGATATAGGCTGATAGCAATAACTTTATTAGACACAGTAACATCTCCCTGAGGAAAATAAGAAATAGAGATTTGTTGGAAGAGTTTTTTGGAAGTTATTATTGAAGGGAGATTTTAAATTAATCTTAAGTTGAAACTATATTTGTTCCATAATAATTTAAAAGTTATAATTTCCCCATTTGGTACAGATCATCAAAATGAGAAGAAATTTTTTGTTTATAAACTATGTTTATAAAGAAAATGAGGAATCTTAAGTATTTCATGTGTTTCCATCATAATGAAGAAATAGATATGATATATGAATCAAAATAAATAATAGTTATAATGTTTTAAGCTAGTTGACGTTTTGAGAATCCTATAGAATTCTTGAGAAGTATCAAGAAGAGTTGAAGAATTCAAAGATCAATCCAAAATGAAGGGGAAATTCATGTTTCGTGAAATTTGGTTAAGTGGGAAACATTTTCAAATTCTTTCCCAATCCAAATTTGGGGAAACTATAAATTAGTAGGAAGTACATTGTACTTTCTAACACTTTTACTTTTCACAAATGAATAGATAAGGTGAAAGAACTGAATTTTTTTAGAAATACTAGCTTCTTAGATTGAGTTTTCCAAATGGGTTTTTGGATAGAAGAATAAATAGGAAAAATGTGTTCAATGGTTTCTGGAATAGACTATTCAATCAAACCTATTTTTTCAGAAAAATTTTAATAGTGGTTCAGAATTGTTTCCGATTTATTCTTATAGACTTACGTTTTCTAGACTAAACAATCATAATTGGTAATTGGACTGAGCCATCAGACTGAGTATCCTTATAAAGTATTGATAAGTTCTTACCTACTACTGTGTATGAGTGTAAAGAATTTCATTAACAATTATCAAAATTTAAAGTTCATATGGTATAAGGGTAACATGTTTAGAAGAAATTGATAATTGTTTCTCACCTTTTAATACATACTTTAATTATAACATTTATTCTAGAAGAATCACATTCACTATTGTATGGATTGTTGCACTACACAAATGTAAGGGTATATCCTACTTGTTTGTATCAAAAAAAAGATTTTTTTTCTAGTGGATTGTTTGGTATGAGATTGATTTCAAACCATTCTATGGAGATAGATAATATTTTTGAGTAGTGAACCTTGTAAATTCTTATGTTATAATAGTTGGGTGATTTTTTTTTTCAAAAAAGTGATAAATATTTAACAAGAGGAAAATTTTGTTTCAAAATAAAGGTAAAATAAAATAAAAATGTATCACTAATTCACCCCTACCCCCACTCAGTTATACATTGATCCTGGTAGGGAAATATCAATTTGATTCAGAGGGAAGGCTCCCTTCACTTACTCTTTGTTGAAGTTTTTAATGTATATTTCTTATGGGGAATATAAATTCCATGAATAATAAGGGGGATCCAGTCTTTAATGGTAAGAACTATCATATATATAAATATATCATGATTCTTTATCTTATTTATCATAGGTATGATGTTCTATAGGAAACTATATATGGGTTTACTCAAATTTATAAAGAAGATACACTCACATCAGTGGATAGGAAGAATCTTGTGAATTATGGGAAATATAGTAATGATTTACTCTCAACAGTTTCTCATAGAGAGTTTCTAGGAGTGAATGGTGTTGCTACTACTAGTGATATCTAGGAAATTTTTAAGAACATTTAAAAAAGTAATAAAAACGTGGAAAAATAAAAGTTAAAAAATAAGAGAATAAATTATAAAGATCTAAAAATGGGTGACTATGAATCCTTTCTTGACTTAATTATACGGTTGAATGATTTTGTGAGAACCATTAGATGTGTTTTTAAAAAGCTTCAAGACTCAACTATTATTGAAATTATCTTCATAACTCTTCCTGATAAATTTTATTCCAAAGATTCATCATTGGATGATAGAGATCCTAAAACTCTCTCTCTTTGTAGTATATTCATGGTAATATCATGACTTATGAAATGAGAATAGATAATGTTATTAAAGTAAATGTTAAAATTTTATCGATATATTTCCTTCATAGATGACAAGAAAGGAACATTTATGAATGTTTTTGAATAATAATAAGTTGCTGAATCTGAATCTATAATTTAGTTATGTAACAATCTTGATGAATTGTGAACCTTTTCTTCTAAAAAAGTGAATAGAGATATAAGAAAGAATAAGGGGAAATTTCCCTTCCCATTTTTCAAATATGGATCTATTGGGAAACTTCTCATGAATTTCCCCCCAATAGATGAATAAATACCATAGTGATATAGTTGATTGAAGGAAGATAAGGTATTGGGGAAAAAGGTGATAAGTTTAAAGCATTTTCAAGGATAAAGGATAAAAATATCCTTTGTTGAAATTGTTAATGATAAAGTGTTTGGAAGTAGTGGTTTTAAAGAATATGATAATGGTCATGAATTTCATCTAAAGAGAGAGTTGAAATAATGCCTAAGAATGATATTTATACATGGAAATTAAACCAATATGTTGAATAAGGAATTTTCTAAAAAAATACTCAAGAGTATTATCCTGAAGATAAAGCAACGATACATGACGAAATTGATTATCTGAAGAAGTCTCTTGGGACTGAAAAGAAATGGAATGAACATATTGAAGTTTATTTGAAGAAAAATTAAGAAGAGGTAAAACCTATCCAATAAAAAATTAGTCTGATTAAAGAGTTACATATTTTAAGGAACTCTATCTCTAATGATTTTGAAATTTCTAGAAAGGGTTAACATGAGAAGATTAAAAAGTTACCTTCAAAGGTTGAGAATAAAGGTGAAATCATTTCTATGAATAGGGAAGCTAAGAAACACATGTATCCGGATAAAACCAATAATGAAAATAATTTATATGTTTCTAATAGTTCTGATAATAAAAAAGTTTCTACCAATTCAGATTCTGATAAGGATGGAAAGAAATATAAGTTGAAAAAGAAGATAATGGGTTATTGAGACCAAGTTGGAAATAAGTTTTTTTATGTTGGAAGATTATTTGTGTTGTATTTTTTTGTCAATGAAGTTTTTGAAGAAAAATAAATCACCTCACATTGTATTTGTTGGTGGTCAGAATGACCATTGTATTTAGAAAATTATAATCACAAAGCATAAGAAAGTCCATCTAGTTGATAAGATGTTTTCTGGATGAAATTGTTCATCAGAATCACCATTGTTTCAAAAAGAAGGGAATATTTTATTGAAGAATAAAATCAGATTCTGCAAGGATCTGATAAAAATATGATGATTCTTTACTGATCTTGGAGTTCTCATAAATCATAGGTTTTTGGAAAACTTATGATACAATATTTATGAAAGAAAAGGGGAATTATTCCAATCATATTGATGTTTAGATGGAAATAAATATGTTTTTGAAGTAATGTAAAGTTACAGTACATTCCATTATACATCATACAATGATAAAATTGATCTTAAATGTATTCAAAGTCATGAGGAAGTCATGATAAAAGCTGATGTTTGGAGGAGAAGAATGTTTTTAAGGAGAAATATTTCTAATGTCAGTTCAATAGTATGAGAACACATGACATAAAAATATTTTTTTTCATAGAAGGTTGACCATAACATGAAAATTTGAAGATTTAAGTTTTCAGTTAGACCAATTGGCCATCAGAAAAATATTTAGGCTAACAAGTTGAGTTTTGAAAAGTTAATTGGTGTCATATTTAGATAAGGAAAGAAGTTGTTGAAGTCAAATTTAATTGAACCAATCTATCAGACATGGTGTTCCACCAATCCATTGTAATTTACTATGATACCAATTAATATTATTAGTTTGTTTTGATTATCATTAGAATATTTTTATCAAAGGCATAATTTTTTTGTTGAATATTTTGGGACCAATAAAAAGAAAATAAATTGAGAATTATTAGAACCAATAAAGTAAGAATAAGATAAGTTAGTGATGACCAATATGAATAAGAAATTCAGAGATCAATCAAAAATTTAGTCAACCATTTCCCATCACATTGAATTTTTAATTGTTTTATGGAAACTGTATTTTACTTATTGTTGATGCCTGCTAAATAAGAATAGGTAAAATCAGAAAGGTGGAAATAACTAAATAAGGGTATTATTTTCCCCAAAATGTAAATAGAAGGTGAAAGTAACCAATACATGTAGATCGCATGATCCTCTAAGGGACTCAAAATCACATGACCTTAAAATGGTCACGTGAAGACTCCACTCATAGTCCATAACTATAGTGGATCCCATAGAGCCCCCTTCGACGAGTCATCCTTATCTTATGATGGTTATCTAAACAATCGTTGGTCACGTGGTAATAGTAGAATGAGTTCCATCTGGTCACAAGGGCTTTCATTGGAATTTTCATGACAAACAATCTAAAATTCCTTAAAAATAAGTGGAAATATTCAAAAGTTAGAGGTCTATTATGTATGTAAAAGATCATGATACACATCACCAATGGGGTGGATAATTATCCTTGACCACATCCAGGACAACTCACAAGACCCCAGAGACATTGTAAATAAAATAATTGAAATAAAATGGGACGAGGTCGGAGCTACTCGTGGTTACTGAATGACATGTGATGCACCCCTAACCGTCTGAAATACATCTCGAGTTCCTGCTGACATGTCTGTCTTACCTCACTAATGCCCAAAACATGTTACCCACATTACGCAGAAGGCATTAGGTGTGTCTAGGTAGCCACGCTCAACCCATTTGGCTCTTCAATGATAAAACAGACGAGTTTCACCGTGAAATTATCAGAAACCCCATATGACCTATATTGGTCATGTAAAGAATCACCAAAAAATAGAGAACATTTCTTCAACAATACCCATGAAAAATTGCATAGTCTCTATCATTTTAAAAATAAAAAAATGGGATAAAAAGGAATGAGGTGAGAGCTATCATGGTCATAAAATGATTGTGACATGCTAAGGAAGTTTTTTATATGGTCTTGTGAGACTCTCATACAATCTAGTCAAGACATAGAACATCTCTTGGGCACCTCTTAGTGGATGCCTTTATTTTCCATAAGGCCTTTGGAGATGTCAATATGTCAAAATGGAAGTCTATCAACATGCCCACATGAGTCAAAAAAATCCCCATTAATTGGCCAGTCCTATAAAGGGATCACTAAGAGGAGGGACTCACAGTCACTAAAAATAAAGTGGTGCCCTCGAAATGATCCATGATAAAGACTCGCAAAGATGCCTATTTCTATATCACTTCACCAAATCTAGCTTGGACCTGTTCTAGATACAATGCACCATGTAGGGAACAATCGTGCAGGTGAGGCCTATAAATTCTACACCCTAACCTCAAAGAAAACTTGAACTCTCAAGTGAAAAAGGTTGTCTTTACATACAAGTAACAGAGCGATTTTCTCAGAGAAACTGATCACATGACTGGAAATTCATTTGGTAGGTAAAATACTGGAGGACTGTTAGAGTAATCAAGCATTAGTCATAAATCACATTGTCTGGTCGTTCATATATCATGTGAAGGATATTTGGTAGGATATGTGAAGAACATCCACACACACTCTAGATTGTGAGAGACTCCAGATAAACTGACATTGATTGAATCTAAGGCATTCACAATGTAAGTAGAGAGACTAATCATCGAAGACATAAACTAAAGATACGTTCACTAATTGTTGGGTGTTTTGTGAGAATTTTCCAAGACATGTGAAATCACCATGGCATGTTGCCTTGATCTTGTTATTCCCATTAGGCATGTTATTTTGGTTATGAAAATCTTCTGAATATATCCGAGAGGGACCTAAGGTACTCCTGCAAAAACCACCATATTCTCATGAAAGTCCCCATGGAATTTTCGCCCATGAATTACGATGTCCTTTAGATACATCGCCTGACTCATATAACAGTGTCAGGTCATGTCATCCATGTTATGTAGTTGTGCCTAGCCAAATGAAGGAAACTCTCACGAGGACTTCTGAGCGAGTCAGCTGAAGCTCACGAAGCCCTGCATACATGTTGGTTGAGACTTGAAATGACCTATAGGGATGTCATACAATACATTAGACACCCTTTGAGGTAGGTCAAAATAACTCTCGCAACACTTAACATATGTGTCCGTTGGATCTCATGATGGCACAAGGGGAATTCAGCTGGATAACATAACACTTTCTGGACAATCCATCCAGATCATGTGATGGCTTCTAGGACACACCATATGGGTCTTATGATGTCCTCCATATGGGTTGACTATATCATGTTATGCCCTTTAGAAAAGTGGACCAAGTCAATAATGTATCCTATGTATAGATAACCTTATCCACCATTAGTGTGGATTCTCTGACCCATAGGGAAACCCCATAGTGTATTCCCTAGTCATGGGAACTACCAAAACTCTGATTCATGCAATAACAGGAAGTGTAGGAAACCTACCTGAGGCCTGAGATCCATATCAAATATTCATTGGGTTGTTATAATATTTATGTCCTACATTCATATAGCATTTAATTAATTTTTTCCATTCATTTTTTCTCACACAAAGCATGTCTCATGTAGGCTTAGGGAGTTGTAATAATCATATCATTGGTGTTATAAACCTCCAAAAAGGAAAGAGAAACATTTGTGTGTAAGATACATCTAGTGGAATAATATGATAGGCCCAAACCAAAGGAAAATTTCAATATATATATGTCCCAATCAAATGAACAATGATAAATCGGATTCCTTCCATAACCAAGATATGCATGTCTCCTTCCAAAAGGACTTATCTCAAATAAGAATCCATTTAGATGGAAACACTATGACTATAATATTTCAATCATCTCAACCCAATCATCCCCATGGGATGATCACTCTAGCCATCTCTTGGTGGAATGGGAAATCAACTGAACAAGGATGACTCTGATCCCTTCTATACTCTAGATACATGTGATTCTTTCTCACTGTTCGAGAATTATATATAACACCCCAAGGACTATCCTATTACACAAGTCCCATATCTATACATCATAAGGCTAATCATCTGTTCCCCCTTGTTTATCACATCGATCATAGCTCACATGAGATTAGGGTGTCACATTTAACACCTCATTTCCATCCTGAATCTCCACTAGCTAGAGAAATCCCAATATATAATCCATGACGAGTGGCAAGATATGAACGCCACTCGTATAAGGGCATCAACCTTGAGGCCACTCCCAAGGGCATGATTGAACTAAGAAAAATCTGTTTCCTTATATAACCAAGATACATAGGATGTATCCTTGAGACCGTAGCTCAAATATTTTGTCTCAATACCTACTCATATTTCCTCAGTGCATGATGTTATACTACATAGGGTTAATGAACTACATGGGTTTTGATTCCTGAAATAATTAGGATATGTAAGACACATCAAAATGGCTCAATCCCATCCCTGTAATATGAATCACCTCCCTACATGGTATAATATTCTAAGGCATCGGGTTATACAGATTCATCATATAAAGTATCTATGCACCATTAGGAAAATGGATGGATAACCTCAAATATATACAGATGGATTCATTAATGAGACCCCAATTTCTTTTGTTCATTATTGAAATTTACATTGTTAGGAAGGATAATTTATCAAACATCATTTTTTCAGGTTAACTTGTCCCATATCTGAATTATAAAGAGTTTCTCAAACATATCATAAATCTTTAATAGAGTACCAAAGTAGGAAAAATTCCCCTCAAAAGGGTAAAATGATTCTGACCTCCCATCCTCTTGACTAATGTGAGTCCCCTAGAGTCAATGTTCCTGAAAACCCATATGACCAACAACATTTTTGAAGTAGGTATGTACCTATCTACAGCTGGGTGACCATTGCAAGTTTTTGGAAAAGGTGAAAATGGTATTCTAATATTCACGATTCTGCACAAAATACCCTCCCAAAAATCAAACCATCAAGAAAAACCCATTCCACACCTAAAAACCCAATCAAATAAAAATGGTGAACCTGATATCAATATCTTTAATAAAAAATGATTAGAAATTTTCAATTAGTCCATTCATTTCCTACATATGAAAACAAAAAGAGATATTATCATGAACTCTCGAATAAAAGAAATTTTGGTGAATCATGCGTCAAATCACTTTGTTTTTCAAACCCTATAGAAATCATAAAGTAAGACTAGAATGATCTTACAAATTATCCTCTACAATAAATGTTCTCATAATTACATCCCCATTTAGTCCAATTCAAATGAGCAAAATGGATGAGTTATGAATAAAAGAAAATTTTCATTAACCATGCATATTTTATTGAGCATCCTATGCCTATGATACTCCAAAAATAAGTAAACTTATTCTTTTTCATCTATGTAATTGTGAAATCGTAATCCCAACATCCCAATTAGAGACAATGTCTTCATCATCCAGTGTTTACTCTGGTAAGTCATCTTTGAATATAAAACACATGGCCAAAAAAGAGACCTAAACTACTCGACAACACCAAAGAAAGGTGGAAACCATGTTGGTCTAGGAGTACCACTGATATGGTATAATCTGATCCATGGAGTCATGCTTTGAAGTTCTCCAAGCATGAAAACTGGTAAGTCTGCATCGTCTTTAGAAAAGTTGTAGCTAATGTAGTAGACCTCATTTCCACAACCAACAGATTTTGGAGATTATCCCCAGAGTGATACGACCACCATATTCCATATCTGATAAAGGAGGGACAGTAATAAAAATATGGCCCCCTTATGGTTTAGTGCTTTCCAAGGAGGGATCCTGCTAAACATCGTCACCAGCACCATCTTGATGGTACCCACCAGTATCCTGGTGAAGGTACAAGACGACACATTGTCGCCCCTAACACCCATACATGGGAAATAAGGAAGGCAAATAAGTGGGGGAAGGTAGGGGATTTCTAAGAGAGGGATCATATCCCCACCCCTACAGAGAATGACTACCAGTATATTCAAGTAAGAACCCGAATAAAGGCTCATATCCATACTCAATTGGAAAATGTCTATGGGTATATTCACATAGCATGAATGGGGGAGACTAATATTCTGACCCTCGTGCACGAATCCTATCAAAATATTCTGTTGGCACATGGAAGAAATAATTTGGCACATATTCCTATTTAAATTGAATAAATATTAAAGTAGATAATAGAAATAGAAAATTTTCATGATTATATTCCTTCACACACTAATATATATTATAAAAAGATGAGGAACTCAACAGGAAAATTCCAAAAGTATTGAAAACAAAGCGACATGTTCATACACTTATCCCTATAGTTAGGATAGGTCGACACTCTAATTATTGAGAACAAGTGGTTCTACTGAAGCTATCACACATTCTTGATCTTATCCAGGAGGATTATATACATATTCTCATAAAGGGTGAGGCATTGGATCAGTATCATATTCTCATTACAACTAGGTGTCACTGGGTGAGAGTGGAACATGCGTTTTGACAGGGGAACATGTCTGTTGAAGAATTCCATCATCATATTCCAGAGGACTATGTTTGGGATCATATACTGATTCTATCCAAGGATTGAAATGTGATAAGGGCACATGGTATGAGATAGTCTCATACTCCTATCGAAGAAGTGCAACGACATAATCCAAAGGCATTGGATTGGGAATATATCCCTTTTGGTTGGGTCTAACCATGTGAGAATGGTAGAAGCCTTGGGATAGGCTCAAATTGTGGTTAGTGAATCTTCCTAGCATATTTCAACAGATAACACAAACCAGGAATGTATTCCAAATTCAACCAATGAATGACTGTGCTAGCATTATTCCATGGAAATATATGAGGAGTATCATTTTCCTTCTCCCATTACAGATTTATGTTTGCATATTATTACATGAAATGCATACTAATAGAAGGCTCAAATTCCAAATTCAATCAGGGCCCTCCAAGTGATAGAACCACATGCCTTGGGGTAGGTTCACATTCTTTAAAATAAAGACTAACAGAATATTCCAAAGGCTTAGTATCATGTTTATATTTATGTGTTGATCGAGGCTCGCCATGTGAGAATGGCACTTTCCTTGGGTTTGGATCATATTCCTATCAATAATGAGAAGGATCATCGTTATATTTCATAATCTTATAAGTAGTGTGATCAAACTATTCCATCACCATAGGGTCATATAAAAGTTTCAGAAACCAACATATAGTAAGCTCATACCCCTGCACAATCCCAAAAGGGAGGTCAGTATATTCTAACCATTATACAAAATATGTAATGTGTTTCTAATCTTCGCAATTTCAATATCCTTGAGGCCTTCGAGGCACATTCTCAACATCACAAGGGTAAGTTGACTCTTCTATCGAAGAGGTAAAAGATGGTGTTCATTACCATGATAGTCCTCCTCAAGGTAGTGAGGATACAGATTACAGGGACTCTACTCCTAAGATCAACCATGGTCAACCTCTACACAGAAATATCTCCCATGGATAATGCAATCCTCACCTTTACTAGACACCTCCATACAGAGAGGTTACCTAATCACTAACACCTTCTTATAGATAGGTTCTCAAAACATTGGTTTCAATGGTATATTGTTCCCCATCAACCTCCAGCAGCACACCACTCTCTTCTGCAGGTGACCTTCATAATAATATTCTATAGTCTGACTATATGGAGTCGTGTAATTCAAATTAAGAGGAGGACAACATTGATATATAGAGAGAATCATCTAGAAACAACCTCCCCATTATATTCTTACCCCTCAAAAATTTGAGCTATGAAATATCAAAAGAGCTTGAAAAGAATTGCATGACTTATCTATGAAAAAATAGTTTTTCTACTCATCAGCAGCTGAAGGATAGAAACATCCCTTATCCAGGGTATGAGGGTCACCTTCAAACCATCAAAATACACTTTTGTTTGCAAAATTTGGTTTCTATATCCATTACTTGGGGTTCAAAACCAGAAATGCATAGCACAAATTTACAACACACTTGCAGCCATTGCATCACAACTCATCGATAGTTAATATCCAGAGCCACATCATGCATTTATCTTTAAGGACAAGGACAATATAGTGCATGAAACATTGTTTCTCTCCTAGAATAGTATAACCCCATAGATATGTAATCCTACAATGTTGTAGTCTCTTGTGAGAAAAGGGGTCCTGGTAATGATTGGTCTAGTTAGTCACTACAATAGAATGCATCTTCTCTAATAGTATAAAAACATTATGACAAGAGAGAGAGGGGATAGCCAACAATATTTCAAATTTCCCCATCAAAGAAAATGAATTCATTTTCAACTTAGAGACCAAAGTCAGGATCACTCTGATAACTTCCTATTAGGAATGGAAATTATCATGGGATGTCATCACATCCCCCACTCCTACGCGAGCACAACTACACCACAAAAAATGGCCCATGATTGAAAATTCCATATCATCGTTGGAGGATAATACCCATACCACTGGGCTAGGGTAACATTTACCACAACCTCCACCTCTCAAATCCATAATTCCCAATATAATTTGGGACACATCAGTTTCAGCTACAAGAAAACACCATCCCACTAGGCTATGGGCATTTATATCTCAATCAACATAACCAAGTTCATCATCCCCTAACAAAACCCCGAAGACATTAGTGGTGATTCCAGATCAACCCCACCCTATAGGGTTGGGGGGCATTTATGCCTATATGTCTATCTTGGAAGTCATCAAATCCCCAACCGAAGCCATTGGATCCCCAAAAACTAGACCAATCAATGCCAATTGTGTCCGAGAATGACCCCCACCCCACAAGGCTAGTGAGTTTTAATTGGAATCATCACTAATGAGTAAATTAGCCTTCTCTAGGTTGTGTGGAATCAATAAATGGTTTTCATTCCACCAACACATCCCACCACAAGACATACTCATGCTGGTCAGGGTCCATTTGAAACCATGACCTGAGACTCCCTCAAAGTCACTATTCAAAGATAAAAATCGGAAGAACACATGTTGAATATAATTAGACACTGCTAATTTTTCAATCTAAAATGGCTCAATATGGACAAGGGTTTGAATAATGACCCAAAATAATGTAGTGTAGAATCACCATGATGCATTGACAGTAATGGTATAAAAAAATTGCCTCATATACCTCTATGATTATCGTCACTATTAACATGACAAATAGTTTAGACCAAGGAACAAATGTAGAGGGATGAAACACATAAAACATACCCCAAGAGGAGGGTGATTTGGATCCATAAAATGAGGTTTCACTCACCTGGAACCACAGACTACTACAAAATTAGGCACCTTTAAATAATGAGTTTCCACATCCATGGAAGAATACTACCAAAGGAAATGGAATAGAAACTAGTAAATCCCAGTTTATACCTACAATTACTGAGGTTCCTTGAAGTAATAACAATCATAATATAATTGTGAGATATAAGCTCTCGGATGACTTAATGGGAAGATACTCAAGGGCAAGATTCCCAATGGGTATTATCTATAGGAGGAGACTAATATTAATCCTCTGAGAGTCATTTCACCAGAAACAGTGGTATTTAAGCATCTAATTATATCTAGATCTAGGTATCTATTTTACATAAATGAGGCTATAGAATTTGACCATTACTTCCCTTCATTGTGTTAATTGCCTCTCACTCGTTAGAAAAATGATTTAGTCTTGGGACGAATCAAAAATTAGTGGGATATAAAACTGGTTCCACCTTTTCATCCCCTATATTATCTCTATAGATTCACGGCGGCTCAAAAAACAATTCCCTCAGAGCTCCTTTCCATCATCAAGTCCTTGGATACTAAAATTGAATACATGGAATGGAGACATGCACCTCTCAAAACCTGAGATAAATCCTTCACCTGATTGGGTGGATGACACTTTTCCTCCAACCAACTTAGGAAGTCCTACCTTCTCAATATTTTATGTTGTGGTAAACCATGAACAACAACTCACACACTCTGTCTCATAATTTGGGTAGATGATGGGCCCTTGGTATCAATAGGACATGACAAAGATGATGTGTTTTATATAGACTCTAATAGGGCTAGCCATTGATTCTTATAGCAGCCTACCAGTATGATCTGATTCATGATAGGAGGACCTTATTCATTAATTCCTCTATCAATTTAGTACTATAATGAGGAATAAAAAAAATTGTCCAACTGAAGAGCTGCAAGCAATGTGAAAATGGGAGGGTTCCTAACATCATAGCAAGGTGGAAAGCTTTAACATACTCACTCTACCTCCCACTCTTACAAGACAAACTACTGGAACTCTATGCTGAAAATATTAGCGATGATTTCAAACACCTATGATTATAATAAAATACCCAAGTGGATACCACGATTTTCCTAAAATGGTATAATGTTTGGAAAAAACCATTCAGCAGACCTGATCCAAAACTCAACTCTTTCCCACAATAGGGGAAAATGATAGGAAAAGCAGAAGCTATTGATGTCACTCTCAAGCCAGTAAAAGTTCCCTTCCAAACACATGGGTATTCCCTGAACTTCCCAATACCAATTTTTGAGTGGAAATAACCACTGAATCTCCCTTGGCTAGAAGCATAGATAAATCAGGGTCACCAAGGATTTTAACAAAAACTAAATAAGCCATACTCCTTTTGGAATGAATAAGTCCCTGGTCATTTCTTGGAAGCCATGGACAATATCTTGCTCACACTCCCACAACCTAAGAAGCGTAATGAGGTAAACCTCATCGACTACGTCAATTACTAAACTTTCTAAATGTGTTTGGTTCATAATATGTAGAACTTCTTCATCTTCCAATATGTCCTTCAGGGCATGATCGACTCTGACAAGTGGTGTTAGAAAGCTCCCCATAGTAGATGGATTGAATAACCGTGATCCAACTAGAAGAAAATGGTTATTTAAAGAAGTTAATTTCTAGTTGTGCAGAGAAATTAGACAACTAGATTAATCAAAATATAGTAGATCAAGCCCATGCCACTCTGAAATCACAGTTGTGCATACCCTCAATTTCTCGACCACCCAAGAAGGGAACATCAAATATACCTCCCAAAGCATCTGAAACATGGGAACCACCCAACCAAATGGAATCTCCATCATACAAAGATATTATCATTGAATATTTCAATGTGATACACTAGATATACCCATTTTCCAATAAAGAATAATCCCCCAAATATTAATTTCATGCACATAACCAAGGAATGGGAGGCCACATGCACAGGAACTGAGGGTATATAGGACATAATGGGATTTTTAAGACCCAATATTCCAGCCACATCTCTATGTAGAATGAATATGTAGCTAAGAATCATGGGAAACCACATCAGTGGGCCCAACAAGGGAAGGGAGGTGTCTGAGAACCCTCTAGCAGTTATCTATAACCAATTATCATGCATGAACACCAAGTGGGGCTCAACCCAATCAGACAAGGCAGCAGGGAAGGTCATTGTGACCTGCACCACTAGCATTGGATATTACCTCTACTTATACATAAGAACCATGCCTTCCCACATTAGATTCCTCATATCTAGAATCACATGAGCATTAAAAACCCTATATCGAGAAGTGCCAACCTCTGTTATAAAATTTTGACATTCTGAAATAGCTAGTGGCGTTCCCAGCTAATATTTCAATCCTCAAGGCACTCCATATTTCAAAGTAACTAGGGAAGGAACTTTTTGAATCCCTCTAAAGCCCACAAGAGTTCTAGATAGAAGTCACTATAGCCGAGGTCTATTGAGTTGAGAACATGTCATCAAAATATCATATCACTGTCTCTTCCACTGATCAATATCAAGAAGAAATCCTTTATGGGAACATCAGACCCCTATTTTTCTTAGGCAGACTCAATAATGTCAACATCCAAAGGGATCTGATTGATAATGATTTTGGGATCAATATTATCCAAGTATAAACCCTATATCATTTGGAATATAGAGAAGGGGATTTTTATCCCACTAATCTGTCCATATAACAGTATGATAAGCATGAGAAAAGACATATTTTAAAGATCAATTTTGATGCCCAGTTTCAATATCTTACATTAGACACTATGTTTATTGTAATCAAGAAAGACACCACATAAAACATCCTTCTCAAAAGTCCCTAGCTCTATAGCCATGTGGAGATACCTTCAACATTCCATCATTGTCTGATGTATATGATTAATCGAAAATTCAGCATACTACATAGGGATAGTGCCCTATTTGATACTTATTGTGACACATAAATTGAAGAATATTTCTATAAAAATGGAGGTAAATAACCAGTTTTTAATGATGATATATGGGTTGCATCTCCCAATAGCTCGGGGACCAACCCTGTAAATCCCTAGAGTATGCTAGATGGTGACTATGTACTCCCCATAAACCTGGTCGAAGTCACAGTTATAATCCCATAGGACCAAGCCCCTCCTTTCCTAATGATATCATCAAAGACTATCATCTCCATCATCTGTATATAATGAATCCATCCATAGGGGATGATGATGCCTCTTCTCATGCCCTCTCTCACCCTGATAATAAAAGAGAATCACCAAGATTTCATTCTCCATCTGAAAATGTCTCCATGGACTCAAATATGGAAGAATATGTGGATGTCCTTAGGAACTCCCCTCTAGTATTCGAGAAAGGTGCCTCCACCACCATTGATGAACGTGTGAAAATAAATCTTGGAATAGAGGAATCTTCGTTAACTACAATGATTAGTGCCTCAGTTCCCCTCGAAGAGAAAGATATTTACATTGAATTTCTGAAGCCGCACTAATATGTGTTCTCTTGGAACTACACTTAAATTAACATACTAAATCTTGATGTGTCTATGCACTATATTGGGCTACCAAATGAGCATCAGGTATTCATGCAAGTATCTTGGGGGATGCAACACTCTCATTCCATGAATGTAGTGGTGAAGGATGACACCTTGATCAAATCTAACTTTGTTCAGGAAGTGAAATACCCATGATGGCTTTCCAAAATCATCTATGTCAAGAAGAAGAATGGTAAAATTAAGGTCTCCATTAACTTAAGAGACCTTAATAGGCATTTCCAAAAGGTTGATTGCCCATTTTTGAAAATAGAGATCTTGATTGATGCGACTACGAGCTTCCAAGACCTTTGTTTCATGGATCGGTACTCAAGGTACAATCACATTATGATATCCTTTGAGGATGAATAATTTTATAAATTTAGAGTGCCTTAGGGGATCATTATATATTAGTTCATTCCCTTTGGCTAGAATAATTCTAGTGCCACATATCAACCTGCCATGCATCATATCTTGAAGCCATTGTTGCGAAAGATTTATGAAAGTAATGTTGAATACCTAGTAGTTAAATACTGATATTTATATGATCACTTGATGGACCTTCAAATAATTTTTGGAAAGCTTTAATAGCATATTCTAAAGATGATTCTTATAAAATTCACTTTTTGGGTAACATCATAGAAGTTACTTATATTTATGGTGCACCACCACAACATTGAGGTCGACCTGGAGAATACTAGTACTATATTATAAATTTCACCCTAAAAATCTCAAAATAATTTATGGGGAACCATGGAAACCTTGCTTACATATGGTGATTCATTTCTCAACTAGCTGGTAAAACTCTTCCCTTCACCAAAATAATGAACAAGGGAATCACTTATCAATAGGATATTGACTGCTAAGAATACATTGAGAGTATCAAAAAGTACCTCTTGCACCCATCTGTTATGATGCCTCTAGTGGAAGGGAGTCCAATCATCATATATATAGATGCCATGTAATTATCATTGGTCACCGTTCTAACACAAAAAATAATGTGGGAAGTGATAATAGACTATACTACCATATCTAGACTATGATAGGTAATGAGAAAAAAACGCTCTGATGTTGAGAATAACTTCCTTGAACTCATCTTCATAGTGAAAAATATAAGGCATTACATGAAGCACCATGAACTCAAACCAGTCTCTTGTATCGAATCACCCAAGAACATCCTTGGTCATCTAATGTTGACTGGGAATTTCACCCAATGGGTGTTAATCCTTCATCAATACGACAGTAAATGTGTTTAATAGATGTTATTGAAAGTACAAGACCAGAATGATTTTCATGAAACACATCTTTCCCTGGAAATAATTCCAGAATACATTTACCATCCAGATGCAAAGGTCTTCTTTTCCAATGACACTCCTCGAACATGGGATTTGTATTCTGATGGTTCCTCACAATTTCCTATTTTTACAATGACAGAAAAATGAAGGTTTAATTGGGTTGGCTTAGTGGTTGTATTTTTCTCTCCTGATAATGTTTTTTTTCCTACCCTTTCTCACTATCCAAAGGCTTCACAAATAACAATACAGATTACCAAACCCTCATTGATGGATTTGAACAAGACCTACAACTAATAATATCCTACCTAAATATCAAAGGGGATAAAGAGTTAGTGATAATGAAGATCAGTAGAAAATATTCCTTCAAAAATAAATAATAAGCCCCTCTAACTAGCTATTTCAAGGGACTTATGGAAGAGTTCCCTTTTGAGTCCACATTGAATCATATTCATTGATCACAGAATGTGTCCACTGATTAATTGGCCAATGTAGCCACTGTCTTGGCTGACCCAAATCAAGAAGAATAAATATTCCATATTACACATCGACAAATGGTATTGGAGATCTTCATTTACGATATGTAAGAGATCAATTAGGTCCACACTTCCCCAGAGTGTGATGCACCGGTGATCGCCATTGAATGGATGGACCAAATAATTGACTGTCTATAAAATAGGACTCTCCCAGTAGATAGAGCTATAAGGAAATAGATTTAGTGTCGTGTAGAGAACAATACCCTATAGGATGGATCAAATGAGAAAAAAACCCTCTATAAGTGTGAATTTGATATAATCCTCCTCATACACATAGCAGAATGAGAGATTTTTCTATCCTGGAAGAAGTCCACATGGGCTCTTGCAGCACCCATCAATCTGGGACCAAGATCTCCCCCCTGAATGAGGAGGTTAGTATATTACTAGAAAATCATGATATAGAACTATGTAGAGTTCTCCAAGAAATTTCAAGTGTGTGAAATCCATGAAAACATCATCCATCAACCCCCAAAATTATTATATACACCTAAATATTTATGGCCATTTTCTGTTTGGGGTAAGGATATCGTGGGGCCATATCCCACAACCACTGCTATGTAGTTCAAGTACAACTTTACTACTACCAACTTATTTTCCAAATGGTATGAGGTAATACCACTAAAGATAGTTGGGACAAAGAACATCATAAACTTCATAATGTATCATATCATCACCAGTTTTAGGTTCCCTCACAAAATATTGATGAACATCAACACTAAATTATGTTCTATAGAGTCAATGCTACTCTACCAGGAGTACAATATTGAGTCTAATAACACATCTTGATATCATACAACAAAAAATTGCTAGATAGAGGCCTTCAATAATAATCTGTAAAATATACTGAAAATTTATTGAATAAGGATAAGAAATATTGTGTAGAAAACTCTTTCATTCTCATGGGGCCTATAGTACAACCATTCGTACTGCTACATAAGCAATGCCATACTCACTAGTGTATGGGGATGATGTAGTATTACCCATAGAAGTCCAGCTACCCTCGCTCCGAATATCCATCTTCGATAAACTCTTAGATAATGAGAAATTGGAAAAATAAATATATGAATTTGAATAACTTGATGAGAATATGTTGTGTACATTGCACAACCTTGAGGTCCACCAAAATTGGATTTCATGAGACGTCAATAAAATGGTTTACGTCTGCTCATTCCTCTAAGGGGAATTAGTGGTGTTCCTCATAACCCCGATTTTACTAGGAAATAATCCCCCAAAGATAGAACCCAAATGGGAGGGAACTTACATCATACATAATGTATATCGAAACAGGCCTTACTCATTGTACATAGTGGATGGGGACCATGACACACCACCCACCAATGAAAGATTTCCCATGAAATACTTTGTATATATATTAGCACAAGAGTTTCAAAATCTATGTAATTATCATCATTCATACTAGTTATATGATGTTAAACTCTATAATCTCATCCTAGATACATGAAGTTAAACTATACAAGATTGTATGGGTTACAAGATGTTAAACTGTACAAGATCATCAAGGTTACATGTTGTTAAACTATACAATATCATCCTGGTTACATAACATCAAATTGTACAAGATCATCAAGGTTACATGATATAATAATGTACAAGATTTTCCTGGTTACATGGAATTAATCATTACAAGATCATCCAAGTTACATGAAGTTAAACTGTAGATGATATTCCTAGTTACATGGCATTAAACTGTACAAATTCATCCTATTTACATGATATTAAACTGTAAAAATTCATATTTACCACAAGATAATAAACTACATAGAAGATATCCTAGATGCATGAAGTTAAACTATATAGTTCATCAATAAATACATATGGATTGACTCCTATCATCACAGGATACAAAGTGAAGTAAAACCATTTGTTTTGGGCCCAGTTATAATGATCATTCATCTCAGGAGGCCCCCTTACTTACTGTATGACACTAAACTACATGGATCTATAACATACCTCATCATTCATGTAAAATCCCAAATGTCATTATTATATGACGTAAAACCGCATGGACCTTGTAGAACTATATATTGATATATTCTCATTTCTAGTAAGATACATAGGGATGCATCAATAAAATATTTTGTTCCAACTAATACATGATAAAAATTCCCTTGTTATACCCTCTATTGTCTCTGTATTGTCGGGAAACCCTTCTCAATCTTCATTTCACAGACCAAACATGGATCACGTGAGCTTAGGAATTGTGGTAAGGGATTATCCAAATGATAAAGGCATAAAATTATACAATAGTTCCATCACAATCCAGAATGACAGACCATAAATGGAAAAAAAGGCATCCTCCCTACATGACATTAAACTGTATGGTCAACGTCATTACTGCATGACATTAAACTACACGGTTCTTCCAGAACAACATGTTGTTTGATTCTCATTCTCATGAGATATGTGGTTATTTCCAGAATTCCATCCTAGGTCCCAACTGCCACATTTTCATTTATTAACATCATTTCACCTCTGTCATCACTGCATGACATTAAACTGCATGGAACTTCTAGAAATACATGTATCTTGATTCCTGTCATCACATGATACAAAGTGATGCTTGTATCACGAATCATGATCCTAAAAACAACAGTCAACCAAAATAATTCTCACCTCTACGTATGGGTCACACCATGTTTTTCCCATTCAAGAACTATGTGTGACTTTATTCCTACCCTCAAAGGATATGTTGTAATGCCCAAATTTCCAACTCTATGGCTAGTCACAAAAAAATATATATATAAAAATTCCCTTCTCCTGGCATGCGGTCCAAACCTGTACTGGATAATTCATTTAGAACTATGTGTGCCTTGATTCCCATCCTCATGGGATATGTTGTGATTCCCATGCCCCTATCTTTGGGCCTAACCGCATCATTTCCACACATTCACGTTGATTTATCTATGTTCTTACATCATGATGCTAAAATGAAGGTGATTCTAAGAACTACATGTTTCATGATTTATGTTAACATAGGATACATATTTAAGCACTAATTTTTATCCTTGGGTCCAGCCATTGTTCCCCTTTTCACATCGGTTCCCACGTCTTTACCGCATGTTGTTAAATTTCATAGTACTGTGTTCTTACCACCTGAAGTTAAACTATGTAGAAGTACATCCTTACCACAAGATGTTAAACTACCTGGAAATAAATCCTTAATGCATGACATTAAACTGCACTGATGTAAATATTTCCCCACTACATGAAAATAAATTATGTAGACAACCACCCATATTTCATTACCTATCATAGGGCCGCAAGAACATTACCATGGTCAACCAAAGTATCGGGTGCTTCCATCTTCTTTTAAAGTACCATAATCTGTAAACCATACATCATTCCTCATGTACTTCAGGTCACAAAAAATATACATGGCCCTAGAAAGGATATCAAACTTCAAGGTCCCTTTTCCAGACTAGACATACATACCCATGGCTCCTGTATATGTGCTTATGGGCATCAACCAAATGCATCACTCTAAAAAAGGTCATTCCAATACTTGTGATCCCTGACACCATTGTGGTATAACATAACACCTTAGTGTGATCTGAACCTCTCCTAGTATGATTATCCCATATCATCACTCATGATCTGATAACCTTGATCCATGATTTATTGTATGCTCATCTCCTATATAGAAGGATGAAGGGGTACTCCTGACCCTAGATACCCTAATTTGGTTCGTTTGTATTATCTTTCTTATTAATTCCCTGGGTATCAAGACCATAAACTATATTCAATTTTTTCAAATATGTATGAACATAAATGCTAGCCTATAATATTCCAAGTCATAAGAATTTAAACCACTAGAAAAAAGAGACACTAAACTTGTCTGGTTGAATACCCATAAACTCTACCCTAATTTGGCTCATTTGTATCATCTTTCTTAAATAAATAATTCAGGAAGATTATATGGGATACTCTATGTCACTAGTATAATCTGATCTATGATCATAGGACCCCTACCCCAGGAAAATATTATATCAATGATTTTTCACATTTCCTCACCATGAGAATATGTTCACTAGGTGGTGGTGTAACTTTTAGGGTTCTCTAACCCCTCTTGGATATTAAATTTTTTATAAATTTGACTTCATGATTTATGGAACCTCAGATCATAGAAAACCATCAATGGTCCATGGAAAAGATATCAATATTTAAGGGAACCTTTTCTTTAATATGCATGTATGTTTATGACTCATTCATATGCGCCTATGGTCGTCAACCAAATATGTCAGTCTGTAAAAAGAAAATTGTAATTCTTTTGAGCCATTACATCATCACAGAAACACTCAATATCTCAATGTCTCTGAACTACTCCAGGTATGGCTATCCTATATCATCATCCTGACTCGATTTCTTTGAACCATGACTTACAGTATCTACTCCAAACTATCCCAGCAGATTTGATATAATAAACATTGCATCACTGTGTTTTGTACCCCTTAAAAAAGAAAGAATGTGATACTCCATTCTTGAACCTATAATGGCTCACACCTTATGATTCGAAACCATAGGGCGTAGAGCTCGATATTTATAATTAAGAGCTAAATTTCCCTATGGTTCCAGAGACCTTCTTGGAAAGCCTTTCTCCATACCCAAATTCATCATCTAAATGTTTCAGTCTTCACAAATCATTAATTTCCATAAAAAATGTAACACCCAGACCCCTGTTACCAAGATTCAGTGCATTATTACATAACATTGGCATGATACAAAGAATCATGTCTCGAAAGACCTATCAATTTAGTAGCCTTGTAAGTACTAGATACATTCATATGTTTTACATTAAAAAATGAAATAAAAATATCAACAACATTTTGTCCCCATTTGAGCACATATATCTTTATCCTATCCCTATAGGTCAACCATAAAATACATTTTCACATCCTGGTAAAAATAAAAGACAGGAATGGGTGAGCTCAGATGGTCAGTAAAGATAACAATATAGCGGAAACATTCATAAATAATCATAAACATTTAAGTAAATGTATAAGACTAAACCAAAAGCCTCTTAAACTTAAACTTAAGAATAATATGGAAAATATAAAATCAAATATTTTCATTTACTTATTTACATAGATATTATACTAGTCAAATAATGATATGAAATATCAATATAAACTTTCATAATGATGGAATGCATAACAGCAGACTTCATAACCACATAGTTAAGGCCTTGTTCCAAGAATACAAATAAGATTTTCTCAAGGCCTTGTGAAAAGACACTAGTTTGTCACATGAGACCTACCGATGTGTAGAGGATCTATAGCAGGCTCCACCTGTCACATACTATGTCCAATGCATTCCTCATTTGAAAATTTTTAAACATAACATAAACATTCGTATTAAAAATAGCATACGAAGTGTCAATAATTTATCCATAAACTATGAATGGTGTTAAAATAAAACATCCACATTTAAAAATATCACAAAACCTTCAATTCAATATGGAATTTTTGTATGATAATAAATCAACTTCAAAAAATCTTAAAATCTATCAATGGATATTGACATAGATGAAATCCAAACTTTTTTAGAGAAATATCTCTCTCTATTATGAAATCATATAAATGTCATATAATTATAAAAGAAAAAATTTATTTTTAAAATATTCTTATAAACTTTTATGGGAATCATTGACGATGTTATAATGGTGGAAAATAGCTACACCCACTGTATAAGTTAAAATAAGACATTCTTACCAAATTTTTTTCGAAAAGGTCATAAAGTACCTTGTTTGGAAAATAACAGAAAGATTAATTTCAAAACATATATGGTCAAATAAGGGTATAAATTACTTTTACCCATAGTCTAGTAAATATTAAAAATTATTCAAATAAAATTTTTATCAAAACATGGATGTGGAAGATAAAGGGGCCCTAGTAGATACTTAGGTATTAACAACCTCAGGTAATTAAAGAGATTGTTGAATTAACCCTTACCTTGTACTTTTCCTTTTTCAATGGTATGTTATCCTCTTGTATAATGGTTAAAAAATTTATTAATTTATACAAGAATCATACACTTAAATTTGATATCATATATTTTCTTATAATATTTCTTTGTTAATAATATTTTAGTAGTATCATCGTTACAGGTGTTAACTGATCTTTTTTTCTTTATATGCATGGTTACATAAGTCATGTTTGTTATTTATAGGATGTATTTGATTCATATGTAGAATGATATTATGTTTATAAATATTATTTTCAATAATTTAATGAAAATTATTCTTGAATGATTATGATGGGGAATGAATCTCATCACGTTCGTGGAGACGGTAATCCGTACGTATGCATGAGCAACAATATCATTATATTGATGGTGAGATCATATGTAATTGGATGGTATATCATATATAAAGAATAATTAACATGTTATATTTATTATTTACATTATTTATACTCATTATTATACCCATCCAAATAATTAAGTGTTTGAATAACAAACAACACCATGACGTGGAGACAGTAAGTCGTACGTACGCACGTATGGTGACTTTATCATTCATATGATGGATAGAATAATGAATATGGTTGTAACATTGTTATAATAACATAATAATATAAATAAGATACTGGAGTTATTATTTTATAATGGAAACCAGAAAAAAAGAGGAAGTGGAAGAAGAAAAGAACTTGAAGGAGGTGATGAAATATTTACCTCTTCTTCAGGTTCTTCCTCTTGATTTGATCAAAAGGTCTCCATAGGTTGGATTTATGACCAAAGGAAGGCCTCTAGGATTAAGGGAGGATATTTGGGAGTATATTTGGGTAGGTATTTGCTGATCCAAAAATCTATGTAGGTGTGAAATTAAGTGAAGGGGAAGTTACCTTTTATATGAGAGGTTAGAGTCACTTTAGGAAAAGGATGAAATATTATTTTATATTAAAATAATTTTCTATTTATAATGGCTACAAGATGAATTATTAAGAGGCAAAGGTGGGGATGGGTTGTAAACCTCCCAAAAAATAGGTTTTAGATAGGTTTATTTCATCATATTAACCTTATCTTTTATATTTAACTCTTATTTAAATAGTTTGACATTTACAATGTATCTTTGTATTTTTATATTACATGGTTAAAAACCATACTATAACTAGCCAACCGAACTCCATGTGGTTAATTATTAATATATATAACATTATATACATCATTTGACCGATACATATATTTTTAGGAATATTATATCAATTAATAATATAGTATTTGTTTTAAAAACTCAATTATGGAAAATTTGACACTATTTAGAATTTGGTTTTTGTAAAAATTATAACAGCATGATTACTTCAAAAAAAATTATTTAACCAAACCTAACGTGTCATATTAACCTATAAAATTATTAGAATTCATCAAAAGTCTCAAATTACATTTATTTGGATATTTAGAATATCAATTATTTTAATCTTTCATTAATAAGGTAATTACTACATCATCATTGCGTCATAAATAAATTAAATTATTTAATGTCTAAAAAATTAAAAATAAAATTCCATTATGTATGAAATCATTTTATATTTATAATTAAAATTTCTAGTAGAATTTATCTTATGTATAACCCTATATTATAGATGGTTTAGTTATTAACCATTGAATTTAACTCTTTTAACACTTCTTTAAATAAAATAATAATAAATGACTTAATCTAATCCAAGTGGATAAAAGGGGATAAAATTTTATTCCTATGGTTTTTTGTCCTATTATACTTATCCCGTGGAATTAGGACATGTTTTAGGGTAATTATGATATCATTTTTACCCTTAAGTACCCTATTTACTTTTAACGGTGGTAAATAAAAGTCAAAAGATATCATTCACCAAAAATTGTTTTCATCTTATTGAACAACATTTTAATTATTGATATTAACCATGTAACTCATATTTTTGAAATTAAACTCACAAAAGTAGTAAAATTAAGTTTTATGCAAATTTTCAAATGCTCCAAGGAGATGGGTAAAAGATGGTAAAAAGTTCAATAAAATTTTTATATATCTAAACTTATTATAAAATAACTCCAATGAATTGAATTGAAATTATATAGGTATTATACATCTATTTTACCTAAAATAAAATTATAAAAAATAAATAATTCTTTAAATAAAAATTCGGTTTTAAAAAATAACTCAGTGTTTTCCACTATTCATCAAAAATTGAAAGTTTCCAAAAAAATACCAAAAATTCACCCTATGCTAATTTCGATATTCCAAATCAATAAATGAAGTCCATTTTGAAAGATAAAATTTATAAAATTTCAAAAAGTGGGTATTACTATTCATAATGGCTAGTATGATTGGTTATTGTGTGTTTCAACTCAGAGTTGCGTATTACATAAGCTATTATATTATTCAAAGTGAAACGTACTGTGTAAGATTGGGGCGATACATTATCCCCTCCTTAAAATAACATTGTCCTTGAAATTTCTATAATATTACTGCATAAAAATATTCTAGTAGTTCTTCATCCCTAGTTCCCCGGGTTCCCATATTTCCTCTTCCACCTAATGGTTTCTCAATAGAACATTTACTAGACAAGTCATTCAGTTTCTCAGCACTTGTTCTCTTGTATCAACAATCTTGATAGGCTCTTCACTATAAGACATATCAGTTTCCAGTTCAATTTCTTCATAAGTGAGTACATGCTTTTGTTCAGGCATGTATTTTCTCAAAAGTGATACGTGGAACACATTGTGAACTTTGGAGAGACTTGGCGGCATTGCCAAAGGGTAAGCTACAGCCCCAATTCATTCTAGGATTTTGAAAGGTCCAATTTACCTTGGACTTAATTTACCCTTCTTACCAAATCGTGTAACTCCCTTCCAGGGATTTACCTTCAGGAAAACTTTATCTCCTACCTGAAATTCCAAATCCTTCCTTCAGTTGTCGACATAGCTCTTCTACCTACTTTGAGATGCTTTGATGTGGGTTTGGATAACCTTCACATTTTCCATAATTTCACCAATAAGTTCTGGGCCTATGAGTTTTCTTTCACTAACATCATCCCAACAAGTTGGTGTGTGACATATCTTTCTATATAACGCTTAATATGGTGCCATAGAAATACATGAATGGAATTTATTGTTATAGGAAAATTTTACTAGAGGTAAATATTAATCCCACATACCTTGAAAGTAAAGAGAGGAAGATCTCAACATGTCTCTTAAGGTTTGAATAGTCCATTTTGATTGTCCACCAGTTTGAGGGTGGTAGGCACTGCTCAAACGAAGTTCAGTATACAGGGCCTTCTAAAGACTTTTCAAGAATCTTGATGTAAAACAGGGATCACGATCAGAAACAATCGATAGGGGTACTCCATGAAGTCTTAAAACTTCATTAATATATAGTATTTCCAGACGTTCAAGTGGTAAATCTTCTCTTATAGCATGAAAATGTGCTGACTTGGTAAGACGATAAACAATGACCCATATTGCATCATTCCATCTAGGAGTCTTTGGTAGCCCCATTACAAAGTCCATCATAATATCATCCCATTTCCACTCAAGTATGGGAAGAGGTTTCATGAATCCTCTAGGATGTTGTCTTCCAGCATTTACTTGTTGAAACACCTTGATACAAAATTATAAATCTCTCTCTTCATGTTGTCCCACCCAAAATTTTCTTTCAAATATCTATACATCATAGTGCTACTAGGGTGTATATAGAAATTTGAGCTATGAGCATCATCCAACAACTCCCTTTTTAGATCAAGTATGTTAGGAACACAATGTCTCTTCCCAAATTTCAAGATTCCATCTTCATATATGAAGTCACTCAATCCCTTATCATTCACGGCTTTAATCTTCTTTTGAAACTCCTCATCATTAGTGCAAAAACTCTTTATCCTTTCTAGTGAATAGGGTTTGGAAACCATTTTAAAAAGTATTGATGTTTCACCATTCATGGTTATTCTTGTATCCATCTTTAATAAATCCATGAAAATAGGATCCCTTTAAAATCTCATCTTTCTCAAAACTCAATGATCCTTTCTACTCAAAGCATCTTCCACCTTATTTTCTATCCTTGAGTGGTAGTGTACAGTGAAATCAAAATCCTTGAATAGTTTAATCCATCAACGATTCCTCATGTTGATTTCTTTCTGTGATAAAATATACTTCAATCTCTTGTGCTTATTATATATCTCACATTTTAACCATTTAGAAAGTGTCTCCATATCTTCAAAGAAAATATTATAGTTCCATACTCAATATAATGAGTGGTATAGTTATGTTCAAGAATTTTTAGCTGTCACGATGCATAGGCAATAACTCTATAATTCCATATAAGGACACAACCAAGTACATTCTTTGAAGCATCACTATAAATAAAAAACCCATCATTCCCCGATGGTAGAGTCAATATAGAGAATTGTCTAATATTATCTTCAGTTCTTTGAAACATTATTCACATTATTTTGTCCAAACAAATCTAACCCCTTTACATGTGATCTTGGTTAATGGGTTTGCCAATCAAGCAAAATTCTGGGCAAAATGCCGATAATAACCTGCTAAACCAATAAAACTGCATACCTCGTGTATACTCGTTGGTTCTATCCTTTCTTGGATTGACATTTTTCATTGAAGGATCAATAGAGATTCTATCCTTAGAGACAATGTGGACAAGAAATAAATCTCCTGAAGACAGAATTCTCATTTAAAAAACATCCCATATAATTCATTTCTTCTAAGAGTCCTTAGGATAATGCACAAGTTATTTTCATGATATTAGTATCTTTAAGAGTATACCAAGATATCACCAATAAATACCAATAAAAATTCATCAAGATATTCCTTGAAAACTCTATTCATTAGATCCATGAAAACAAAGGGTGTATTAGTTAATCCAAAAGAAATTACTGAAAAATTGCAATGCATGTACCTAGTTCGAAAAATGGTTTTTGGAATGTCTTACTTCTTCACACACAACAGGTGATATCTAGATCATCGTTCAATATTTGAAAAATATTAAGCTCCATGAAGTTGATCAAATAAATCATCAATGTGAGGTAGGGGACACTTGTTCTTTATTGTTATAGAATTGATCTCCTTGTATTCAATGCCCAACCTCATAGATCCATCTTTCATCTCAACAAAAAAAACATGGGATACCCATTGAGAAACACTATGGAGAGTAAATCCCTTATTAATCAATTCCTCTAGTTGTTTTTTTGTTCCACTATTTCCAAAGTGTCCATTCAATATGGGGTCTTCGATATGGACCTTGATCCAGGAATTAAATCAATTGAAAACTGAATTTCTCATTCTAGAGGATGTCCAGGTAAATCCACTGGAAACACATCAACATATTCTTGCACAATAGGTAAATCCTCTATTTGAACATTATTTTCCCCACCCATAGTTATTTCATTCTCTTACTCCACAATAATTAAATTTCATTGAGAAACTTGGGGTGTGTCTAGATAATAATCAGGTTATGATGTTTCTGCACTAAAGATAAGGTTCTTTTTATCAATATCAAGAATTGTAACATCCTTCTTATTAAAATAAATTCTAGCATCATGATCTAAAATACAATCCATACCAAAGATTATATCAAATTCAATCATGGGTATGATGAAGAAATCAGAAGATAAAGAACATTTCTATGACCTAATGGGAACTGATTCTCAAAACTTTGTTGTGATGACACTTCCCTTAGCTTTTCTTACTAAAAAATCCCTTGTTAAGTCAAATTGAAAATATCTAATTTTCTTAGAAAACTGGGAAGATATGAAACAATGCGATGATCCAGAATCAAATAAAAAATTGGCTAAACTTGAGGAAACCATTAAATTACCTGCCACCATGTCTTTCAAAGCTTCAACCTTAGCAGTAGTGAACGCATAACCTTTTCCTTGCTCCCTTGTAATTTTCTGAGGTATGTTACCTTGGATCTTACGACATTAATTTTCATAATGCCCCTTTTATCTATAATTGTAGCATTCAACATTGATAGAATCTTTCTTTCCCTTATAATCATGAGCTTGGTGGCCTTTTCACCACACTTGTAACAGACTCACATTCCTTTCAGGCAGGTACTAGGATATTTCTTCCCACATTTACTATCTGATGGATATTCAACTTTTTCCTTATTCCTGTTATTTCCATTTCCATAGTGTTCAGCAAATCTATTTTTCTCTTGCATTGCTTTAAAGTCTTAAGACTTAGAGAATTACTTTTCTATCTTGATAGCACATGAGACTATATCTTCTTTTGATGAGAAGGATTATGAGACTAATGCTCAACGAGGAAATGGTTTTAACCCATCATTGAAACGATCAATCTTACACCTTGGGTTAAATATATAATATGTTTCATGCCTTGCTAACCTTGTTATTTTAGCCTCATACATCATGACATTCTCATCCACTTTTTTCCTCTGACTCAAAAATTATCTTTCCATATCCGGTCGATGGTCACGAGGAAATTATTTTTCTATGAAAATCTCTTTAAACTCCTTTCATTCATAGTTTGATACTTTTTCATCTCCTGTTTTTTTTTTGGATTAATGGCCACCATTGATCTGCATCTCCCGTGAGGTGATAAACTTCCATGAAAACTTTTTCCCTTTCGCTACTCCCTAAGGCATGAAATATTTTCTCTAAGGAATTTATCCATTGCTCAGATACTAATGGATTTTTACTCCCTTTGAATGTAGGTGGTTCTTTCCTCATGAAGCGGTCTAACATTTATCATCTGCATTGGGGATCTGGGTGCTCCATACGAGTAAGGTTATTATTCAGAACCTAAGTGAGTTGTCTCAGTACAATGATAAGATGATCAGCACCATTTGCTTCATCAGCTCCACTATAATTATCTTGAGTAGGAGGTAAATCCCTACATGGATTGCATGTGTGGATACAGTTTCCATTCCTTCCACTATGCATCATTTCTAAACAATGGCATACACTAGATTAGTTTATAAATCACAATATAGAATTCCTGACAAGTATAACACCTGACATAAATTTTACAGTTTATGGATATAATCCAGAATCATAAAAATGTTTTTTTTGAGAAATTATATACTCATAAATCCTTCATAATAGTTTGTAAAGAAAATGAGAATTATCCTAAGCATGTCCCTCAGGAGTTTCGTAACCAAGGGTGCAGCAAGCCCTGTTATCGTACACCATTTCCCATTTGATTCTAGCTCAAAGTAGTGTTTTCAGGATTTACCCCATAGGTACATCTGTGACAGAGCTGCCTCTACCTGCTCATATCTAGACAAGGATTTATTTCTTGGAAAACAATAAAATTTATACAGTACCAAAATTATAGGAAGTTCTTCTAGACTAATCCTAAAAATATATCTTAGGGTAGTGTTCTCTAATGAGAGTTTTTCTAAATCAAGTATCCATGGATTGTACTAAAATTTCTCTAATATAAACTACAACGCCCCAACCCTAGATACCCAGATTCAGTGCATTATCACATAACATTGGTATGATACAAGGAATCATGTCTCGACAGACCGATCAGTTTAGCAGCCTATGAAGTACTAGATATAATTCCTAATTTTTACATTACATCATTAAATAAAAACATCAACAACATTTTATCCCATTATGAACACACTTATATCCTTATAAAATCTCTGCATGTCAACCATAAAATACTTCTTCAAATCCTTTGAATAATAAAACATAGAAAGGGGTGACCTCAGATGCTTAGTAAAGATAACAATATAGCAGAAACATTCATAAATAAGCATAAATATTTAAGGAAATGTATAAGAATAAACCAAAATCCTTTTAAACATAAACTTCATCCGAATATGGCAAAGAAAAAATTAAATAATTCCATTTATTTATTCACATGAATATTCTACTAGTAAAATAATTACATGCAATATCAATAGCCACATTCATAATGATGGAATGCATAATTCCAGACTTCATAACCACATTGTAAATGCCTTGTGCCAAGACTACAAATAAGATTTTTTCAAGGACTTGTGCCAAGACACTAGTTTGTCTCATGAGACCTACCGATGCATCGAGGAGATATATCAGGCTCCACTCATCACTTACTAATTCTAATGCATTCCTCATATGAAATGGTTTAAACATAACATAAACATTTGTATTTAAACAATCATACGAAATGTTAATACTTTATTTATAAAGCATGAATGGTGTAAAAATAACACATCCACATTCAAACATATCACAAAACATTCAATACAATATGGAAGTTTTGTATCATAATAAATTAACTTCAAACAAGATTAAAATCCATCAAATGGTGTTGATATATATGAAATCAAAACTTTTTTTAGAGAAATATCTCTTCCAATGATGAAATAATATAAAATTCATATAATTATACAAGAAAAAATTTATTTTGAAATTATTCTTATAAGCTTGTATGGGAATCTTTGAAGATGTTATAATGGCGGAAAATATCCACACCCACCATACAAGTTAAAAAAAAGACATTCTTACCTTAATTTTGTCAAAATGTTCATAAAGTACCTTGTTTGGAAAATGATGGAATGATTTCTATCATAACATATATGGTAAAATAAGGGTATAAATGTCTTTAATCCATAGTCTAGTAAATAGTAAAAATGATTCGAATTAAATTTTTAAGAAAACAGGGATGAGGATGATAAAGAGGTCCCAGTAGATACTTACGTATTAACAACCTCAAATAAGTAAAGAGATTATAGAATTAACCCTTACCTTGTACTTTTACTTAGTCAATGGTATATTAAACTCTTTTATAATAGTTAAAAAATTGTTATTAAATTATACAAGAATTATATACATAAATATTATATCATATATGATCTTATAATATTTCTTTGTTAAAAATATTTTAGTTGTATCATCGTTTCATGTGTTAACAGATTCATTTTCCATTATAATATTGGTTACATAAGACATGTTTGTTATGTATTGGATGTATTTGATTCATATAAAGAATTATATTATGTTCATAAACATTTTTTTAATCATTAAATGAAAATTATTCATGAATGATTACGATGGGGAATGAATCTCATCACGTTTGTGGATACGGTAATCCGTATATACGCACGAGAAAAAATAACATTATACCGATGGTGAAATCATATGTAATTGGATGGTATGTCAAATATACAAAATAATTAACAAGATTTATTTATTATTTACATTAGTTATACTCATTATTATACCCATCCCAAAAATGAAGTGTTTGAATAACAAACTACACCACGACGTGGAGACGGTAAGCCGTACGTACGCACGTATGGTGACTTTGTCATTCATATGATGGATAGAAAATGAATATGGTTGTACCATTTTTATAATAACATCACAGTTTATATAAGATATTGGATTTATTCTTTTATAATGGGAGCAACAAAGAATTAGGAAGTGGAAGATGAAAAGAACTTGAATGAGGTGATGAAATATTTACATCTTCTTCGAGTTCTTCCTTTTAATTTGATCAAAAGAGATCCTTAGGTTGGCTTCCTGACAAATGTAATGCCTCTAGAATTAAGGTAGTAATTTTTGGAGTATATTTGGGTATGTTTTGTCTGATAAAAAAGGCTTTGGAGGTGTGAAATTAAGAGAATGAGAAGTTCCCTTTTATAAGAGAGGTGATGGTCACTTTAGGAAAAGTTTGAAATATTATTTTGTAATAAAATAATTTTCGGTTTATAATGGAACCAAAATGAATTATTTCTAGGATAAGGTGGGTATGGGTCAAAAAACTATCAACCAATAGGTTTTAGATAGGTTTAGTTCATTATATTGGCCTTATCTTTAGGATTTAACTCTTAATTAAATAGTTTGACATTTACCATGTCTCTTTTTATTTTTATATTACATAGTTAAAAAACTTACTATAACAATCCAAGAGAACCACATGTGGTTCATTATGAATATATATAACCTTATCTATTTCCTTTGGCTGAACCATATATTTTTTGGAATATTATATCAATTAATAATTTAGTTTTTGTTTTAAAAACTCAATTATGTCAATATTGACACTATTATGTATTTGGTTTTTGTAAAAAAAATAGCAGCATGATTACTTCGAATTTCTTTTTAATCAACACTAACATGTCATATTAACCTATAAAATTAGTTTAATTCCTTAAAATTCTCAAATTACTTTTATTTGGATATTTAGAATATCAATTATTTTAATCATTCATTAATAAAGTAATCACTCAATCATCCTTGCTTCATAAATAAATTAAATTATTTAATGTCTAAAAATTATATATAAAATACCATTATGTAGAAAATATTTTTATATTTCTAATGAATATTTATAGTCTAATTTATATTATGTATAACACAATATTAAAAATTGTTTTGTTGTTAAACATTGAATTTAACTCTTTAAACACTTCTTTAAATACAATAATAATAAATGTCTTAATCTAATCCAAGTGGACCAAAGGGGGACATATTTTATTCCTAAGGTTGTTTTTGGTCGAATTATACTTATCCAATAGAATTAGGACATGTGTTAGGGTAATTATAATATAATTTGTACCCTTAATTACCATATTTACTTTTAACTGTGGTAAATAAAAGTCAATAGTTACTATTCACCAAGAATTATTTTCATCTTATTGAACCAAATTTTACTTACTGATATTAACTGTGTATCTCAGATTTTTAAAATTCAACTCACAGAAGTGGTAAAAATATGTTTTATGCAAATTTTTGAATTCTCATAGAAGGTGGGTAATATACGGTAAGAAGTTCAATAAAATTTTTAAATATTTAAATTTATTATAAAATGACTCCAATGAATTAAATTGAACTTATATTCGTATTATGTATATATTTTGACCTATAAAAATTTAAATAATATAAATAGTTATTTAAATAAAAAGTCAGTTTTAAACAATAACTCTGTGTTTTTCAGTATTCATCAAAAATTGAATGATTCTAGAAAAATAACAAAAAATCACACAAAGATAATTTTGATATTCAAAATCTAAAAATGAAGTCCATTTTGAAAGATGAAATGTATAAAATTTAAAAAAGTGGGTATTACTATTCCTAACAGCTAGTTTGATTTGTTGTGGTGTGTTTGAACTCGAAGTTACGTACAACATAATCTATTGTGTAATTTAAAGGGAAACGTACTGTGGAATCTTGGGGTATTACAAGAAAGAATTGTAGGTCATCTTGTTTTGTCATTCTACTAATGCATAAACTCCCTAACCCACCAAATAAAGGAATCTCCTCCTTTTCAGAAAGAAGCTTCAATACCTGTGAGCCCTAGCAACACCACAGAAAAAACTGGCATCTCAGAATGTCATGGGACATAACCACCTTGCCTTCACCATGGCATATACATGGAATCAAGATTTTGGGGTATGATTTAAATCCCTCATATTACAACTATCCCGGTGGATCTAACATCCCTAGTATTTCACCCTCTAACCAATATTACCTACATAAACCTTCTGAATTCCCTAGAAAATACACCAAGCATCAAGGATCTATTTCTTGACAATGAATTCATGCATATGGCTTGAACATATGCACCTATGGTATTAAACCAAATGTGTCACTGACTAGTCACTAAAAGTGGATAAAATTCATTGTTAATATCTTTATATTCATTTTTCCAAAGTCCATAAACATTGTTTTTAGTGCATTACAAAAATAGAACTTCATTTATCATCTTAAAAGCAATTAATGTTTAAAATGAAAATTTGGGCTCAATCATTTATTTGTTAATGGATAGAATTATATTCATTTTCTAAATTTGAAATTTTGGGATATTATTTACCACTTTGTTTGGAACATTTTATCTTGTAGGACTGATGGATAAATCCCAACGAAATATGGTGATATTTGTGCCTGAATGCAGAAATTTGCTGGAAAAAGCATAATGGGCCTCAGGCCCATCAAACAAATGTGGGGCCCACAAACAAAGCCCAATGAAGCTCAAATTTTTATAGTATAAAGAAAAACATATGAGGATCATTTTATTCAACTTTGGAGAGAGATAATTCTGAATTTTTCATGATGATAATGGGATCTGAATTTGAGAATTAAATAATGGGCCCGACATTAATGCACATAAATTCATCCCACCATTTCGACCATAACATCCAAAATGATGCACCAAATGACCTGAACATTGGATATATGATATAGGACACATGGAAAAAGATATTTTTCTTCTACGACCACTGATGATTCAGCCTCCTGCAATTCCAAATTCATACGTCAAAATGGTGGATGAATCTGGACGAAATTTCCGGGTCAACTTCCAAACGTCAAAATCCCCTAATTTTCTCACCCTCTTTTTGAATCTCTAAATTAATGGGGGTGGAATTTATTGTGATGGAGTGTATCTTAGGCTACTAATATTTCTATATAATGATCTGGGGGTGAATGGAATTATAATATCATATTCTTCTTTGGGATCTTATATTTTTTTTCAATTGTAATTTTCTGCTTTCATTTTGTAATCGTATCGTCAATTTTTCCCATGTAAGTTCTTCTTTCACGTTGAGTAGCATAATAAAAGTTTTTCTCCTTCTTTATTATTTATTTTCCATTTTTAAACACGTTGATACCATTGAATCATGTTGTGAATTTATTCACACCAACACTTGTGAATTTCTTACACAATGGTGGAGTGTTCATTTTTATTAATGTTTTTCTTCTTCAATTAAACTTCTTTAAGTCGACTGCTCGCTTCCATTGATATAATAGAATCTATGGAGTGCTAAAAATTTATATTTTTTTCCTATATATTTGCAATGGGATGGATTGGTTGTTATTTCATGTACTTTAATTTTTAAATAGGTTTGTTATTTTATGATTTCCATTTGATGAGTTATGACCTTCTTCAACTTTCCCAAGTTTAACGATGACACATTTTGAGTGCTAGTACGATCTATTTCCTTTGAGTGCTCAGTAAAGTGATCCTCAAAGTGAATTGGTGATTTGACTTGGAATTGTGTAGGGATTAAAATGGTGAATGATTTGGCAGAATTATCTCGTTTTTTGGATACGTCTTCAATTAATGACATGAAAATTTTAAGAAAAGAAATGCATCCAATCCACCAAAAGCAACAACCTAGGATCAACCCATATTAATTAATTTTTTTAGATCAAGTAAAAAAAAATTATTGTTCTTTAAATTAAATAATTAGTTATCCAATCAATTAAAACCAATGTTGGCTACTTCATAGCCCATCCTTGACCAAATCATAACATCTCAAGGTTACTTTTTCAGTCCCTGTGGATTTGACCCCTATATGTACTTCAACGACCGCTTATACCTGTAGGGAAATATCTGGCACAACTAAATTTTGACGCCGATTTTGGGGACCCATATAAGTTTTCTTAGACACCCAACTTCTATTCTCACCTAACTTCTCTTTTCTCACCTATATTTCTCTTTTCTTTTCCCCTTTCTATTTTCGTGTGCCCCAAAAAAATCCAAATCCAAATTTCATTCAAATACAATGGAGTATCATCAACAATTTCCATTCATAAACCCAGGATGGAATCAAATAGAAAATCAACAATGGTAATCCCCTCATATAGAAAATTACTTTGATCAACACTTGAATGATTACCCCACACCCGATAAGATGAACGATCTTTGTGATGATGAGTGTTTAAAAGATCAATTTCCATACCTATCAAGAATTATTGAAAAGATAAATATTTAGGAAGTACATGATGTCCAAACATCTATCAATCATAATCCTGGAAAAATTCTTCAAAAATTGTTTGAACAAATGGAATAAATGAATTCAGAGTTATCAAGTTTTAGACTCGAACTACAAAGCATTAAAACTTGCGTGGACCCCATTCACACTCAAACCATCCCTTCTTAAATATTTATTGAAGAATATTGTAACACAAAAACACCTCATGACTTTATTGAAGAACCAACCTTAGGATTTGGGATAGCTGGAGAGGATCTAGGAGTGTTTGAAGGGTCATTAAATCATGAAAAAATTGATTTTTTGTATTCCAAAGAGTAAAATTTGACATCAAGGATTGAGTTTCCAGATTGTAACTTTTCAGAAGCACCAATCATTTAAGATCTATAAGAGATCACAAAAATTGAGTCTCTCCCCATTCCTGACATTCAACTAGAAAATATTTAGAAGGAATCATAATTTCAAAATGAACAGATTATTTCTAAAGAAGAAAGTTATTTTTCAAATTTCCAATTTTTTTAGGAAAATTAAATCAACCCAACCTCAAAATTATGAACCTTTCGTCCCCACTAAATTATCCCTTTATAGGGCACAAACAAGACCTTTCAGTTGTCAGTCATCCATCTCATGAAATCAATAATGTAAGAATGATCCTTGGAATCTTAGGCAAGACTATAGAAACAACTCAATCAACAATTTCAGATATTCCTTGGATTTTACCAATCATTGTATAAAATAGGATTTCATACGAAAAAAATTTCAAAAAAACCAATCAATCTCAATCTTTCTGAAGTGGAGAGAGATGGGTTAATTAAAATTTTGAAAGATGAAATTGGATAAGTTAGGGGTTCAAGTCGAGCTAACGACGTTAAAAAAAGTGATGCATGGGAGGCAAACCATAGTTTTCATGTTTCTAATCATTTTGAATCATTTTCTTTTTCATACAATAATTTTCCATAGACTGTTGGCCTTTTCTTCTTTTATGAGTAAGGATGGGTATAAAAGGGTAGCGCCATATTCATCTGTGTCACGTGTCGTGATCTCTGAGTAATACCTTACCCAGAAATCTAAAAAGAAGACAATGTATCATCAGTTTATTTTGTTTTGTTTATTTTTATGTTTTTATAAGTTAAAAAAATAAAAGGACATGTTGTAAGTCATAAGTAAAATCCATTCACCACCATCCAAGCTGCTGAGACTCAAATCCAGGATTGAAGGGAGACTATGGCATGCACAATCATCATCAACAAACAGGTGACTTCATTCCATGATTATCATTTTAAATTTCCTCTTTGAACTCCTCTCATACCCCCTTCTAACTTTTCTTTTCATTAAACACTAGGGACAATGTTATTCTATGTTGGGGGGAGATGAATTAAAAAAATGATTATTTTTAATAAGAACATGCATGGAAATAAAAATTCCATTAACCTTTAATATGATAACACTCATTACAAACATTGAAATTTGATAGAAAATAATTTTGCATGCCTTGATTCTGATTTTAATGAAAGTTTAAGTTTATGAGCATAGTTTTTTGGAAAGTGCGGTTGTCCGATGTGATTTTTCAAAGTTCACATTTTCATCCTCTTAATAAAAATGCCACAATGCACATCTACTGGATCATGGGTGTAAATATGAGTTCTTGGGTCCCTTTAATTATATAATAGGGTTCTGGGGTCATTGTAAGTTTAATTTGAGTATCCAACAAAAACAAACAAAAAATAAAAAATTTGAAAAAAATAATGACCACATAGAGAAATGTTTTTTCCAAATGTGTGGCATCTGGCACTTAGGTATTGTGACTCCGTAGTAGTCTTGCACAGAGTTAGGCTTTATATCTCTATTGTAGAGCGTGTAATTGATAATATGTGTGGTGTTCGGCACTTGGGGATCATGACTCCATAGTTTTCTTTCCCAGAGTTAGTCTTCTCATATCTATTGTGGTTAAAACAAAATTCAAAAAAATTCAAAAAAATGGATAATCATCTTAAGGTTTAATGTGATTCCCACCTAGCGCTTTGATTTTTCCCCTTGAACAATAAAATGGTCCCCATATATTTTGTGATGCACAACACTTTATCATGCTTAATTGAAATTGGATGAAATGTGGAGATGAAGTTGAACAAAGGAATGGGATTGGGCTTGGGATATTCTTATGAACATAGCTTGTTTTAAATTATTTTGATGGGTTTCATAATTTTTTAGGTATGAGATATTTTGGTGAGCAATGTGTATTAAAATGTTTTTAGAAAAGGGGATTCAAATTTCATATTTGTAATATATATTTTTCTCAGGACTAGCAAAACTCAAGTTGGGGGTGTGATTAGTCACTAAAAGTGGCTAATATTCATTTTTAATATCTTTATATTCATTGTTCCAAAGTCCATAAACATTGTTTTTAGTGTATTAAATAAATAGAACTTCATTTCTCATCTAAAATGCTATTAATGTTTAAAATAAAAATTTGGGCTCAATCATTCATTTGTTTATGGAAAACATTATATTAATTTTATGAATTTCAAATTTTGGGATATTATTTAACACTTTGTTTGGAACGTTTTTTCTTGTAGGTTTGATGGATGAATCCTAAAGAAAGATGGAGATTTTTGCACCTAAATATAGAAATTTGCTGGAAAAAGCATAATGGGCCAAAGGCCAATCAAACAAATGTGGGGCCCACAGACCAAGCCCAATTAAGCTCAAATATTTATAGTAGAAAGATAAAAAAATGAGGATCATTTTATTCCACTTTGGTCAGAGCTAATTCTGAAGTTTTCATGATGATAAAGGGATCTGAAGTTGAGATTTAAATGATGGGCCCGACATTAATGCACATAAAGTTGTCCCACCATTTCGACCATAACAAGCAAACGAAAGTCCCAAATGACCTAAACATTGTATAGATGAAGGAGGACACATGTAAAAAGATATTTTTCTTCTACAACCCTTGATAATTTGGCCTCATGCAATTCCAAATTCTCACGTCAAATGGTGGACGAATCTGGACGAAATTTCCGGGTCAACTTCGAAACGTAAAAATCCCTTAAATTTCTCACCCTTTTTTTGAATCTCTAAATTAATGGGGATGAAATTTATTTTGATGGGGTGTCTCTAAGGCTCCTAATATTCCTATATAAGGAGCTGGGGTGAATGTAATTATCATATAATATTCTTCTTTGGAATCTTATATTATCCTTTCAATTGTAATTTTCTACTTTCATTTTGTAATCGTATCGTCAATTTTTCCCATGTAAGTTCTTCTTTCACGTTGAGTATCGTAATAAAAGTTTTTCTTATTATTTTCTATTTCTTTTCCTTTTTTTAACCCCTTGATACTATTGAATCAAGGTGTGAATTTATTCACACCAACACTTCTGAATTTCTCACACAACGGTGGAGTGTTCATTTTTACTAATGTTTTTCTTCTTCAATTCAACTTCTTTAAGTTGACTACACGCTTCCATTGATATAATATCATCTATATAGTGATAAATATTTATGGTTTGGTCCTAGAAAGTTGCCTGAGATGGATTGGATTTTATTTCATGTACTTTAATTTTTAAATCTATTTGTTATTTTGTGATTTCCATTCGATGAGTTATGTTCTTATTCATCTTTCCCAAGTTTAACGATAACACATTTTGAGTGATAGTACGATTTATTTCCTTTGAGTTCTCAGTAAAGTGATACTCAAATTGAATTGGTGATTGGCCTTATATTTTTTAGGGATTAAATTGGTGAACTATTTGGGAGAATTATCTCGTTGTTTAGATACGTCTTCAATTAATGACAAGAATTTTTTATGAAAAAAAATGCATCCAATACACCAAAAGAAACATCCTTAGATCAACCCATATTAATTACTTATTTTATATCAAGTAAATTTGTTTTTTTATTGCTCATTAAACTAAATAATTACTTATCCAATCAATTCATACTATTGTTGGCTACTTCATAGCCCATCCTTGACCAATTCATAGCATCTCAAGGTTACTTCTTCGGTCCATGTGGATTCGACCCGTATATGTACTTCAACGACCGCTTATACCTGTAGAGAAAAATTTGGCATAGCTTAATTTTGGCACCGTTTCTGGGGACCCAAGTAAGTTTTCTTAGACACCCATCTTCTATTCTCACCTAACTTCTATTTTCTCACCTATATTTCTCTTTTATTTTCCCATTTGTGTTTTCATGTGCCCCAAAAAATTCCAAATCCAAATTTCATTCAACTCCTATGGAGTATCATAAACAATTTCCTTTCATAAACTCAGGCTAGAATCGAATATAAAATCAACAATGGGAATCCCCTCATATAGAAAATTACTTTGATCAACACTTGAATGATTACCCCACACCCGATAACATGAATGATCTTTGTGATGATTTGTGTTTCAAAGATCAACTTCCATACCTATCAAGAATGATTGAAAAGATAAATATTGAGGAAGTACATGATGTCCAAACATCTATCAATCATAATCCTGAAAACATTTTTCAAAAATTGTGTGAACAAATGGAATAAATGAATTCATAGGTATCATGTTTTAGACTAGAACTACAAAGCATTAAAACTTGTGTGGACCCCATTCCCACTAAAACCATCCCTTCCTGAATATTGATTGATGAATATTGTAACACACAAACCCCTCATGCCCTTATTGACGAACCAACATTAGGATTTGGAATAGGTGGAGAGGATCGAGGAGTTTTTAAAGGGTCATTAAATCCGGAAGAAAATGATTTTTTGGATTCAAAAGGGGAAAATTTGACATCATGGATTGAGTTTCCAGATTGTAACTTTTTAGAAGATCCAATCATCGAACCGCTAGGAGGGATCAGAAAAATTGAGTCTATACCCATTCCTGACATTCAACTAGAAAATATTCAGAAGGAATCACAATTTCAAAATGAACAGATTATTTCTAAAGAAGAAAGTTATTTTTCAAATTTCAAATTTTTTAGGAAAATTAAACCAACCCAACCTCAAAATTATGAACCTTTCATCCCCACTAAATTATCCCTTTATAGGGCACAAAAAAGACCTTTCAGTTGGCATTCATCCATCTCATGAAATCAATAATGTAGGAATGATCCTTGGTGTCTTAGGCAAGACTATAGAAATAACTCGATCAACCATTTCAGATATTCCTTGGATGCTACCAATCATTTTAGAAAATAGGATTTCATACGAAAAAAATTTCAAATAAACAATCAATCTCAATCTTGTTGAAGTGGAGAAATATGGGTTAATTAATATTTTTAATGTTGAAATTGGATAAAATTGGGGGTTCAAGTCGAGCTAACGACGTTAAACAAAAGTGCTTCATGGGAGGCAACCCATAGTTTTCATGTTTCTAATAATTTTGAATAATTTTATTTTTCATATAATAATTTATCATAAACTGTTGACCTATTCTTATTTTATGAGTAAGTATGGGTACGAAAGGGGAGCGTCATATTCATCTGTGTCACATGGCGTGATCTCTGAGTAATACCTTACCCAGAAATCTAAAAAGAAGACAATGTATCATCAGTTTATTTTGTTTTTTTTTATTTAATGTTTTTATAAGTTAAAAAAATAAAAGCACATGTTGTAAGTCATAAGGAAAATCCATTCACCACAATCCAAGCCGTTGAGACTCAATTCCAGGATTGAAGGTAGACTGTGGCATGCACAATCATCATCAACCACCAGGTGACTTCATTCCATGATTATCATTTTAAATTTCCTCTTTGAACTCCTCTCCTACCACCCTTCTAACTTTTCTTTTCATTAAACACTAGGGATAGTGTTATTCTATTTTTGGGGTAGATTAAATAAAAAAATGATTATTTTTAATAAGAATATGCATGGAAAGAAAAATTCCATTAACCTTTAATATGATAACACACATTGAAAACTCTGAAATTCGATAGAAAATAATTTTTCATGACTTGATTTTGAATTTAATGCATGTTTAAGTTCATGGCCATAGTTTTTGGAAAGTGTTGTTGTCCGATGTGATTTTTCAAAGTTCACATTTTCATCCTCTTAATCAAAATTATACAATGCATGTCTACTGGATCATGGGTGTAAATTTGAGTTCTTGGGTCCCTTTAATTATAGCATAGGGTTCTTTGGTAACTTTTCGTTTAATTTGAGTATCCAAAAAAATAAACAAAAAAACAAAAAACAAACAAAAAACAAAAAAATTGAAAAAATATAATGACCACATAGAGAAATATTTTGCCCAAATGTGTGGCGTCCGGCACTTGAGGATCGTGACTCCATAGTTTTCTTTCACATAGTTAGGCTTTTTATCTCTATTGTAGAGCATGGAATTGACAATATGTGTGGCGTTCGACACTTGGGGAGCGTGACTCCATAGTTTTCTTGCCCATAGTTAGTCTTCTCATATCTATTGTGGTTAAAAAAATTTAAAAAAATATCAAAAAAATTGGATACTCATCTTAAGGTTTAATGTGATTCCCACCTAGCGCTTCCATTTTTTCTCCTTGAATAATAAAATAGGCCCCATATCTTTTGTGATGCACAACACTTTATCATGATTAATTGAAATTGGATGAAATGTGGAGATGAAGTTGAACAAAGGAATGAGCTTGAGCTTGGGAAATGCTTATGGACATAGCATGTTTTATATGATTTTTATGGGTTTCATAATTTTTTAGGTATGAGATATTAGGGTGAGCAATGTGTATTAAAATGTTTTTGGAAAAGGGAATTCGAATTTTATATTTTTTAATATATATTTTGCTCGGGACTAGCAAAACTCAAGTTGGGGGTGTGATTAGTCACTAAAAGTGGCTAATATTCATTGTTAATATCTTTATATTTATTGTTGCAATGTCCATAAACATTGTTTTTAGTGAATTACATAAATAGAACTTCATTTCTCATCTTAAATGAAATTAATGTTTAAAATGAAAATTTGGGCTCAATAATTCATTTGTTTATGGACAGAATTATATTAATTTTCTGAATTTGAAATTTTGGGATATGATTTACCACTTTGTTTGGAACATTTTATCTTGTAGGTCTGATGGATGAATCCCAATGAACGATGGATATTTTTGCGCCTGAATACAGAAATTTGCTGGAAAAAGCATAATGGGCCTAGGGCCCATCAAACAAATGTGGGACCCACACACCAAGCCCAATGAAGCTCAAAATTTTAAAGTATAATGATAAAAATATGAATATCATTTGATTTAACTATGACCAGAGCTAATTCTGATGTTTTTATGATGATAATGGGATCTGAAGTTGAGATTTAAATGATGGGCCTGACATTAATGCACATAAAGTCATCCCACCATTTCGACCATAACATCCAAACGTTTGTGCCAAATGACCTGAATATTGGATATCGGATAGAGGACACATGGATAAAGATATTTTTATTCTATGACCACTGATGATTCGGCCTCCTGCAATTAAAAATTCACACGTCAAAATGGTTGACGAATCTGGACGAAATTTCAGGGTCATCTTCGAAATGTCAAAATCCCTTAATTTTCTCACCCTCTTTTTGAATATCCAAATTAATGGGGATGGAATTTATTATTATGGGGTGTCTCTAAGGCTCCTAATATTTATATATAAGGAGCTGTGGGTGAATGTAATTATCATATCATATTCTTCTTTGGAATCTTATATTTTCCTTTCAATTGTAATTTTCTGCTTTCATTTTGTAATCGTATTGTCAATTTTTCCCATGTAAGTTCTTCTTTCACGTTGAGTATTGTAATAAAAGTTTGTCTTATTCTTTAATACTTATTTTACTTTTCTTAACACATTGATATCGTTGAATCAAGGTGTGAATTTATTCACACCAATACTTGTGAATTTCTCACACAACGGTGGAGTGTTCATTTTTATTAATGTTTTTCTTCTTCTATTCAACTTCTTTAAGTCGACTGCTCGCTTCCATTAATAGAATAGCATCTATGGAGTGATAAACATTTATGGATTAGTCCTAGAGAGTTTCATGTGATGGATTGGATGTTATTTCATGTACTTTAATTTTTTAATCTGTTTGTTATTTTATGATTTCCATTCGATGAGTTATGTTCTTCTTCATCTTTCCCAAGTTTAACGATGACACATTTTGAGTTCTAGTATGATCTATTTTCTTTGAGTTCTCAGTAAAGTGATCCTAAAATTGAATTGGTTATTGGCCTTGTAATTGTGTAGGGATTAAATTGGTGAATGATTTGGGAGAATTATCTCATTGTTTGGATACGTCTTCAGGTAATGACATGAAATTTTTATGAAAATAAATGCATCCAATCCACCAAAAGCAACAACCTAGGATCAACCCATATTAATTAATTCTTTTAGATCATGAAAATTTGTTTATTTATTGTTCTTTAAATTAAATAATTAGTTATCCAATCAATTCAAACCAAAGTTGGCTACTTCATAGCCCATACTTGACCAAATCATAGCGTCTCAAGGTTACTTCTTAGGTCCCTGTGGATTCGACCCCTATATGTACTTCAACAACTGCTTATACCTATAGTGAAAATTTTGGCACAACCAAATTTTGGTACCGTTTCTGGGAACCCATGTATGTTTTCTTATACACCCATCTTCTATTCTCACCTAACTTCTCTTTTCTCACCTATATTTCTCTTTTCTTTTCCCCTTTCTGTTTTTGTGTGCCCAAAAAAAAATCCAAATCCAAATTTCATTCAACTCCAATAGAGTATCATACACAATTTCCTTTCATAAACCCAGGCTGGAATCAAATAGAAAATCGACAATGGGAATCCCCTCATATAGAAAATTACTTTGATCAACACTTGAATGATTTTCCCACAACCGATAACATGAACGATATTTGTGATGATGAGTGTTTAAAAGATCAATTTCAATACCTATAAAGAATGATTGAAAAGATAAATATTGAGGAAGTACAAGATGTCCAAACATCTATCAATCATAATCTTGAAAACATTCTTCAAAAATTGTGTGAACAAATAGAAAAAACGGATTCAAAGATATCAAGTTTTAGACTGCAACTATAAAGCATTAAAACGTGGGTGGACCCCATTCCCACTCAAACCATCCCTTCCTCAATATTGATTGAAGAATCTTGTAACACACAAACCCCTCATGCCTTTATTGAATAACCAGCCTTAGGATTTGGGATAGTTGGATAGGTTCGAGGAGTGTTTGAAGGGTCATTAAATCAGGAAGAAATTGATTTTTTGGATTCAAAAGAGGAAAATTTGACATCATGGATTGAGTTTCCGGATTGTAACTTTTCAGAAGCACCAATCATTTAACTGCTATGAGAGATCACAAAAATTGAGTCTATACCCATTCCTGACATTCAACTAGAAAATATTCAGAAGGAATCACAATTTCAAAATGAACAGATTATTTCTAAAGAAGAAAGTTATTTTTCATATTTCAAATTTTTTAGGAAAATTAAATCAACCCAACCTCAAAATTATGAACCTTTTGTCCCCACAAAAGTATCCCTTTATAGGGATCAAACAAGACCTTTCAGTTTTCATTCATCCATCTCATGAAATCAATAATGTAGGAATGATCCTCGGTGTTTTAGGCAAGACTAAAGAAACAACTCGATTAAACATTTCAGATATTCCTTGGATTTTACCAATCATTGTAGAAAATAGGATTTCATAGGAAAAAAATTTCAAAAAAACAATCAATCTCAATCATGTTGAAGTGGAGAATGTTGGATAAATTAAAATTTTGAAAGTTGAAATTGGATAAGTTTTGGAGTTCAAGTCGAGCTAATGACATTAAACAAAAGTGATGCATGGGAGGAAACCGATAGTTTTCATATTTCTAATCATTTTGAATCATTTTCTTTTTCATATAATAAATTACCATAGACTGTTGACCTGTTCTTCTTTTATGAGTAAGGATGGGTATGAAAGGGGAGCGCCATATTCATTTGTTTCACGTGGCGTGATCTCTGAGTAATACCTTACCCAGAAATATAAAAATAAGACAATGTATCATTAGTTTATTTTGTTTTGTTTATTTTTATGTTTTTATAAGTTAAAAAAATAAAATTACATGTTGTAAGTCAAAAGGAAAATCCATTCACCACCATCCAAGACACTGAGACTGAAATCCAGGATTGGAGGGAGACTGTGGCATACGCAATCATTATCAACCACCAGGTGACTTCATTCCATGATTATCATTTCAAATTTCCTCTTTGAACTCCTTTCCGACCCACCTTATAACTTTTATTTTCATTAAATACTAGGGACAATGTTATTCTATGTTGGGGGGGAGATGAAATAAAAAAATGATTATTTTTAATAAGAACATGCATGGAAAGAAAAATTCCATTAACCTTGAATATGATAACACGCATTGCAAACGCTGAAATTTTGTAGCAAATAATTTTGCATGCCTTGATTCTGATTTTAATGAAAGTTTAAGTTCATGAGCATAGTTTTTGGAAAGTGCGGTTGTCCGATGTAATTTTTCAAATTTCACATTTTCATCCTCTTAATAAAAATTCCACAATGTACGTCTACTGTATCGTGGGAATAAATTTGAGTTCTTGGTTCCCTTTAATTATAGCATAGGGTTCTCGGGTAACTTTTAGTTGAATTTGAGTATCCAAAAAAAACAAAAAAAAAACAAAAAACAAAAAAATTGAAAAAAAATAATGACCACATAAAGAAATGTTTTGTCCAAATTCACACGTCAAAATGGTTGAGGAATCTAGATTAAATTTCCAGGTCAAATTTGAAATGTCAAAATCAATTAATTTTCTCACCCTCTTTTTGACTCTCAAAATTAATGGGGATGGAATTTTTTGTGATAGGGTGTCTCTAAGGATCCTAATATTCCTATATAAGGAGATGGTGGTGAATGGAATTATCATATCATATTCTTATTTGGAATCATATATTTTTCTTTCAATTGTAATTTTCTGCTTTCATTTTGTAATCGTATCATCAATTTTTCCCATGTAAGTTCTTCTTTCACATTGATTATCTTAATAAAAAAATTTCTTCTTATTTACTATTTATTTTCCTTTTCATAACACATTGATACCGTTGAATCAAGGTGTGAATTTATTCACACCAACACTTGTGAATTTATCACACAACGGTAGAGTGTTCATTTTTATTAATGTTTTTCTTATTTAATTAAACTTCTTTAAGTTGAATGCTCGCTTCCATTGATAGAATATCATCTATGGAGTGCTAAACATTTATGGCTTGGTCCTAGATAGTTTCATGTGATGGATTGGATGTTATTTCATTTACATTAATTTTTAAATCTATTTTTTATTATAATATTTCCATTCGATGAGTTATGTTCTTCTTCATCTTTTCCAAGTTCAATGATGACCCATTTTGAGTGCTAGTACGATCTATTTCCTTTGAGTGCTCAGTAAAGTGATCCTCAAAGTGAATTGGTGAATGGCCTTGGAATTGTGTAGGGATTAAATTGGTGAATTATTTCTGAGAATTAACTTGTTGTTTGGATACGTCTTCAATTAATGTTATGAAATTTTTATGAAAAGAAATGCATCCAATCCACCAAAAGCAAGAACATAGGATAAACCCATATTAATTAATAGTTTTAGATCAAGTAAATTTGTTTTTTATTGTTCTTTAAATTAAATAATTAATTATCCAATCAATTCAAACCAAATTTGGATACTTCATAGCCCATCCTTGACCAAATCATAGCGTCTCAAGGTTACTTCTTCGGTCCCTATGGATTTGACCCCTATATGTACTTCAATGACTGCTTATACCTGTAGTGTAAATTTGGGCGCATCCAGTCACTCTTCAAAAATGGATTTCTAGTCCTTTTGATCCCTTGAAACACCACAGAAATCCCAACACCCAAGTGTGTTGTGGGTCACTCTTAGCATGTATTCACCGTACTCTTTGATCATTGATTAGGTCCATGGTAAAAGAACCTAAAATAATGAAACATAATGTTTTAGATAAATGACCATAAACTAAACCAATATCAAGTCATATCTAGAGGACCTAAACTAAAGTGACATAAGGTTTGAACTAAATGATAATAAACCAAAGAAATATTAAGAATGATATTAAATACCCTAAACTAAAGCAATATGGGGTTTGAGATAAAATGCACTAAACTAAAGCAATATGATGTCTGATCTAAAATACCTTAAACTAAAATCAATATTAGGTCCAAGCAAAAATACACTAAACTAAATCCATATATGGTCCGAGCTAAAAGTATTTAAACAAAAATAAATATTCGGTTTAATCTAAAATACCTTCAACTAATGCAATGTCAAGGTATGATCTAAAGCACACTAAACTAATGAAATATCAAGGTATGAGCTAAAATTCCCTAAACTAAAGAAAAATGAGGTTCAATCTAAAAGACCCTAAACTAAAGCATCAAATCTTTTTAGTCTATAGGATCTTGTAAGGTCTGTCATACGACCTTAGAAAAATCAAGCGGCTCTAACCATGACTATCTATTTTATTATAAAATAGTGAAATTTCCATCAGATACATATATTCTACACATTTATCCTTATACAAATCATGTGATCTCATGATAATTAGAACAGATTCATCAGTAATGGGAGACATTTTAGTGGGAATTCGTGAGAGCATCCAAAGAAAATCATTAAATCCAAAAATTCAGGTTTCCTTGATATTACTTAAAGGATGAGTATCATTGGTCCTTCACATAATTTTGGAGAAATGAAACATCATTCACATCTTGAATGAAAGAAAAATGGAAGAAATCATATAAATTATAGTATATCTATTCATTTACAGCATAAAGAAGAAAGAATTCATCATCATTTAGATATATGATTATGTGTTTTATATTTTACATAGATTTAGATTCTTTTAATTTAAAATGAATCTAATTATAAGGAGGGAATTTGTTGTTTCATTCCAAATAAAAATTGGAAAAATAAAAAAGGAAGAAATAGCAAAATATGGGTATTATTTTCCCCACAAAGGAAAAGTAAAGAGAATGTAACCAAGACCTATGGCTCACATGAGCCGCTAAGGGACTCGTGATCATGTAACCATTTTAAGGTGACAAAAAAACTCCATGTGCATCGCATAACATACAGTGGATCTCACAGACACCCCCCCAGAGTATTCATGCTCAAACTAAGGCTCTCCAGACAACTGGTTTCTATGTGGTGATGGCTGAATAAGTTCCCCCATGTCACATGGTGTATCATTAGAATGTTCATGAAAAATCAACCACAAATCCTTCTAAAATAGCAGGAAAATATTAATAATGTGGGTGCCTCATGTGGTCCTAAAAGATGAAAATATACACCCCCAATGAGGATGATAATTATCTTTGATAACATCCATCCCAACTGATAAGACCCCTAAGCCTTTTTAAAATAAAACAAATGAAATAAAATGGGAGGAATGATGACCTACTCACAATCACTGAAAGACATGTGACACGCCCTTGACAGTCTACAAGACACCCAATGTTCATTCCAACATGTCTACCTCACCTCTTGAAATATCATCGACATGTCACCAACATTACACAGAAGGCCTTGGGTGTTTCTATGAAGTCGTGAACAACACAATTGGCTCTCTGAGAATAAAACAGATGAGTTTATCCATGAAATAATCATGAACCCCCATTTGAACCATATTATTCTTAAGACACATCACTAAAAAATATAGAAAATAACCTCAACAACACCACTGAAAACTTTCATAATTCACGACCTTTGTAAAATAAAAAAAAGGGATAAAAAAGAAAGGTTTTAAGAGCTCTCACACTCATAAATCACTTTCCATGTATTAATAATGTTAAAATAATAGTCTCGTGAGACCCCCAAAAAATCCCGGAAAGGCATTGATCATCTCACAAATGCCTCTCAACAGGCACATTGATTTCACAGAAGGCCTTTGGACCTGTCCATATGAAAAAAATAAATCCCATCAGAACACCCGTACGATTAAAAAAATCCCCATTAATTTGTCATAATCCAATAAATGGAATTTTTATGGGAGGGACTCTTGGTTACTGAAAATCAGGAGGCACCATCAAAACGATCTGGGACAAAGACTTGCAAAGATGCCTGCATCCAAAGCCCTTCAAATACGCACCATATATGTTTTGTGTAACAGAAAAAAAAATCTATATGTAAAGGCTTATAAATTTCCCACCATAACCTCAAATAAAATAGGAAATCTCAATCAAAAAAGGTTTGATTTACACTCATGAACCAGTGAAAATTTTCCACCTAAACTGATCACGTGATCGGAAAGTCTTCTATCAAATAAAATATCAGTGAATAGCCTTAGTAATCATGCACTAGGAATAATGAACATTGTGTGATCATTCATATATCACATGAAGGATCTCTTAGGATATGAAAATAAAATCCCATTAAACCTCTAGATCAAACGAGACTCAAAAATAAATTGACATTGAATGAATCTACGAAATTAACAATATGAGAACAGATACTAAATTTGGATGAATTAAAACAAAAACATGTTTGTCAACCCTTATGTTTTTCGCAATAATTTTCCATGACATGCGATAGAACAAGGAAATGTTACCCAGATTTTTTATTTGTTTCTATTTTATGTGTGAGATTTTTTTTTCAAGATATGTTTTTCACCAAACTCACCCTGGGTTTGAAATTAATGTTTGAACCTTAATGAGGAAATTCATTAGAGTGTCAATGTCTCCATAATAATCTGATATACTTTTGGATCTTAGAGTTCTCATAAATCATAATTTCTTGGGAAACTTTTGATGTATGACTTATGAAAGAAATTGAGAAATATGCCCCGGTTTTGAAAATCATGTTGAGTTTTGTATAGAAATATAGAATATATAGAAAGAATGGAATGTAATAGAAACTTTCCAATGTATGTCAGATGATGCTACACCAATCCTAAAGTTCTCAAAATCATGATGAATTCATGATATAATCTAATGTTTTTGGATCATGAAATGTTATGAGGTTCAAATCTTATGGTATCAATTCATTGATGTGAGGTTCACCAAATGTGGAATTGTTTAATGGCTAAGTTGTTTTGTTTGAAACATGAGAAGATGAAGATGATGGTTTTTAGTCAGACTAATAATCCACAAGTTAAAAATCATCAGATAAAGATGTTAGTGAATGTTGGAAGTTTGTATGTACCATAATCAGGAAAGGGAAAGAAGTCACTGCTGACACTGATCTATCTGACATGATCTTCCACCAATTCATCAAAGGCATAGATGTCAGCTATTGCAGGTTTATATATAGATATTTTTAGGTATTTTGATTAAGAAAAAAGAATTTTTTGGGACCGATGAATGTAAGAAATTCAGAGACTAGTCAATTGGATGATTATGAAGAATGTAGAAATACTTTTTCATCATGTTGAATTATATTACATTTGGGTCATGATAAAATGGATCTTGGGTTTGTTTTCCCATTTTGTCATGACTCATAGGACAAGAAGTTGTGTCGATTCATCAGAAATGCATTGATATAGATCAATTAGAGTGAGAAAGAGAAGGATCCATTATACCTAGGCTGATACTGATAATTCATTAGACACAAGAACATCAATCCAAGGAAAAGAAGAAAACATAACTTGTTTGAATTGATTTGTGGAAGTGTTTGTCAATGGGAGTTTCTAAATACATTAGAAGTTTCAAATGTATTAATGTTAGAATGCTTTCAATGTTTTATGTTCTTCAGTTTGTACAGATTATCACAATTAGAAGAAATTTGTTTTTCTTTTATAATATGTTGGTATAGAGTAACATAATATTGAATATTAAGTCTTACATATGTTTTCATCATAATAAAGAAATTTAAATAACATGTATATTGGACTAAATAATGGTTATAAATATAATAGATAGCTAAAGTTGTGAAAATAATTGAGAAGTTTTTAGAAGAATCAAGAAGATTTAAATAAGTATAATGTGGAGCTAAAATGATGAATAAATTCATGATCTGGTAAATTTGGTTAAGCAGGTAAAAATTTCAGATTCAATCCCAAACCACTTTTACCACACCTATATATAGTGGCAAGAATACTATACATTATAAAAATTGTGTTATTCATATGTAAAGACTAAAGTTGAAGGTGTTGAATTTTTTTAGAAATAATTATTTTTTGGACTGAGATTTCCTAATGAGATTTTTCATAATGAAGAAGAAGTATAAAGATTTTATTCATTAGTTACTAGATCAGACTAAGAAATCAGAAAAACGTTTTCTGGATATAGTTTGAAGGGTTTTCAAAAAAAATTCTCATGATTTTTTACATACATATGTTTTTTGGATTGAGAAATTTTACTTGGTAATTATACTGATATATTAGACTGAGTATTCTTATGAATCCTAGATAATTTCTTACATATATTTGGTTAAGAATGTAATGAAAGTTTCTGACATTTTTAAAAGAAAACATTGATAAGGCAGCATAGTAACATGTTTGGAATCAATTGGTGAAAGTTTTGTTATCTTGTTACAAAAACATTAATTACATAATCTATTATATAAGAATCACATTCCCTTTTGTATTGATTATTGTATTGCATAGGTGTAATACTATATCCTACATGTTATTATCCACACAAAAGCATTGTGTTTTAGTTAATTATGTGGTATTGGATTATTCTAAAACTACGACAATAATGTAGATACTCTTTTTGAGTAGTCAAATTGTAAATCATTATATGTGTGTGGATTTATGATTGTTTTGTTTAAAGTAAAGTGATAAATCCTTAATAGGAGTTGAAGGTTCAATCAAAAGAAAAGAAACTTAAAATAAAAATGTATCATGTATTCAAACCCTCCACCTCTCATTGATACATTGATCATGGCTGTGAAATATAATAATTATATGAAAAATACAATAGTAGGTTTGACTATGTTAATTTTTTTAGGTGAAGTGTGGTTTCAGTTCACTTAATGTTCATTCATTTGAATTACATTTACCAATTTTTTTTTTCATCACATGATAAACGATTCAGTGTAAAATCAAGGGAAACATGATCTCTCATGGTGAGGAATAGAAAAATATAAAGTAAGAATCTTTTTATGATGTTACAATGATGAGATAAAGCTCTGAATGTTAAATGAGTGTGGGATTATTGGGATGGTTCTCTAGCTGAGGTGGTCATTATTTGTGGACTATTATTTCGAGGGAGAATGATTAACTTGTTAACCGATTGACACTTACTATGTAAGTGGGTTGGATATTCAATGTAAGAATGATTCATGATGATTTTATGGTGTGAATATCCATAGGATAATTTATAATGGAGATACAAAATAATGTATTGGTTCCTTTTGATTTAGTAATCTATTTTTAATCTACTATATCTTCTAATAAATATAAAGTAAGTAGTATTGTTTCTCTCCGGCATTTAGGACTCATTGTCAAATTAACATTAATCTCATATGTTATTTTCCTATTTATGTTTGTGCTTTTTATTTCAATGACTGTATGTGAGTTTTCTTATTTGTGAAAGAGATGAATTTTTGTGGTGAGTAGGGAAAAAATTATACCAACTTGTAGTACACTTAGTTACGTGAAGGGAAATGTCAAACATCGCATTTCCATTTTGAAAAGTCTCTAATGTGTGATGTTTTGGTGGATTGAGTGTCCTTAAATTAATGGTTTTACTAGTAGAATAATTTATCAGGGTTTCCTAATAAGTGGTATCAGAGGACACAGTTTTGGTTTATATATTATACAATAATCAAAACAAAAAATCGTCCTATAGTTTCCTCACATATTTTCATCCAAATGTGTCCCATTGGAGTTATTATCTATGGTATCCAAAGTGAAATTCACTTGAATAAAAATTATATATTCCATTTTTGAGAAAAACATATTGACTTAAAGTTCAATTTCATCAAAAATTTACCTATGTAAAACTTGGTAAATCATTAAAGGAGAGTTAGAAAAAAAAAATTGGTAGACATGTTCCCCAAGGAGACAATTCAAGAAATTAAAAGGCATCATCATTATTTAGTGAGACTTGGGAGAATAGAAGAAGAATAGATAAACATGGCATGTGTAGGAGGAAGGAATTTTTCTAAATTTTTGGAGAGTTTCCAAGGTTAACAGAATCAAGTCTTCAAGTGGGAGAATTTTGGGAGCTGATATTGTGTTTTAGGTCCTTAAAACTTCATTCATCTGAATTTCATTTACCCCAATTTCATGCATCAGATGATGGTCATCTCGATGTGTACTCAGTGGTAGTATGATATCTCCTAGTGGTGAATGGAACCATTGTATGTTAATATATTTTTTTAGAGTTACAATGAGGCGATGAAGGTCAGGTATTTCAAAAAGTAGGGGGTTACCAAGTTGGTACTCCCATAGAGGCATTCATGCTTTATTCACTGTGATTTTGATAGAGTAGGGTTAACTTTCTATCTAACTAACACTTACTATAAAAGTATGTTGTTCCATTATTGTAGGAATGATTCATGACTAAATTTAAGCACGAATATAAATATGAACATTTATTATGGAGAGATCAAATATTATTTAGTTTAATTGTAATTTAGTAATCTATTTGTAATGTATTATATCTTGCAGTGTATATAATGAGAGAATTAGTGTTTATTCCATGCATGTAGGACTCATTGTCAGGAGAATGTAATTATATTGTAGTATTTCAAAATTTATGTTTTTTATTTATGGTTCCTTGAATATGTGTGAGTTTTCCTGCGCATAAAAAGGATGACATTGTGGGGTGAGTAGGCTGTGAAGACTACTTACTTTTGGTACACATGGTTCTTGGAAGAAAACCTTGGGAGGTCTCATTTCTACTACACAAAGACTTCATAGTGTGAGGTTTGGGTGGATTGAGGATCCTCACTCTGGTAGTTCCACTAGAAGCACAAGATATTGAGGTTTTCTAACATGAACATCCAAATTATAAAGGGGGATAGGTTTCTTTGCACTCAGATCATAAGCTACATGATTCCCAACTCTCACATTATTGTTTGGAAGTTGTTTGTTTCATAGAAAATCTGCATGGAAGTTGTACATTTTACCCCTCACAACATGGTGATATGTGGGTGCTGATAGATGAAAACCATAGTCAATTTCACCATATAGAATTTTAGTATAAGAATAGTATCATTATTTATCTAATTTGGTGTTTCACTAATGGCATAACAATTTTTTTGAGTTACATGGCAAGAAGAATTAGTAGTAACATTATATAATGAATTTTCATAAAACGATATGTGATGTAAAAACTATATAGATGTGATTTACCACTAAAATTGTAAAACATCATTCACAATGTTATGGTATAATGAAGAAAATTACAATGTAAATTTTTAATTTTATGTGATCATTATCGGTCAACTTAAAACATTAGCTATGATGTTGTGAGTTTTTTTGTTTCAATTAAGTATTATAATCTATATATCTTTTAGTTGAACTATTTTACTCTTCCAATACATAATTTTGGTAAATATTATTTAATTATTGATTATATCAAACATTTATTTGAATTCATATTAATTTATATCTCTTAATGCCTTTCTATGTAACCGTGTGGGATGAAATCACAAATATGATGATAAATAATAACTGAATAATGATTTAAATATCAAAATATTAAAAATTACCAAAAAACAATTACCTATAAATAATGAATAAATAATAATTTCAAAAATATTTAAAAATTAGAAATATTAAAATAAATAATTATGTTTGTATATATTTGAATTTAATTTATAGATATACATATTTTATTTCAAAAATATAATATATATATATATTATATTCTTAATAATATATAATCATATATATAAACATATGTTTCACAAAAAAATTATAAAAATATATATATAGTATAACTGTATAAGAATATTATAAATTATAATTATATATACAAGATCCATCCTTGGACAAGACTGTGGCCTCAGAGGAGGAATTGCAAAGAGAGGGATGGAGCAGATGTAATTCTCACTGGAAATGTGTCTGGTTGAGTAGGTTCAACTAAAAGTGAGGGAACATGTCCTATGTTTTCACCGCTAATCGGAAAAGCATGTATGCAAATTCTATTACAAGATATGGCATATCCAACAGGGTGGGGGAGGTGAATAATCTCAATGATAAGATATTGTTCCATGTTTGGGTTATAGATACATGTCTAATGAAATATGATTCTGGTATGTTGGGGGAAGGATTCATCTTAAGTGTGTTCTTTTATGTGATGATCAGATCACATGGGAGTATGATATTTAAAGAATTACTTCAGCGATGTTTTCCATAAGAATATTTTGGATTCCATGGTTAAAGGTCTCTACTATGAGAAGAAACATTTAGGAGGATGGTTGTGGTATTAGCAGAACAAATCCAGTTATATTTGGATTCAGAAGTATTTATAGATACCATCATCCAAATCTTCCTTTGAAATTGAACATGATGTAATCAAGTTAGTGAAATAATCCCAGGAAACTCATGACATGCTTAGGGATTTGATGGAAAAAGTTAGGTGTACTGAATATCAACATATTTAAACCAGGTGGTTAGTCCAAAACCTACAAAAGACAGTTGAAGATCCAGTAGAAGAAGTATGTTTTTAAATAAAATATTTTTTGAAGAGGATTTATTCTTGGATAAAATTTTCATGATATTTTGGAAAATTAATGAAGGGAAAGCCTCGAGAGAAGCTTCCAATAAGCTAGAAACCACTATCTCTAATATGCATTCATGAAAAGGTATGGAAAGGGAATGTATATTAGGATGATATAATATTGACGATTGCACATGGACTTTATAAAGAGAAACTCAAGAATATAATGATGATGATTCTAGTTTCCTCATATTATCCAGAAATACTAGAAACAGATCCATGATGTTATTAGGATGAAGAAATATAAACATGTAGATATTGGATGTGTCTCCAAAAAACTTAATGAAAATATCAAGAAAGTAAAATCCCTAGAATGCATAATAAAAGGGAAGAATAAAAATAAAGAGACTAAGTCATATCCCACAAACAGACTTGGTGTAAAACCATGGGAATCCAATCAAGTATGGTAGGTGATATCCCAGAACCCAATCCCTTAGGAATGACAGAAATGATGATTTCAGGATTTTTAACATTAAATAAATAGGAAATAAAATCCCTCATATCCTAGCTATATTCAACTAGAATATAGTCCAAGTAAGACACATCCAAAATGTATTTCACGAAATGGGATGATAAAAAATTTAAACTATGAAAAGGATCCCGTGGCAGCCATAAATGAATGGGATCTAGACCTTTGATATTATATGTTATCAGTTGGTTTACAGTCATGGACCATATATAGTACGCTAAATTTCATAGGAGATACCTTGATAGTTAATGCAAGGAAATTTTGGGATATGCTTATAGGACACTCGAAAGTGGGAGTAGCTATCCAGGAATTTGTTAGATTCTCAATTGAGGTTATACTTGTAGTAACTGATTTCCATAAACATAAGTTTTCAATAAATTAATTGGTCAATCATGATGGAAAATTGTTCGAAAAAGATGGAACATATTTAACAAAGATCCAAATCTATGACATGTTTTAATTTGAATAATATATCTGCATGTTTTATCATTGGGATTATCTTCTTCGACCCTGAGATCAAGCATGTTATCTAGATGTATTTATACACAAACATCCAAAAAGTTTTCTGAAATTGTTCACCAGGAATTAAAGATTCAACTTTCCCAAAGTGAAGATTTGTAGGAAAATCTGGGAGTGTGATAAGAAACAGTAATACAGGTGATAAGATTCTACTTTTGTAGAGGAATGTTTTTCAAGATATAATAAATATTCCATATATTAGATCTTATTTTTTCTAAAAAGTAGAGGGTGTTACAAGAAGATATCGATGTGGTCAAACCAAGTAGGAACATAGAAAAATAGAAACAAATATCATTTAGAACAGAATTCTAGGATGGCTAGTGTCAATGAAAGAAATCGCACAAGAAAATATGGAAAACATTTGGTAAAAAAAGATCATCAAGTAGATTTTGAGGAATAAATATAGAAAAATATAAGTAATTTATTATAACATATAGAATCGAGAAGCGCATGAGGGAAAAAAAGGAAAAATATGAAAAGAATCACATATTCTCTAAAAATAAATATCTATCTAGATGTATTTTTTGATGGTTTTGTGACAAGAAAGTTCATAGATATGATAGTTTTATGGATGTTGATAGAAGTAGAGGAAGTATTAAAGAAACAATGATGGGATATTCATCATAAATATTGTTTTATTCTATATTGTGATAATATAATGACTAACATGATGAAATTTTTTATTATTTATATTCAGATTATTTAGTGGAAGAATATTATACCTCATATTTGGAAGATGGAAACAAGACTATTTTAAGCCATCTTCAAATATCCATGATTTGAACTGGGTCCAGTGCACAAGAAGACTCTCTAGAACCAGTAAACCTAGAATAGATTGAAGGAGATCTAGTTCATTTATTAGAAAATGAAATCCATTTAGAAGGAAGAAATTTATAGGGATGGAAGATGCCAAGAATTGATTGGTCAGAGGTATACCAGAAGTCGTGGGTACCATATAAATAAATAACCAAGATCTTTGAATATAAAGAGACAGTTTGAGTCTATAATACAAGTAGACGGTTTTTTAAAATAATTTTTCTAAAAATAGAATAGATTAGTATATATTTCTCTAAATATGGTAAATATGAGCATTTTGGTTTTATAAATATTTGATTAGATCCTCTTATGAGAAATGGAAAAGATTTATTAGTCCTAATTATAGTATTAGATTTAATTTTTTTCCCAATTTCTTTAATGAATTATTTGGAAGAGAATAAGAAGATGTGAATGTAGGAGGATAATTAGTAAAGGTAATACCATATCTGAATGTAGTTATTTATGAAAAAAGTATTAGTAAAACTCTGGATGTTAAAAATAAACATGAGGAACTGGAAAACAATGTTGTGATTTCCATCTAACATGAGATATGTCAGTGTAATTACTCACCTCTATATAATTTTATACAATATAGGGAGACCTTCTCTAAGAAAGGGTGTCTAAAGAATTAAACATATTTTCCAAGATGAAGGAACATCAATTAGATCAATGATACCACTGGTTGTAATCCACAAGGGGATGATCTGGACAAGAGAATGGGTTTCACCAGATTTAGAGGAAGAACAAAGGTAGAAGCTACTTCTTCTAGGTGTTATTAAAAATATAGGAAATAGACTTGTCATCTTTGATATTATAGAATATGAAGATGATCTTATATTCGAAGTATTAAGATCAAGTTGATTATATTTTAACAAGGAATATTTCAAATATGAAATACTAGAGAACCCAATGGAATATCCAAGGACCTAGATCTGATAAGATGAAGGTACAACAATAGAAGCACCTAGAACATAAATTTATATAAAGATATATGGGTAAAGGATGGTTTGATTACAAATCTATGAAGATAAAGAAACTTGTGTAGGATATATGGGATCTTCTCTACTCATTGAAAAGATATAATAGTGGGATACCAAAGAAAAATTATGTACTAATGGAACTACAAGATGTACCTTATATTTAACAAGAATCCAATTTTCTGAAGTAACCTAGGAATCCATAGTGTTTCATGTTACAGTTGGTAACAACACAATAGTTCTGATTCTAGAAGTAGAAAAGGATGTTAAAATTGAACATAATGGGAGAATATTTTAAGAACAGATACATTGTTTCATTCAACAATTACTAGATGACTTATTGATTAGAATTTGATTCCTTAGAAGATATTAGTTTGTAATAATATTTTCAAAAGGGTTTATCCTCAACAATTATCTAATTCCATCTAGTTTTTTAAAAACAATAATGGTTCTAGAAAAAAAATTATATGCAGTTAAAGTGAGGAACTATCCAGAAGTGGATATAGAACACCACAAAAATTTTGATCATTGGAGATATTTTATTGGATTCATGGTTGTGAGGATTAATAAAGAAGATACATTGGTTAAGATAAAAGTTTATTTATCAGAAAATTCTCTAAATTTATTGAAAAAGGTCATGCTCAAGGCTAAAATCACCCATAAATATTTAAGTATAGTTATTAGGTTTAAGGTAATAACCTATCCAGATGAAATCATTAAAAAAATTTAGAAAAAAATTCCAGAACTAATTATTCTTGGATTTATAAGGTATAGTAAAAGTCCTCATAATATTGAGGCATTCATGGTAATGACTCGTGCTGAAAAATTGTGTGGTTAGGCTTGTGTGGTTTTTGATTATCATGATCTTAATTATACCACAAAGGATGATGGTTATAATATTAATAATCAATAATATTCAAGAAGTATGACTCGTAATGAAAGCTCAATAGTATATTTTAAGTTGGATCTCAAGTCAAGATATTAGAAGATAATGACTAAGGAGGAGGTCATAACATTAATTTCATTTATAATTCTAGCAGGCTTGTTTGAATGGCTAGTTATATCCATTAGAATCTAGTATATCTTGAGAATATTTCATAGGATAATGGATACAGAATTCAATAAATTGTTATAGTTTTTGGTAGTCTATATTGGTGATGATTACAGTAGCTGGTTGAATTGTTAATTAAAGAAGGGGTGATACTTTTATAAAGAATGATAATTTGGATGCACGCAAATATAGAATTATTGAGATTTAAAATCAACGTAAATAGAGGGAAATTTCAACCATATTTTGTAGAGAATCTATACACTTTCTATGGTGATATTATAGATCATTAGCAGATACCTGTGTTTCATATAATATTAAGCTATTCCATAGAATACATCAGAGATTTAGAAAAAAATCAGCCCCAATAAAGATAAAGGTTTTCATTAAATTAACTAGGAATTTTACAATATAATATATTTAAGTAATTCAAATTTTGAAGCAGAAAGATGATAACCTCCCAAAATTGGGGTATCCTAATGGGGGTAAATACTAAATTATCTTATAAATAGATTCATCATACTCATCATGGGATTTTATTCAAATGATAATGAAAAAACCTGATAATGGTATCAATAGATACTATAGTGGTTATTGTAATGGGTTAAAAAATAATTATCCTCTCCATTAATAAGATGTGCTTGTTGTACTAAATGAAATTATGGATAATTATATTTTCATGGGAAAATCTTTTAATATAATAATATATATATTTCACATATAAATAATTTAATGAGAATTAAATTATTAAAATTTACTGATACTTGGATAATATTATAGAGGAATGAATATCAATACTATAATGTTGATATAGAAAATATTAAAGCAAAATATAATTTCATTCTTGATGCACTTACATGCATCTTTGAATCTTGTAGGTGAAATGGTAGAAGGTATAAAATCAACAAGATGTCCTAGTTTGATTGTTAATAATTTTTTGGAAGAATTCCCAGCTATCAAAGCAATGAACAACATATGCTAGAATAGGGAAGGTATTCTAGTAGAGAATCTTCTTCATAAATTGGGATCTTCATCAAATAATGTAAAAAGATCAAAAAACAATAATTCCACATCCAAGAAGACTTAAAATCAAGTAAATTCATAAAAAAATATCCCTACACATAATTTCTAAACATAAAATCCATGTTGAATGCTTTTAATGTGGTAAAAACGAATAATACACCACTCAATGTGAAAAAACTGAGAAACAGGAAAGCTCAGAAGAACTAGAATGTATAAATGAATGGATGTTCTAATGTAAAATAGTAAAACATTTTTAAATGTTGGGATAATAAAGAATAAGAAAAAATGAATGGAATCAGTAGTATCAAAAACAACTTCATCGATAGAATTTTCAGATGAAACAAGATTGAGAAAGTCTTGATGCTAATCTAGAAGAATATCTCAATCTGGTAAAGGAAATATGGGGATATTTATAGAGGCCTTCAAATATTTCAAGAAATAAATACACAATTCTCTAAAATGTTATATATAAAAATAAAGATGATCATGTATTCAAAAGTGGCATAAATCATGTTTTATACATGCATGATGAATCTGAGTATCTTATGAAGGATTATAAAAACATTGATCAAGATATGTTCAGTATGATCATAATGGAAGAGATCTGGTTGAAATTATGAGTTTATAGTTTTCTCCACAAAGTTATAAGGATCAAGTATATGGGTATGGATAAATATATAGTTTTGAAAATGCTTCTAAGAATTTCATGAATATGTATTCTATGGATTCATTTACCTTATACAGAATTAGAACCAGAAGGATTAATGGAATAAGAAAAAGATTTCATAATGTGATCTGTACAATTATTGGTATTTAATAAGATAAATTCCATATTCAATTGAGTACCAAAAATGGTGATAATGGTTCTAAAAAATTAATTTCCAAGTTTACTATGGTGGGGTAAACATATCAAACCAATCAGACTAGTAAATAGATTAATGGTTTTAGGGAACTTGTACCCAGGGCACTTGACTAAAGGACCTGTCCAATAATAGTTCGAGGAATGGGTGTTTAGAAATGAATATTGGATAGAGTTATGTTTGAATAAAATCAATTAAAAATGGATCCAAAACACATTGAGTTTTTATATTGAATCGAAATTAATAAGAAAATATTGTATATTATTTTTAAGAGACAATGTGATAGTCTTTGTTAACTCTAGAGACATACAACCTAAAAAAATGGCACATCTGAAAGACTTTACAGTGTATGAGGAAATAATTCATGAATAACAGAAGATATATAAGGGATATAAAGAATATTTAATTTTTTTCAGAGACCAAATCCAACATGACATCAAATAATTGATGGAAATGAATGGGTTGGAAAAATAAGTCTTGGTGGGAGAAATGATCGATGTTCTGTGTAAGGACCCGACCTTAGTTGCCCAAAGATGGTGCCTTATTTAATTACATAGGAATATAAACATGAAAAATTAATCCTGAAGGATGGATTAGTTTATTAGTATTTTAAACAATAAACATACATAAGTTTATCATTACAACATGAAACAAAAAACAATATAGAAAATCCTTTGACAACATCCATAACTCATAGACTATTTTTGCATGTCATTCAAAATAAAAATATTCATGTCTTGGGAAAATGAAACATAAGGAAGGGGTTAACTAAAAAACTTAGTAAGAATAATAAATATAGTGGAATATATCATAAATATTAGGCATGTTGAGTAACTAAAAAGACCAGCCTTTAACAAAAAACTTCCACACATTATGGCAGGAAAAAGAGATGAATAAATAATTTCATAGTAAAACATAATCTTGGATATTCTACTAGTAAAATAACCACATGAACCATTACTACTATTTTCATAATGAGGTAATTGATAATGTGGGACATCATAACCATACCTTCAAGTCCTCTTGCCCAGAGTATAAATAGTCATTTTGTTAAGGCCTTGTGCGAAGACCATAGTTTGTTTCATGAGACCTATCAATGCACCGAGGGGCTATAGCAGGCCCCAACTGACACTTACTCGGTCCAATTAATTACTCATTTGAATGGGGATAAAAATAAAGAAAATATACATTAATATTAAATCAAATATATTAAATGTAAACAACTTTCTCTGAACATTAATCATAAACACTAACCATTAAGAGTAAATTGGTGAATGGTTTAGGATGAAACATCCACATAGAAACTAATAATAAACCATTAAATTAATTATTTTAGATTATAACATAATATATTAATCCTAATAATACATTAGAATAAACAAAATTGTTGAAATAGATGAAGATACACTTCTAAAATCATTGAGTAATTCTAGAGATAAATACTCTTTTACTTTGAAAATAAGCGTTATTTTGAAAAACTATTGGCATGAAACCATAATTGATGTAAGATATTATGATATATTTTATAAATATATTGGTTTAAAAAAACGAATTATATATTTTCCTTGAAAATAGGTATGAATTTGAGGAATTCCCTTGGAACGTGATTGTTTATTGAGAAGGATTTTTTAAAGATCCTTTTAAAATATATTACTACCCATAAATGAAGGTATGATTCTGGTTGGAACACATACATATAACATTCATATATAAATTATTAGGATTAAATATGAATGACTAATTATTTGATTGAGGTATGTAGATAATAAATTTAATGCGAATGAACATGGAGGTTCGGGTAGAAAACCCTTACTTTAAGTCTGAATGTGTTCCGCTCTTGAACTTAAGGTCCTAGAATATGAAATTAGATTTATTAATAATTTAATTCAGGACCTATTAGACTTGTATTTATTTTATCATAATTTTATTAAGTTTATTATGTCCTTATTGATAAGTTATAATATTGAATTCTGTCATTCTGGAGTGTTCATTTCCTTGGTTTTCATGATTGGTACATTTGTATATGAGTATGGATGTTCATGTGGAAAGAATGAAATTCTCCTGAATTGAAATTATATATTTTTTATGAAAATAATGAAGTGATAATGGTTATATATATCATTTTTTATATGTCATGAGTATGAAACATTAGATTAAATGTTAATGACAATCACTTAGATTATTTGGTGGTATTTGCATTATTATGAACTAGTTTTTTCATATAAATTAATACTACGTACATATACTGGTTATTAAAAATTAAGTAGGTTATAATACATATTTTATAGTCTTTTTCAACCATATAAATTTTATCATGACCAATAATGAAGGAGAATTTGAAGAACAAAACTTCATCATCCATAAAGTTTGAAAATTGCATCCTCATGGATGATGATTTCATTTATAAAAGAGAGAATGTGCGTGTGAGAATAAGAAGATTGATAATGGTTATCACATTAACATGTTATAATTATAGTATATAGATTATACTGGACATATAATGATCTATTTTATAGAGGAGGTTAGGAGAGAATAAGAAAAGAAGATAAATTGAAATGAATCTAAATTAAAAAAAAAAGATGTTTTACCTATTGAAATAACCTCCTTGATAACCACCTTAAGGGAAGGGGTTTTGGTCTATTGGAAATAAAAATAACTCATGCATGTGGAGAGTGACTAGGGAAGGGTATTTGGGAAAAACATTGAGTAGCTTCAAGGATTAGAGGAATTAAGAGAATAGGGAGTGAGGGAAGTTTTATAGTGGAGGAGAGGAGTGAATATTGAATATTCTATTCATTATTTTATTAAGTCCCTCAAGACAACCAATAGTGTTGATTAATGTGACTCATAATATTAATAAGTTCATGTGAGTTCAAACCTAGTGGGATTACATTAGCCTTACTTCAATTACGACCCAATAAATCATGTATTTAGCATTTATCATAAATAATCGTATTCTACTATTCACCCAAAATTCATGTATTTTAGAAAAATAACAAAATTTTACCCCAACCATTTTTCAATGTATATAATTAAAAAATGAAATTCATTTTTTGAATATAATTTTATAAATATTTTAAATTTAATTCTCAAATAAAACCATAATTTATTAAAAAACATCTTTAAAATATAACTCGTTTTATAACACCTTGTGAAATTAATCAAGGTCCCACAAAATTATCTTATAACCATTTTATGAAATTAAATTTCCATTTTAAATTATTAAATTAATCATAAATTTGTAATTAAAATATTTATGACATACAAAAATACCAATTCTTATACTATGATCATTTTCTCACTTTTAAGATGTATAAGTTGAATTTATACACTCATGGGTGAATCTTATATTTTTTGTAAGATTTACTATTGATTAATATTCATTATTATTCATAATTATATGTTACTATTCATAAGGTTATGTTAGTATTCATCATAAGTTATGTTTGTCTTTTCAAACTCTAAATATCTTACTGACGCAACCGTGTGTGTCAGTTTTATGAAATTAAAAACAAATAGGTGTAAAATTATGTTTACTGGCTAGGTTATAACATAGTGGTCTTTTGTAGAGACTTGGTGTTTTATGCATTTAATGTTAAATTTATTTAAAAAATCTTCGAGTGTTACATTATCCCTTCCTTACCAAAACTTCATCCTCAAAATTATCAGAATGTTACCTCACAAAATGTTTTTGGTGGTTCTTCATCATAAGCTCCTCAGAATCCCATGTCGCGTCTTTGATTCTATGATCTTTTTGAATTATCTTTACCAATTGAGTCATACGATTCCTCAAAACATGTCCTCTAGTGTCCAAAATCCAGATAGTCACTTCACAGTAAGGTAGATCATGTTCTAATTCTATACCATCAGAAGGGAGGACATGCATTGGGTCTCGAATGTACATTCTCAGCAATGAGACATAGAACACATTGTGTACTTTAGATAGGAAAGGTGGCATAGCCAAATGATATGAAATAACTCCAATTCTCTCCATAATTGAAAAAGGGCCTATGTACCTAGTAATTAGTTTCCCTTTGTTCCCAAATCTTATAACACCCTTCCAATGAGATAATTTTAAGAAAACATGATCTCCCACATGAAATTCAAAATCCTTCCTTTGATTATTAGAACATATTTTTTGTCTACTTTGATCTGCTCTGAAATGGCCTTGAATATTCTTCACTTTATATTTTGTTTCCTCCACATGCTCTTGGCCCACCAGCTTCATTTCACCATCTTCATCCAAACATAATGGTGTACAATATCTCTTTCTATACAATTCCTAATATAGTGCCATTTGTATACTGGAAAGGAAACTATAATTGTAGTTAAACTACAAGAAAGATAAATATTTATCCCACATACCTTTAATGTCATGTGAACATGATCTCAAAATGTACTCTAAGTTTTGGATCGTCTGTTCTGATTTCTCATTAGTTTGAGGATGATAAGCAGTACTCAAACATACCTCAGTATCCATGGATTTATGAAGAATTTTCTAGAATTTTGATTTAAATCATGGATCATGATCAGGAGAAATTGAGAGGTTCCCCATGATGTCTCAGAACATGATTGATATAGAGTCTTTCAACCATTTCCAGTGGAAAATCCTCCCTTACTATGAGGAAATGTGCAGAGTTGGTAAGTCGATTCACAATTACCCATATTACATCATTCTTTGTTGGATTTTTGGGTAATATAGTAATAAAATCCATGGTGATGCCATCCCATTTCCTTATAGGAATATTTAGAGATTTAATGACTCCTCTAGGATGTTATCATTCAGCCTTCAGTTGTTTCCAGACTAAACATCCTAATACATAATCAGTAATTTCCCACTTCATGTTTTCCCACCTGAAATGTTTCTTCAAATATCATTACATTTTAGTGATATCAGGGTGTCTAGAAAAATTAGAGCTATGGGAATTATCAAATAAATTTATTTCTAGACCAGGTATAGAGGTAACACATAACCTCTTCTGAAATTTTAGAATTCCATCTTCACATACAAAGCCAGCCAACTTCTCCTGTTTCACAGCATTAATTTTCTTTTACAGGTTATCATCATTTGGTTGAGATATTTTATTTCTTTATTATAATGAGATTTGGAAAAAAAAACTAAAAAGTAGTGATGTTTCACCTTCTTTAATAATTCACATATCCATTCTCAATAGATCCATGTACAAAGTATCATTGTAAATCTACATTTTGTTGAGAACTTCAGGATCCTTCTTGCTCAAAGAATCTACTACCTTATTTTCCTTTATTGGGTGGTAGTGTTGGGTACAATCATAATCCATGAGTAGTTTCTTCCATAACCTTTACCTTATATTGAGTTATTTCTATGAGAATATATACATCATACGCTTTTGATCCATATATATATATATCATATCTTTCACCATAGAGATAGTGTCCCCATATTTTTAGAGCAAATATCACAGTAGTAAACTCAAGATCATTAGTATGATAGTTTTTTTCATGAATTTTTAACCGCCTTTATGCATACAAAATAACTCTGTCATTCATTAATAAGGAAACAACCAAGTCCCTTCTTTGATGCATTACTATATATCACAAACCCTTCATTACCCAATAGTAAGGTTTGGATTAGAGGATTCACTAATATCCACTTCAATTCTTCGAAACAGTCCTCACATTATTTTTTCCACACGAACATAAACCCTTTACATGTAATATTGGTCATTGAGTTAGCTAAATGAGAGAAGTTATTGATGAAACACCAATAATAACCTATTAAACCAATAAAACTACATATTGTAGTTATGTTCGTTGGAGTGGGACATTCTTGAAAAGCCATTGTATTCATCGGATCAATAGATATTCCTTCCATAGAGATAATTTGGCCATGAAAGGAAACTAATTGAAACCAAAATTCACACTTTCTTAACTTCTTATATAATTCATTTCTTCTTAGAGTCTTTAGAATAATGCGTAGGTGATTTTCCTAATCTTCATAGATTTTGGAGTATACAAAGATATAATCAATAAATACCTCCAAAAATACATCAAGATATTCCTTGAAAACTCTACTAATTTTATCCATGAAGTCAAAGGGTGAATTATTTAGTTCAAAAGTCATTCCTGTAAACTCAAAATACACATACCTGGTTCAAAATGCTATTTTTTGAATTTCTTCCTTCCTCACAAGAAAATAGTCTTTTCCAAATGGAAGTTCAATATTCGAAAAATATTTCTCTCCATTAAGTTGATCAAATAAATCATCGATGTAAGGTAGGGGATACTTGTTCATTGTTATTTTAGCATTGATCTCTCTATATTCAATGCACAACCTCTTATTTCAATATTTCTCCTTAATGAAAAGAACAGGGGCTCCCCATGGAGAAAAAGTAGTGTGAATAAATCCTTTATCACTGAATTCATCTTGTAGTCTTTCTAGTACCACTAATTCCATAGTGGCCATTCTATAAGGTGTCTATGATATGGGCCTCGAATCATGAATTTAGTCAATGGAAAATTAAATTTCATTTTTTGGAGGATGTCCACGTAAATCCTCTTGAAATACATCAACATTTTCTTTTAAAACAATTATTTCTTCTATTAGAACATTATTTTCCTCACCCATAGATATTGCATTCCCTTACTCCCCAGTAATTGAATTCAGCAGAGAAACTATTGGTGGATCTACATGAGAATCAGATGGTGTCACGACCCACCTTCACCAAAATGAGGAAAGGGACCACAACTGTTATACCCTTCCTTCTTTAATTTTAAGGAGAGATAATGACTCCCAATTCCCACCTTCAATAGGCCCCAGTGTGGAAAATAGAACTAGGGGTATAGAATCTCACCTAAAATGGAAGGAATTTCCCTTTTTATTTAATAAGATTAAGAGATAAGATGGTATATCCAAAGAAACTAAGAAACTGAAATTAAAAGTAATTCCAAATGAAAAAAATAAAATCTTCTCCCATATGCATGTTCAAAATAAACTGACACAAGTCACAAGAAAACTGTAATGAAAAGAACCAAATGAATGGAAAGCAGCAGAAACTCCCGAAGCCCGAGCTAGTAAAGCCGGCATAGTCCTCAAGGTCCTCCTAGAAACCTAAACTAAGTTTTATATACATTGTGTGAGTATACAGGTATACACAGTAGGGAAAACCAAAATCTCTCATTCAAAAGTGGGGAGGCATTCTAATGCCCTGTGAGAAATAGAGATAACTAAAATACCTAGAAAGGAAACTATCCACCCAACCTCACCATGGAACACACCCCAAATAAAGCAAGGAAGGTAATGTAATAGTAATATCACATCAATATTTGGATACCCCGCACCACTTTCCTACTGGTTACTTAGGACATCCTACATGTTAGACCTCTCCCACAAGTCTCACTGTAGTCCCACTAAACCCCAACAAAAACCTTATAGGCCATCAGCATGCATCTTGCCCGCACACACCTAGGCCACCACATCCACACATAACCACACCCGTAAACACTTGGTCCACTAGAACCATTGCCACACCCAAAGACAACTAGTTCAGAACAACCATTTTCATGACGCAAGACACATGTTGTAACACCCATAGATTTTATAAAAAATATTCTTTTAATTTTATTAATGTCTTGTGTTGTATTCTACACCAATAGTACCTTGCGCAATACGCAACACCGTATTAGCTTGCAGTATACGCAACACTATTCTTGGATCGTGTTATACACAATTTTGATAATAGTTATTCTATGCAACATTGAGTATATATATATTCAATGTATAAATGAAATATGGTTGGATTCTGTTATACGAAACAATGAAGGATTCTTGCGCAATACGCAACCCTGGCTTGGCTTGTATTACACGCAATCGCGACCTTCCTCGATAGTGTGTGTTGTACGCAATACTAGGTTTTACTAAACAACGATATATTATTATAATATTGTTATTAACTAGCCGTTATGAATAGTGTTAACAAAATTTTGAATTTTATAACATTATTTTTCATCTTACACATTTCTAGAACATGGTATAAGAACAAAATAAATTTTTCGGGTAAAATAAGTATTTTTAAAAAAATGCAGTTTTGCCGCCTTTTGATGGAGCACCCACTTTAAATCTAGTTTTTGACAAGTTTATAAGTTCAATTTGACAAAATAAAATTCTTCATTTGAATCAGGATATAAAAATTTACATTAGATAAAGTTTTGATATTTTTCTGATAACTTTCATATTTTAATGAATAGTAAAGACACGCAATATTTTAATTAAAAACAACTTTTTTCATCGTAATATCTTATGTGGTTAAATTATAATATTTAATGGTTTTAATGTATAAATAGATTATATTTTTACCATTTAATATAATGTATGTCATTATCATTTATTTTACCTTGAATTCGTAGGTTAAATCAATTCAATCTTTTGCAATGTTTTAAAGAAAAACACGTTTTCTTTCGACAATAGGATTAATTTTAATTTAATTTCTGCAACTTTTGTGTATTTAATTTGAAAAAATGGATTCCATATTTGGAATCAGTGGATCCAAATTAATTTAATAAGCTACTTTTTATTTTTTGGATTTATGAATATTAACTGCGGTAAATTTTATTTACCATAGTTAAAGGAAAATCGGGTAATTAAGGGTAAATATAATATTTTAAAATTACCCTAACAAATATCAAAATCCTATTGCATGACTAAAAGTCGACCCATATCACCTAAGGGTCAGATTATATTCATTTAATTAAATTTTGTCAATGAAAATAATTTAATTATTATTAATACCAAAGAATGTGACAACATGTCACTTTCTTAAATCTTATAAGTATAATAATTTTAATCTAGTGATAAAATTCATGAAACTTCGAACATGAATAGTCTCCAGAAATCTAATACAATTATATACATCATAGGAATTTATTTATAATTTTTAGGGATTAAATGATTATCATTTATTATGACACAAAGATGATGCAGTAATTGTCTTATTAATGAAATATTGACATAATTGATGTTATAAATGCCCAAATAAATGTAAATTGATACTTTTTATGACTTACACTAATTTTATAGGTTAATATGACATGTTATTGTTGATTTAAGTAACTTTTTTAGAACTTATAATTCTGTTATTAATTTCATAAAAAATCATGTACAAAATAGTGTCAAAATTGACATAAATTAGTTTTTTTTTTAAAATTATATTATTAATTAATATTTTATTCCTAAAAATCTATGGTTCGTCCAAATGACTTAGATAAGATTATATATATTAATAATAAACAACTTGGGGTTAGTTTTTCTTTTTATGGTAAGTTTATTAACCATATAGTGTAAGAAAACCAAAAGACACGGTAAAAGATAAATTATTTAACTTAGAGTTAAATCTAATTGATAAGGGTAAAATATTAACCTAAAATTGTCTAAATACCATTGTATGAACGTATTTCGAACCCTTCCCACTTTATCTTCGAAATAAGACCCTTTTGAACCATTATAAACCGAATTTGACCTTAATATAAAATAATATTTTGAGATTTTCCTAAGGTGTCCCTCTCCTCCCTTATAAAAGGGCACCTCCTCCCTCTCCTCCTCACACCAATTTGATCATTCAATCTCGGCCAAACCCTGCCAAAATCTCTTCTCCACTTCCCTATTATCATACCAGAGGTCCTGTTATTCTTCAAATACCATCCTTAGTTCTTTAAGTGGAGGTTAAGTGAAGGCGCATCAAAAAGAGGTAATATCCATTACTGAACTTTTTCAATTTCTTTCTTCTTAAACTTCTTCTTATTTAGTTGTTTCATAATAAAGTAATAACATCAATATTTCTTATATACTGATATGTTATTATAAATATGAAACTACTCTAATTAACCTTCTATCCATCCTACAGAAAAAGGAAATCACCGCGCGTGCGTACGTACGGACTACCGTCTCCACGACACGATGAGATTCATTATCCATGTTAACCATTCCAGAATGATTATAAAGTATATATAAATAATAATAATGAAATATATTACATGTTAAATCTACTATATTTATGTATATATATATATGTATGTTATCTACTTACTTCCATTCAAGACAATAAAGAAAGGAAAACAGTGTTCATGCGTACGTACGGACTACCGTCTCCATGAACAGCGTGTTTCATTTCATTTATCTATCTATTATATATATATATATAATGAATATATATGATATATAAATCATGTTTTATATTCTGGAAGTAATTAAATAATTATATAAGTAATAATAATGTCAAGAACAACAAGTCCAAATACCTACGATAAATGAAACGATTTTACCCAAAACGCTTCTTTAACATGGAATTTACAAAATAACGGGTAATATAAAGTCATAAGTGAACCATATATGATATCATAACAATGAGTATGATTTTTGAATAAGTCAATAACATTATTTAAATCATTATACAGGAGGTTCGGACACTTACGAAGCATATCGGACCTAAGGTAAGGGATAATTTTGCAAATCTCATTTTTATCCGAGATTGCTTATTCGTAAGTATTTACTGGGGTTATTTCTATTATCCATGTCCATGATTTATAAAAGTGTTTTCATGTATGTTTAAAGTAATTTTTACCCATTTTTGACTTTTACTACATGGTATGTAAGGAATCTTTCTTTTGGTTACGCTACGAGGTACTTTTTGGCTTTTCCGAAAAAAGTACGAGAAGAATGTTTTTTTAACTTATACAGCATGAATGGATTTTTAAAACATTATTTCCAAAAATATTACTTTAAATGTTTTCAAGTTTATTTTTAATCAACTTCTTTTAGATTAAAGTTGTATGACATGTTAAGAAAGGAAAAAATGTTTTTGATCCAGAAAGGATATTTTCCTCAAGAATGGAGTTCAAGTGTTTTATCAAAATTATTTTCCATAGAAGATAATAAAGGGTTCTTTTTTTATCCCTATTATTACATTGATTTGATTATGTTGTGATGGAATTATATTTTTATGAATTCCTTTATCTTATATGAATTGTTTTATGATGTCACGATGTTTAAGATTCCCTTTTTATTACATGGGTTATGAAATGATGTATGATTTATGATTTTGTGGCACACATAAAAATGGTATCATTATGAGATGGGTGGGACCTATATCTCCCTCCAATTCATTGGGTAAAGATTTTATATCTCATGAGATAGACATGGCAGGAATGGTAGGTTATACCGGTTCAGTGAAATAGGACTGAAATGAGGGTGACTCGGTTCAGAAAGGGACTTTGTCCACTAAGATAGTCTTGGCAATGAGTCTTGAATAACAAGAAATGATTCTCTATGATTATGTGTGTATGACACAAAGTTTCATGTTTTATGTTATGATTATTGGGATTACATTTCACTACTATGATTTATCCCATGTTATGAAATTATGATCTCTTTTGCAGGTTATGATTTCCAAAAGATACGTTCTTATGAATATGATGTGATTGATATTTATTTTTTTTAACCTTACTGAGCATTTGAGCTCACCCTTTTATGTTTTATTTTCCCTAGGATATAAAGAAAGTTTTTAGGTAAGAAAAAAAAGGGATGATCTTTATGGTAGATGTTGAAGATCTTTCACCATGATTAGAAGATTATATTCCGAGTTTCCAAAGACACTAAACTATTACGGTCCTTGTGTGTGTGTTTTTGTAATGTAATAAGTATGCCGCAAAAGTAATGTAATGTCCCTGTACGTTAAGCTTCGGGTCTCTACAGTTCGTATCAGAGGAAAGGTTTAGTCAACCTTTGTAAACTAGGATGCGAGAACTTTAGTGAGATCCCTAGAGATATTTCTAAGGTATGTATAGGGATGTCCCTAAGGATAACTATACGTATAGGATATAGTCCTAGAACTACGGTAACGATCTTAGAATTTAACCTAAGATTTTAGATATTAAGGGTACTCCCCCTTTACTATGTTGTTATCCCAAGCATTATTTTTGCCTCTCACACTATTCTTTTTGGGTTTTAGAAAATGGCTGGAAACAAGATGATTCACAATAATGAAGGATATGATGGACAATGGAATGATATTCTTCTTGAGAAACCAAATGAAATGGTATTTGGAAGTCCAAACATCATTATTATGCCGAATCAATAATCTCATAATATGATCAATAAAGTAAAATTTGGTAAGTTTCCTGACTCGGCTAATAAGAGAAAGATGGAGTTTCATGATCATCATAGAGGAAAGAAAGTTCAATTTCCCCTATGTAAATCATGTGGGAAGAGGCATCAAGGAGAATGTTTCAAAGGAACTGGAAGATTCTTTGGGTGTGGAAAAGAAGGACACAAAGCCAGTAAGTGCAAAGGAAAAGGTTCAATTAACACCAGGGATGAGGATAATGGTATTACTACGACATCAACAATGGTTAAATGTTTTAAATGTGGAATGTACGGGCATTATTCAAACCAATTCCCTAAGGGAAAGTCTCATGAATAGAATCACTATGGTCGTATGGGTAGTATTTATGTGGATGATGATGAAGAGACTACAAATGATATGTGAGATGAAAGAATTGTTGAAGCTCGGTCAATGGTTTAAGAATGTAGTGGAATGATTACATGTTTATCATGTGTAATGTTGTATAAGTAATCTCATGGTACTATGGAATAAAGAGACATCTAAGGATTGTTACACTGTTGTCTTTCCTTGAGTTTTGAAAGTGTATGATTAATGTTACCAGTATCCATGAAAGGTTATTCAGATATTTTTGGAAAGTAGATGATATTCTCATAATGAAGGGATAAGGAGAAAATGAAATGTTTGACAGTATTCATGAGCTCATGATTTATATAAGGACTAAGTGATATCATGGTTTGAGTATATAGAATTTTGAGGATTTTGGTATGTGGAAAGTGTTAACTTTTAACTGCATTGATGTTTTCACTAAGGTTCAATGGGTATTCAAGAGAGTATAAGATTAAGGCCTTTGAATGTTTTGAATGTGACCAACAAGATATATCTTATGATATATGGGGATCAGCGATGGTATTAAATCTCTAAGAGTGGACTGCAGTATTATGGATAAGACTAAAGATTGGAATGGATTATGTTGGACATAAGTTAGTATTGTTTGTTTTTTGATATTATTGATGTGATGTTATAGTAATATAGTTTTAGAAAAAGGACAACTTGCGGGACGGGCGACAGCCCATCGCGTCGGACAAGGCCGTGAGAATCGAACCCACAACTGAAGTGCGACTGGCCTTTATCGCCTACCACTGGCCTACAGGAAGTCCCTGGTTAGTATAAACTACTTTTATTTTATTAAGCGATATGATATATGAAGTATAAGTCTATTTTAGGAACCATATATGATTAATCTCACTATAGATCGACTTATGTATAAAACTTTTGCTAACCTTTTTTTGAGACAGATGGAAAGACCCGTCATTCTATCACATGATCTGCTAACACTTCACGAATAACAAATTCAACTTCATTTATTTAAGAGATGAAGTGGAAATTGTTCAAGGCACGAACAATAGTGAGATTGTACCAAAATAAAGTATGTATTTATTCTAATTCAAATTCTTCAACTTTAGGGAAATGATATTGAAAACCAAAAATGTTGTCCTAGTGCCCTTATATCCGATGAATCAGATGGTACCCTAGATCGTCACAAATTTATGGCTTTGTGATTTCTGGATTTTCCATAGCCATGTTCTCTACCACTCTCCATCCGAACATGATGGTTAGATTTCTCTTCCATATCCATATTTTCACCTATGTGGAAACCCCGTGATTAGTTAATTTGGTTAACCATTACATTTCATACATTAATTTTAAAAAGCCATGTTTTGGTATTCCTTTTTACAATATGGGTTTCTATTTAACAAACTTTCGAGTAGTAAACCATTTATAACCCCGACGAATTTCGAGGGCGAAATTCATTTTAAGGGGGGTAGAATGTAACACCCTAAGATTTTATGAAAAATATTCTTTTAATTTTAATAATGTCTTGTGTTGTATTCTACACCAAGATTACCTTGCGCAATACGCATCACCGTATTAGCTTGCAGTATACGCAACACTATTCTTGGATCGTGTTACACACAATTTTGATAATAGTTATTCTATGCAACATTGAGTATATATATATATATATATTAAATGTATAAATGAAATATTGTTGGATTATTTTATACGAAGCAATGAAGTATTCTTGCGCAACACGCAACCCTGACATGGCTTGCATTACACGCAATCGTGACCTTCCTCGATAGTGTGTGTTGTACGCAATACTGGGTTTTACTAAACAACGATATATTATTATAATATTGTTATGAACTAGCCTTTATGAATAGTGTTAAATAAATTTTGAATTTTATAACATTATTATTCATCTTATACATTTCTAGAACATGGTATAAGAACAAAATAAATTTTTCGGGTAAAATAAGTATTTTTCAAAAAATGCAGTTTTGCCGCCTTTTGATGGCGCACCCACTTTGAATATAGTTTTTGAAATGTTTATAAGTTAAATTTGAAAAAATAAAATTCTTATTTTGAATCAGGATATAAAAATTTACATTAGATAAAGTTTTGATATTTTTCAGATAACTTTCATATTTTAATGAATAGTAAAAACATGCTATATTTTAATTAAAAACAACTTTTTTCATCATAATATCTTATGTGGTTAAATTATAATATTGAATGGTTTTAAAGTATAAATAGAATATATTTTTACCATTTAATATAATTTATGTCATTAGCATTTATTTTACCTTGAATTCGTAGGTCAAATCAATTCAATCTTTTACAATGTTTTAAAGAAAAACCCGTTTTCTTTCGACAACGGGATTAATTTTAATTTAATTTCTCAAAATTTTGTGTATTGAATTTGGAAAAATGGATTCCATATTTGGAATCATTGGATCCAAATTATGTTAATAATCTAATATTTATTTTTGGGAATTATGAATAGTAACTACGGTAAATTTTATTTTCCATAGTTAAAGGAAAATCGGGTAATTAAGGGTAAATATAATATTTTAAAATTACCCTAACAAATGTAAAAATCCTATTGGATGACTAAAAGTCGACCCATATCACCTAAGGGTCGGATTATATTCATTTAATTAAATTTTTTCAATGAAAATAATTTAATTATTATTAAAACCAAAGAATGTGACAATATGTCAGTTTCTTAAATCTTATAAGTATAATAATTTTAATCTAGTAATAAACTTCATGAAACTTAAAACATTAATAGTCTCTAGAAATCTAATACAATTATCTACATTATAGGAATTTATTTAGAATTTTTAGGGATTAAATAATTATCACTTATTATGACACAAAGATGATGCAGTAATTGTCTTATTAATGAAATATTGACATAATTGATGTTATAAATGCCCAAATAAATGTAATTTGAGACTTTTTATGACTTAAACTAATTTTATAGGTTAATATGACATGTTATTAGTGATTTAAGTAACTTGTTTAGAACTTATAATTCTGTTATAAATTTCATAAAAATCATGTACCAAATAGTGTCAAAATTGACATAAATTAGTTTTTAAAACAAATATTATATTATTAATTGTTATTTTATTCCTAAAAATCTAAGTTTAGGCCAAATGACTTAGATAAGATTATATATATTAATAATAAACAACTTGGGGTTCGTTTTCCTTGTTATGGTAAGTTTATTAACCATATAGTGTAAGAAAACAAAAAGACACGGTAAAAGATAAATTATTTAACTTAGAGTTAAATCTAATTGATAAGGTTAAAATAATAACCTAAACTTGTCTAAATACCATTGGATGAAATTATTTAGACCCATACCCACTTTATATTCCAAATAATACCCTTTGGAACCATTATAAACCTAATTTGACCTTAATATGAAATAATATTTTGAGATTTTCCTAAGGTGCCCCTCTCCTCCCTTATAAAAGGGAACCTCCTCCCTCTCCTCCTCACACCAATTTGAGCATTCAAGCTTGGCCAAACCCTGAAAAAATATCTTCTAAACTTCCCTACTATCATCCTAGAGGTCCTGGTCTTCTTCAAAGACCATCCTTAGTTCTTTAAGTAGAGGTTAAGTGAAGGCGCGTCAAAAAGAGGTAATATCCATTACCGATCTTTTTCAATTTCTTTATTCATAAACTTATTCTTATTTAGTTGTTTCATGATAAAAAAATATCATCAGTATTTCTTATATACTGATATGTTATTATAAATATGAAACAAATCTAATTAACCTTCTATCCATCCTACGGAAAAGGGAAATCACCGCCCGTGCGTACGTACGGAATACCGTCTCCATGCCGTGGTGTAATCTATTTTCCGCCACCACCTTAATTGGATGGGTATAATGGTGTAATGAGTAATTATATATGATTATTATAAAGTGATATTGATACTGAAATTTTATAAATGCACTTCAACACAAGTTCACGATCATGAGAACGATATCATCGCTCGTGCGTACGTACGGACTACCATCTCCACGACGCGATGAGATTCATTATCCATGTAAAACATTCCAAAATGATTATAAAGTATGTATAATGAATAATAATGAAATATATGACATGTTAAATCTACTGGATTTATGTATATATATATGTATGTCATCTACTTACTTCCATTCAAGACAATAAGGAAAGGAAAACAGCGTTCATGTGTACGTACGGACTACTGTCTCCATGAACGGTGTGTTTCATTTCATTTATCTATCTATTATATATATATATATACTGAATATATATGATATATAAATCATGTTTTATATTCCGGAAGTAAGTAAATCATGATATAAGTAATAATAATGTCAAGAACAACAAGTCCAAACACCTACGATAAATGAAACGATTTTACCCAAAACGCTTCTTTAACATGGAATTTACAAAATAACAGGTAATATAAAGTCATAAGTGAACCATATATGATATCATAACAATGAGTATTATTTTGGAATAAGTCAATAACATTATTTAAATCATTATACAGGAGGTTCGGACACTTATGAAGCATATCAGACCTAAGGTAAGGGATAATTTTGAAAATCTCATTTTTATCCGAGATTGCTTATTCTTAATTATTTACTGGGGTTATTTCTATTATCCATGTCCATGTTTTATAAAAGTGTTTTCATGTATGTTTAAAGTAATTTTTACCCATTTTTGACTTTTACTACATGGTATGTAAGGAATCTTTCTTTTGTTTACGTTACGAGGTACTTTTTGGCTTTTCCGACAAAAGTACGAGAAGAATTTTTTTTTAACTTATACGGCATGAATGGATTTTTAAAACATTATTTCCAAAAAGCTTCCTTTACAAGTTTTCAAGTTTATTTTTAATCAACATCTTTTAGTTTAAAGTTGTATGACATTTTAAGAAAGGAAAAAATGTTTTTGAAGCAGAAAGGATATTTTCCTCAAGATTGGAGTTCAAGTGTTTTATCAAAATTATTTTCCATCTATGATACTAAAGGGTTCTGTTTTTATCCCTATTATTACATTGATTTGATTATGTTGTGATGGAATTGTTTTTTTATGAATTACTTTATCTTATATGAATTTTTTTATGATGTCACGATGTTTAAGATTCCCTTTTTATTACATGGGTTATGAAATGATGTCTGATTTATGATTATGTGGCACACATAAGAATGGTATCATTATGAGATGGGTGGGACCTATATCTCCCTCCAATGCATTGGGTAAAGATTTTTTATCTCGTGATATAGACATGGCTGGAACGGTAGGTTATACCGGTTTAGTGAAACAGGACTGAAATGAGGGTGACTCAGTTCAGAAAAGGACTTTGTCCACTAAGATAGTCTTGGCAATGAGTCTTGACTAACAAGAAATGATTCTCTATGATTATGTGTGTATGCCACAAAGTTTCATGTTTTAAGTTATTATTATTGGGATTACATTTCACTACTATGATTTATCCCATGTTATGAAATTATGATCTCTTTTGCAGGTTAAGATTTCCAAAATATATGTTCTTATGAATATGATGTGATTGATATTTATTTTTTTTAACCTTACTGAGCATTTGAGCTCACCCTTTTATGTTTTCTTTTCCCCAGGATATAAAGAAAGGTTTTAGGTAAGAAAAAAAGGGATGATCTTTACGGGAGATGTTGAAGATCTTTCACCACGATTAGAAGATTATATTCCGAGTTTCCAAAGACACTAAACTATTACGGTCCTTGTGTGTGTGTTTTTGTAATGTACTAAGTATTCCGAAAAAGTAATTTAATGTCCCTGTATGTTAAGCTTCGGGTCTCTACACATGTGCCTCATCCTGAAGACACTTGGGAAACAAACCTTCCCACACACACTTGGGCTTACCACTACAACACACCCTACCCAAAGAGTCTTGGGCCATAATACACCTTACTCTATCAGATCCTACCCTAAGATTCTTGGGCTACCTAGGAGAGGGAGTATAATGAAACTAATAACCATCCATTCATAAGAATGTTGGTAAAAACACCCTCCCCATGAAATGGAGGTGTTTAGAACATAGTGCTCAACATGGGTGAGGTGCGAATAAGAAAAAAAATAACTAAATTTATATATATAATTAAACAAACACACATCCCAACCTAAGGGTTCTGAAACAGACATCCAGACCATACACAACCAAATTACAACCACCCTCATTAATAAACCTACATGCATAAACACAGAACAACCACAAACAGAGTACAACCCATTTTAGGAAAACAATCCCCTAGTGTACCCATTACCATTATCATGTTCAAGTGATTTCATTTAAATATTCCTTCACTACCAATAAACTAACAGGCATAGCCACAAGCAAAGACAACAACTAAAGGAAAATAGACAAGCATAAATTTAATCATTCACCCTTTGTTCTCTTGTAATGTCACAATAACAAAAGGGACTAGTGAGATCCATCGAAGTATTGGAACCAATCCAAAGCCCAATATATGGCCCCAAATGGACTCAAATCCACAACCAACAACTAAACAATAGAAGATCCCATCACCATCCACATCAACCCAAAAGCATCAAGCAAGACAACCATATGTATTAGTAGAACAGAGCAATGAAGTTTTTAGATTTCAACCACAAAATTTATTAAGTTCTTTCATTCTGTTCAGTTAACCAAGGTGATCACACAAGGATTATTATTCATTTGGAATCCATTTTGTCGAACAACCTTATGTGATTAATCAATATCCATGTTATAGCCATTCAATCCAAAGATTATCATAAAAAATACTGGTTCATTAGTGCACATGAAAGAACAACCAACAACCACTATTTTCAGTGGGCACAAACCCATACAAGTCACAACATAAAAAAATGATAAAGAAATATAGAAACATCATCATCAGACACACCCCTTCATTATTTAGTGTATGTTTATTATCTTTGATAAGGATTGGATTCTTCCACAATCTAAGGGAAGAATTATCATACCCACCCAACATGATATACAGTAAATAGAGATAAAGTAATACCCATCTTGGATGATCAAGGATCAATGTTTTAATCCTCGGATCAAGAACTAAGGGGGTGTGACTTGTAAGAAAGGAAAACTCAGGGGATTCAAGGCTGAGTGAGAAGGACTCCAACATGTTGGGCAGAGAGTGATGGCAAGAGGGGGTGGGGGGTGAATTGCCTTTTAAAAAAAAATAACAATTTAAAACAATTATCAAAGTGCAGCATAAATAAAAGAGGCAAGACACAAAACATGATAACGGAGTTCGGCTTAAACCAAAGCCTACGTCTCCGCTCCCAACTCAACCGTTGAGAGATTTACTACCGCTTGCTTTTTAATGGTTTTAGCAAGAAACCCACTAGACTTTAAGGTAGTCTAGAACCTATTACAGCTTTCTTTTAATGGTTGAGCAAGAACCCACTTTCTATTAATGGTTGAGCAAGAACCCACTAGCCTTCTTACAGGTGAAGGCTAGCTCACCTAGGACTCAAGCCTTTTAAAGGGAAGGCTTGACTAACCTCTTCACACCTTGAAGGTGGTGTGAAAACCCAAACAAAGAAAGAGGATGAGAGAAAGAGGGGTTTGTAGGCACAAACCCAAATTGATGCTCAAAATGATAAAACAAGAAAAACCGTAATGTGGAGAAGTCTTGGGAGCCAAAGGATTGATTGGAGTTGATGAAGAGCACTCCCAAGCTTCTATGGTGATGCTCCTTGGATGTGGAAATGAGTTGGAGCAAGTGGGGATCCTTGAAGGAATGTGCCGGAGGTTCTCCAAATAATGGAAAAATGTTCCCGTGGGCTACCTTTCGTTTCCGGGGCTTCCTAGTCCTTTATTTATAGAGGGGGAACCCTCAAATGGCCTTTGGGGGTCTTCGGAGCCGTTGGAGAGGCCTTCGGAGCCGTTGGGAGTCAAGTGGACAAGTCTGGTCAAAGCCCAACGGCTAGTTTGACTGGCTCCACCGGCTAACCGGTGCTTGGCCACCGGTTGGCCGGTGCATTGGAAAGAGGAGAGGGCTTCTGCCCAGGCACCACCGTCTGGCCGGTGAGGAGGCCACCGGTTGGCCGGTGAGGAGACAGTAGCTGACCCTTCTGTCTGGGTTCCACCGGCTGGCCGGTGATGGGACACCGGTTGTCCGGTGCTCTGGACAGAGGGGATGCCTTCTGTCTAGACTCCACCGGCTGGCCGGTGGTCATCCACCGGTTGGCCGGTGGACTGAAATCAGTCCACCTTTGCCTTCTCTCTTTCTTGGACCAATTCCATGGCAACCTGAAATCATGCCTATCATCCAAAAACACTTAAAACAAGATTAGATAAAAAAGAGAGTGATTGTGATCATTAAAATTAAACCACGAGGGGTACGAGAGGTACAACAATCTCCCCCTATTTTGATGATCACAATCACCAAAACAAGCAATGTAAAAGACTGAAATAAAAGGCACGCTTTAAAGGATAAAATGAAAAGAAGAGCAAAGCATGAGAGAAAGATTTCTCCCCCAATCAACCAAGAATTTCTCCCCCTTTGTGATTATCAAAATAGCACGGGGCATAAAATTTGATTGAGGGAAAGGTTGAAAAAAAAAACAAGATAGAGATTTTAAACCAATTGAAATTTTTGAAATTTGAATTGAAAGTTTTGAAAAAAAGTTTGGAATTGAATGTTTTGAAAAAAAATGTTTGGAATTGAAAGTTTTGAAAAAAAATGTTTGGAATTGAAAGTTTTGAAATTGAAAGTTTTGAAATTGAATGTTTTGAAAAAAAGTTTGAAATTGAAAGTTTTGAAATAAAGCAAAAAGGATTAAATGATCCTAACTCCCCCTAAATAAAAACAAAAAATCACCGGGGAGAGGATTTTAGAACCGAGACAAATTTTGGTCCGGTGAGACTCGCTAAAAGGGATTTTTCAATCCAAACTTGTCTAGTTGCGGGTCTTCTCCTATGAAATTCATCATTAAAGAAAATGGTTTTGGGCCTTCCATACTAGGCATTTTTGCAATCGCACTCATAAATTAAGTGCCCGGGTTTTTTACAATAGTTGCAAAATTTATATTGGGAGCTCCCCCTTACAAAAATAGTTGGAGCATGGGAAGAGGAAGCTTGCTTGGAATAGCCAAGGCCTTGGGTGGTTCTAGATATGCATTGGGAACCAAGGAGCTTCAAGAGGTTATGTTCACCTTCGGTGAATTTAGCTAGGGATTCCCTTAAATCCTTGATTGTTGATTCCATAGAATCAACATCGGGAAGGTTTTGGATCTTGAGGGACAACTCCTCCTTTTCTTTAAGAAGTTGTTCCTTTTCGGAAGAAAGTTTTTTGAAATTCTTTTTTAAAGCAATAAATTTGGATGAAAGTTCATGAAAACCTTCCTCCAATTGATCTCTTGCATGTTGGAGATCCTCATAAGATAAATGATTAAAAGAATTTGAAGAACTAGAGGATGAGGAGTCGGAAGAGGATACCTCATGAAATGCCATTAGACATTTTTTACCGTTGTCACTTGAGGAGGAGGATGATGAGGATGTAGAGCTATCACTCCATGTGGCCTTGAATGCCTTCTTCTTTTCCTTTTGATTGGCCTTTTTCTTGTTGAGTGGACAATCGGGCTTGTAATGGCCTTTCTTGCCACACCCGTAACATGTTACCTCGGGCTCGGATTTTTCGCTGGGTTGAGCCTTGTGTGATTTCTTCTTCTTGTGCTTCTTCATGAATTTGTGCATCTTGCGGGCAAGGTTCTCCATTTCTGAATCGCCGCTTGAATAGGAAGACGATGAGGAGGAGGAGCTTTCTTCTTTTTGAACTTTGAAGGTGATGTTCTTTAGAACTTTGATCGGTTTGCCTTTTTTTCAGCTTGCCTCCTCATGGTGATTTCGTAGGTCATGAGGGATCTGATGAGCTCTTCGACCGGCATGTTCTTGATGTCTTTTGATTCTTGAATTTCCGTGACTTTCGGTGCCCATGAGCTTGGTAGGATCCAAAGGATCTTCTTGACCATCATTTCTGTAGAAACATCATCACCAAGGGACTTTCTCCCATTGAAAACATCAGTAAAACGTGTAAACATTTCAGTTATATTTTCAGATGGATGCATGGTGAAACTTTCAAAATCTTGACGGTACATATCCCATCGAGTATCCTTAACTTTGTTGGTCCCCTCATGGGTAACCTGCAATAGTTTCTAGATTTCATGAGATGAAGTGCAAGTGGAAAATCGATTAAATTCATTACGATCAAGGCCGCAATGAAGAGCGTTCATGGCTTTGCCATCAAGCTCGAAATTTTTAATATCGGCTTGAGTCCATTTGGATTCATCGGGAGAAGAAAGAGAATAACCATGCATGACAATTTTATAAATAGGATAACCTATACTTCTATGAAAAGTGGTCATGTGGGTTTTCCAATAAGTATAGTCGGTTCCATCAAAGAATGGAGCACGACCCAAAGAATAGCCTTCGGGGGCGAAAGAAGTTGAAGCCATCATAAAGGATCTTGAATTTGAAACCGGTTAGGGTATTACTGAAATTTTCCTCTGATACCAAATGTTGGGCGGAGAGTGATGGCAAGAGGGGGGGGTGAATTGCCTTTTAAAAAAAATTAACAATTTAAAACAATTATCAAAGTGCAGCGGAAATAAAAGAGGCAAGACACAAAACTTGATAACGGAGTTCGGCTTAAACCAAATCCTACGTCTCCGCTCCCAACTCAACCGTTGAGAGATTTACTACCACTTGCTTTTTAATGGTTTTAGCAAGAAACCCACTAGACTTTAAGGTAGTCTAGAACCTATTACAGATTGCTTTTAAAGGTTGAGCAAGAACCCAATTGCTTTTAATGGTTGAGCAAGAACCCACTAGCCTTCTTACAGGTGAAGGCTATCTCACCTATGACTCAAGCCTTTTAAAGGGAAGGCTTGACTAACCTCTTCACACCTTGAAGGTGGTGTGAAAACCCAAACAAAGAAAGAGGATGAGAGAAAGAGGGGTTTGTAGGCACAAACCCAAATTGATGCTCAAAATGATAAAACAAGAAAAACCGTAATGTGGAGAAGTCTTGGGCGACAAAGGATTGATTGGAGTTGATGAAGAGCGATCCCAAGCTTCTATGGTGATGCTCCTTGGATGTGGAAATGAGTTGGAGAAAGTGGAGATCCTTGAAGGAATGCGCCGGAGGTTCGCCAAATAATGGAAAAATGTTCTCGTGGGCTACCTTTCGTTTCCGGGGCTTCCTAGTCCTTTATTTATAGAGGGGGAACCCTCAAATGGCCTTTGGGGGTCTTCGGAGCCGTTGGAGAGGCCTTCGGAGCCGTTGGGAGTCAAGTGGACAAGTCTGGTCAAAGCCCAACGGCTAGTTTGACTGGCTCCACCGGCTGACCGGTGATTAGCCACCAGTTGGCCGGTTCTTTGGAAAGAGGAGAGGGCTTCTGCCCAGGCACCACTGGCTGGCCGGTGAGGAGGCCACCGGTTGGCCGGTGAGGAGACAGTAGCTGACCCTTCTGTCTGGGTTCCACCGGCTGGCCGGTGATGGGACACCGGTTGGCCGGTGGTCTGGAGAGAGGGGATGCCTTCTGTCTAGACTCCACCGGCTGGCCGGTGGTCATCCACCGGTTGGCCGGTGGACTGAAATCAGTCCACCTTTTCCTTCTCTCTTTCTTGGCCCAATTCCTTGGCAACCTTAAATCGTGCCTATCATCCAAAAACACTTAAAACAAGATTAGATAAAAAAGAGAGTGATTGTGATCATGAAAATTAGACCACGAGGGGTACGAGAGGTACAACACAACACAGGTGCACAATTATTTTCCATAGTAAGTATCTAGGGTGTACTTTAGAGAATGGAAAGGAATTGTGAAAATAGAATCTAGGCTTAAGAAATGGCCAGATTTTAAAAACTGGGAGAATATTTCAAAGTTCTTAAATGTCGAATCGTTGATCGACCACACGGTTGGGAGATTTCATACATTGGGATTAATTGATATTTATTAATTCTCCTTGGATATAGTGGAGACAAAAATAGTGAGTTAATATATTTCATTTAAATGGAGAAAAACGTGTAATTGGGGAAAAAATGTAAAACATGACAAAGGTGTGACACCGATGAAAATGCCACACATTTTGGTAACACAAGGGTCGGTTATCTATTGGGGGTCTAAAACATAGTTTACTATATTTAAATGGATTTGAAAGATGTATTAAAACACTTTTACATCAAATGATATGGTACTGGGAAAAAACTAGATGTTCCTGAAAAAAAGTACTCGGCGTTAGGTGAGTCACAATCACCCTAGCATCATTGCCCTCGTATCATCACCCTAGCACCGTCTCCCTGGCACCGTCTCCCTAGAACAATCTCCCAAGCATCTCCACCCATGCACCATCGCCTTGACACCATCGTCGATTAGTGCTATGGAAGACCCATCAGTGCCACCGACAACCATCAGTGCCACTGATACCCGTCGGTGCCACCAATGCCTATCAGTGCCACTGATGCTGATTGGTGCCACCGACGCCCATCGGTGCCACTGACACCCATCTCTACCATTGACTCCCATCAGTTCCACTGACACCCATCGGTGCCACTAACGCCCATCGGTTCTACTGATGCCCACCAGTGCCACCGTTCATTAAACCTGAATTTTGGAAAACTCCTTAACGAGTCACCAATGGTCCCCTGGTTTTCCCAATCATCGGAAATTTGGAAAATTAATGGACCATGAGGGTCCGAGTCATTACATTAGATACCTCCCAATCTATTCTCATCCTCAATAATTCAAGAGTAAACCCGAATAAAAAGAGAGGGGTTTGAACAACAACCTTGTAAGATACCTCTCAAGGAAAAACCACCCTAGAGTTATTCAAAAGATAGAATAAACCTTGGTATCTAGGAACACCTCTCCCAAATCTATATTTCAAACTACTATGGATACACTACCACCCTGACATATGGGTTATGGAGTCTCTTCCTCCATGTAAAGATTCTAAATTCATTTTGTGGCATTGACTTGCCCGCATGGGTTTAATTGCATCCACCTTAATGCGTCTTGATTAGGGACTCGGTCCTCCCCTCCCCATAGTGAGGAATTTACAAACATTCAAAGAACAAGTAAAATAGTTCATATTATAGAAATCAAGGTCAAGCATTACATCACAACAAATCAAAAGGCAAACACAAGATCAAAACTCAAAATAGCTCTAGGTACTGGGCATGCATTTTCAGATCTCATTCCCAGGTACTCTCCTTGAGGAAACCATGCCTCCACAACACATGAACCACTGTAATGGTCCACCCACAAATCACATTCTCCTCAAAATCCTTGATCCTCACAATTCGCTCCACAAACATTTCATCGTCCTCGATATCCATCTCTCCCCAGTCGAGGATGTGTGAGTCATCGTGTAGATACTAATGGAGCTGAGACACATGGAAGATTTTGTAGACCCTCTGTGGTGGTGGTGGTAAAGCCAACTGATAAGACACTTCACCGAACTGCCGAATCGCCTTGAAGGGACCGAGGAACCTGGTAGAAATCCTACTCCCCCTACTGAACCACCACTACAAATACCGAGGGGAGACCCTTAAGAACACATGGTCCCTAACATCAAACTCCAAGGGTCTCCTACTATAATCAGCATAGAACTTCATCTGGTCTTGAGCTTCCTTAATCCTTTCACGCACAAGTTGAACCTTCTTTTTTGTGCTCTACACCACCTCTGGGCCAAGGAAACCTTCTTACCCAACCTTAGTCCATCACACGGGAGAACGAAACATCCTTCAATACAAGGCTTCTAATGGAGCCATGCCAATGGTAGAGTGATAGACATTGTTGTAGGGAAACTCTTCCAGAGAAAAGTGTCGTACCCATGATCCCTTGAAGCCCTAAACACACGCTCACAACATATCCTCCAACATTTGGATGGTCTTCTCTGTCTTCCCATCTGTTTGGGGGTGGAAAGTGGTACTAAGGTGTAACAAGGTGCAAAAAATATGTTGCAACCCCCTCTGTAACAGCCCAAGATTTTATAAAAAAATATATATTCTTTTTAATTTTATTAATGTCTTGTGTTGTACGCTACACCAAACGGAGCTTGCACAACACACATCCTTGACTTGCCTTGCATTACACGCAATCGCGACCTTCCTCGATAGCGTGTGTAATACGCAATACTGAGTTTCATTAAACAACGATATGCTATTAAAATATTATTAAAACTAGCCGTTATGAATAGTAATAACCACTTTTTAAAATTCTATAAATCTTATTTTTCAAAATGAACTTCATTTTTGGATTCGGAGTATCGAATTTAGCCTAAGGTGAAATTTTGGTACTTTTCGGATAACTTTCATATTCTGATGAATAGTGAAAATTACTAAATTATAATTAAAAACAACTTTTTTAATCGAAATAATTAATAGTGATAAATCATTAATTTGAGTGGTTTTAAAGTGTATTTAGAATATATTTTTACAATTTAATACAATGTTGGTCCTTGGATGTAATTGCACATTTAAACCAGACATAAACAAGTGTCAATCTTTTGATAGATATTGTTTCTTAAAAACACGCTATTTGTTTTAACAGCGGGATTTAATTATAAAATTAATTAATGCAACTTTTATGTTATTAATTTGGTAAAATAGACTTCATTTTTGAATTCGGAATATGAAATATAGCTTGGGATGAAATTTTGGCATTATTCTGAAAAACATCAATTTTTTATGAATAGTGAAACTACTAAGTGGTAGGTTAAAAACTGAATTTTGCATAAAACTTAATTTTACCGCTTCTGTGAATGGAATTTCAAAAATCCGAGAGACACGGTTAATATCAAGGACTAAAATGTGGTTCAATGAGATGAAAATAATTTTTTGGTGAATAGTAACTTTTTACTTTTTTACCGCGGTTAATAGTAAATAGGGTAACTAAGGGTAAATATGATATCACTATTACCCTAACACATGTCCTAATTCTATTGGACAAGTGTAATTCGACCAAAAACAAACTTAGGAATAAAATATGACCATTTAGGCCCACTTGGATTAGATTAGGACATTTATTATTAATTTATTTAAAGAAGGGTTAAAATAGCAAAAATCAAAGTTTAATAAGTAAATAATTTTTAATATGGGGTTATACATAAGATAAATTCGATTGTAAATATTCATTAGAAAGCTAAAAAGATTTCCTACATGATGGTATTTTATTTGTAATTTTTAGACATCAAATAATTTAATTTATTTATGACACAACGATGATGCAGTAATTATCTTATTAATGAAATATTGACATAATTGATGTTATAAACACCAAAATAAATATAATTTGAAAATTTTTATGAATTCCACTAATTTTCTAGGTTACCATGATATATTAATGTTGATTTAATCAACTTGGTTCGAACATTTAATTCTGTTATGACTTTCACAAAAATCATATATCAAATAGTGTCAAAATTGACACAAAATAGTTTTTAAATCAAATATTATATTATTAATTGTTATTTTATTCCTAAAAATCTAAGGTTCGGCCAAATGACTTAGATAAGGATATATATATTAATAATAAACAATTTGGGGTTCGTTTGGCATGTTATAGTAAGTGTATTAACCATATAGTGAAAGAAAACAAAAAGACACGGTAAATGTTAAATTATTTAACTTAGAGTTAAATCTAATTGATAAGGTTAAAATAATATCCTAAACTTGTCTAAATTCTATTGGTTGATAGGATTTCAACCCATCCCCACTTTAGCTTCGAAATAATACCCTTTGTAACCATTATAAACCGATTTTGACTTTAATATAAAATAATATTTTGAGGTATTCCTAAGATGCCCCTCTCCTCCCCTATAAAAGGTCACCTCCTCTCCCTCCTCCTCACACCAATTTGAGCACTAAAGCTCGGCCAACCCCTGCCAAAATCCCTTCTCCACTTCCCTAGCAACATCCTAGAGGTTCTGGTCTTCCTCAAAGACCAATTCTAGTGCCCTAAGAGGAGGTCTCAAAGAGGCACTTCAAAGAAGAGGTAATTACCGTTACCAATTCTTTCATCTTTATTTCTTCTTCCACTTCTTATTCTTAGGTTGTTTCATTATGAAGTAATAACATCAGTATCACTCATATACTGATATGTTATTATAAGTATGAAACAACCCTATTTCACCATCTATCCATCCTACGGAAAAAGAAATCATCGCGCGTGCGTACGTACGGAATACCGTCTCCACGCCGTGGTGTAATCTATTTTCCACCACCACCTTACATGGATGGGTATAATGGTGTAAATAATAACTATACATAGTTATTACAACATCATATTGATTCTGATATATTGTATAATCCACTCCAATTCAATTCAATATTTATAGAAATGATATCATCGCTCGTGCGTACGTACGGACTACCGTCTCCACGACGCGATGAGATTCATTCTCCATGTTAACCATTTAAGAATGATTATAATGTATATATAAGAAATAATAATGAAATATATGACATTATAAAGCTACTGGATTTATGTATATATATACATATGTATGTCATCTACTTACTTCCATTTCAAGACAATAAGGAAAGAAAAACAGCGTCCATGCGTACGTACGGACTACCGTCTCCATGAACGGTGTTTTTCATTTTATTTATCTATCTATTATATATATATATATATATACTGAATATATATGATATATAAATCATATTTTATATTCTGGAAGTAAGTAAATCATGATATAAGTAATAATGATGTCAAGAACAACAAGTCAAAACACCTACGATAAATGAAACGATTTTACCCAAAACGCTTCTTTAACATGGAATTTACAAAAGAACGGGTAATATAATGTCATAAGTGAACCATATATGATATCATAACAATGAATATGATTCTGTAATAAGTCAATGACATTATTTAAATCATTATACATGAGGTTCGGGCACATACGAAGAAAATTGGACCTAAGGTAAGGGAAATATCACAATCTCATTTTTATCCGAGATTGTTTATTTGTAAGTATTTACTGGGGTTTATTTTATCATCCACATCCATGTTTCCTCAATATGTAATATTATTTACATCCAACTACAATGGTTTAAATCCAATTTTACCCTTTGGTTAGTTTTTAGTAAAAGATATGAAAGGAATCTTTTGTCGTTTATCGTACGAGGTACATTTTGAATTTTTCGACAAAAGTACAAAGAATGTTTTTTTAACTTATACGGCACGAACGGATTTCTACTGTTTTATAAAGCCTTATTTTCATGAAGCTTCCTCTAAAAGATTTCATGACTATTTTCAATAAAATCTCTTTCTTTTAAAATTTCATGATGTTTTGTGAAAAGAAATTGATTTTGAAGAAGAAAGGATATTTTCCTCAAGAATTCAATTCAAGTGTTTTATCAAAATTATTTTCCATATAAGATAATAAAGGGTTCTGTTTCTATCCATATTTTTACATTGATTTGACTATGTTGTGATGGAATTATGTTTATGAATTCCTTTATCTTATATGAATGGTTTTATGATGTCATGTTGTTTAAGAATCCCATTTTTATTACATGGGTTATGCAATGATGTATGATTTATGATTTTGTGGCACACATAAGAAAGGATTCATTATAAGATGGGTGGGACCTATATCTCCCTCCAATGCATTGGGTAAAGATTTTATATCTCATGAGATAGACATGGCTGGAATGGTAGGTTATACCGGTTCAGTGAAACAGGACTGAAACGAGGATTACTCGATTCAGAAAGGGACTTTGTCCACTAAGATAGTCTTGGCAATGAGTCTTGACTAACAAGAAATGATTCTCTATGATTATGTGTGAATGCCACAAAGTTTCATGTTTTAAGTTATGATTATTGGGATTACATTTCACTTCTATGATTTAGCCCATGTTATGAAATTATGATCTCTTTTGCAGGTTAAGATTTCCAAAAGCTATGTTCTTATGTATATGATGTGATTGATATTTTTTTTTTACCCTTACTGAGCATTTGAGCTCACCCTTTTATGTTTTCTTTTCCCCAGGATATAAAGAAAGTTTTTAGGTAAAAAAAAGGGATGACCTTTATGGGATATATTGAAGAACTTTCACCACGATTAGAAGATTACGTTCCGAGTTTCCAAAGACACTAAACTATTACGATCCTTTAGTGTGTGTTTTTGTTATGTACTAAGTATTCCGCAAAAGTAATGTAATGTCAATGTACGTCAGGCTTCGGGTCTCTACAGTTGGTATCAGAGGAAAGGTTTAGTCAACCTTTGGAAACTAGGATGCGAAAACGTTAGTGAGATCCCTAGAGATATTTCTAAGGTATGTCTAGGGATTTCCCTAGGGATAAGTATACGTATAGGTTATAGTAATAGAATTACGCTAACGATCATAGAATTAAACCTAAGATGTTGGATATTGAAGGTACTCCCCCTTTATTATGTTGTTTTCCCTAGCATGATTTTTGCCTCTCACACTATTCTTTTTGGGTTTTAGACGATGGCTGGAACCCGAAGGAACCGTGTTGATCAATGCAATGGACAATTCAATGATTGCCCTCCTGAACAAACAAATGTTATGGGAGATGGAGTGCAAAATCTTATTGCTATACTTACACAAGCTATGAATCATTCTGGACTTCCAAATGAGCAGAGAAGGGAACAATATTCTATTGAGTCCTTCATGAGGCAACTTCCACCTTCTTTCAGTGGGTCTTCTGATCCACTTGTGGCTGAACAATGGATCAGTACTACTGAAAAGATATTTTCAGTTCTTCAATGTTCTGAACATGATAAAGTCATCTTAGCAGTATATCGTTTGGAAGGTGAAGCTGATCAATGGTGGAATCTTACCAAGAATACGAGGCCAATAGATGAAATTGAGTCCATGGAATGGGACGAGTTCAAGAACTTGTTTTTCAGTAAGTACTTCCCTCGTATTCTTCGAACAAAGATGGAGAAAGAATTTCTTGAACTAAAGAAAAGGGACGATGAATCTGTTGGTACCTATGAAGCAAATTTTACAATACTTGCAAGGTATGCTTCTGGAATTATCATCCAACCTGAAAGTAAAGTTGATCGATTTTTCTGTGGCTTAAAACCAAGTCTTTGAAGGGCATTAGCTATAAGAGAATTCAGTAGCTATGAAGAAATTGTGCGTTGTGCTATCAAGGTAGAAATGGAAGTTGGTGTTACATATCCATCTCATGGTTTTGACAAGAAACGAAAGATGGAGTTCAAGGAGAAATCTCAGAATAATGGTGAAAAGAAGATGAATGTTTCCTTATGCACAAAGTGTGGAAAAAAGCATGGTGGAGATTGTCTAAAAGGGACTAGAAAATGTTTTAAGTGTGGAAAAGAAGGTCATCGAGCAGCTGAGTGTCGAAGTAATGGGAAAAGGGTTTCTAATGATGTGAATAAAGCAAACACTGCAGAGAACGCACCGCCAACACTTCAATGCTTCAAGTGCAAGGAAATGGGGCATTATGCTAATAATTGCCCTAATCCAAGGGTTAGTGATGATCAACATGAGCAACCACTGAAGGCAAAGGACAAAGGGAAATCACATGCGATCACTATTGGCAATGTTGAATATGACAACGATGTGGTGGAATGATTAAGTGTTTATGTAATCGGATTCCAAAATAATGTTGTATCATTGAGTATTGCAATATTTATTGATGTGGTATTCAAAGTGATTGAGATATTTTTTGGAAATAAGATGATATGCGCATAATGAAGACGAGAAAATGAAATGTTTAATAGTATTCATGAGCTCATGATTGATATAAGGACTAAGTGATATCATGGTTTGAGTATATAGAATTTTGAGGATTTTGGTATGTGGAAAGTGTTAACTTTTAACTGCACTCATGTTTTCACTAAGGTATTCAAGAGAATACACGATTAAGGACTTTGAATGTTTGGAATGTGACCAACAAGACATATCTTATGATATGTGGGGATCAACGACAGTATTAAATCTCTGGTAATCGATGTCACTATATTATGAGAGTGGACTGCAGTATTATGTATAAGCCTAAAGATTAGACTGAATTATGTTGGACATAAGTTAGTATTGTTTAAGGATAGAAGATTTTCGATATTATTGATGGGATGTTATAGTGACGTAGTTTTAGAAAAAGGACAACCTGCAGGACGGGCGACAGCCCATCGCTTCGGACAAGGCTGTAGGAATCGAACCCACAACCAAAGTGCGACTGGCCTTTATCGCCTACCACTGGCCTACAGGAAGTCCCTGTTTAGTAAAAACTAGTTTTATTATATTAAGCAGTATGATATATGAAGTATAAGTCCATTTTAGGAACTATATATGATTAATCTCACTATAGAATGACTTATGTATATTTAATAACTTTTGCTAACATTTTGTTTGAGACAGATGGAATGACCCGTCATTCTATCGCATGATCTGTTAACACTTCACGAATAACAAATTCAACTTCATTTATTTAAGAGATGAATTAGAAATTGTTCAAGGCACGAACAAAAGTGAGATTGTACCAAAATAAAGTAAGTATTTATTCTAAGCAAATTTTCAACTTTAGGGAAATGATCTTGAAAACCAAAAAAAATGTTGTCCTAGTGATCTTATACCTGATGAATCAGATGGTACCTTATATCATCACAAATCTATGGATTTGTGATTACTGGCTTTTCCATAGCCATGTTCTCTACCACTCTCCATCAGAACATGATGGTTAGATTTCTCTTCCCTATCCATATTTTCACCTATGTGGAAACCCAGTGATTAGTTTATTTGGGTAATCGTTACATTTCATACTTTAGTTTTTAAAGACAAGTTTTGGTATTCCCTTTTACGATGTGGGTTTATATTAAAGAAACTTTCAAATAGTAAACCATTTATAACCCCGACGAATTTCGAGGGCGAAATTCATTTTAATGGGGGTAGAATGTAACAGCCCAAGATTTTATAAAAAAATATATATTCTTTTTAATTTTATTAATGTCTTGTGTTGTACGCTACACCAAAAAGAGCTTGCACAACACACATCCTTGACTTTCCTTGCATTACACGCAATCGCGACCTTCCTCGATAGCGTGTGTAATACGCAATACTGAGTTTCATTAAACAACGATATGCTATTAAAATATTATTAAAACTAGCCGTTATGAATAGTAATAACCACTTTTTAAAATTCTATAAATCTTATTTTTCAAAATGAACTTCATTTTTGGATTCGGAGTATCGAATTTAGCCTAAGGTGAAATTTTGGTACTTTTCGGATAACTTTCATATTCTGATGAATAGTGAAAATTACTAAATTATAATTAAAAACAACTTTTTTAATCGAAATAATTAATAGTGATAGATCATTAATTTGAGTGGTTTTAAAGTGTATTTAGAATATATTTTTACAATTTAATACAATGTTGGTCATTGGACGTAATTGCACATTTAAACCAGACATAAACAAGTGTCAATCTTTTGATAGATATTGTTTCTTAAAAACACGCTATTTGTTTTAACAGCGGGATTTAATTATAAAATTAATTAATGCAACTTTTATGTTATGAATTTGGTAAAATTGACTTCATTTTTGAATTCGGAATATGAAATATAGCTTGGGATGAAATTTTGGCATTATTCTGAAAAACATCAATTTTTGATGAATAGTGAAACTACTAAGTGGTAGGTTAAAAACTGAATTTTGCATAAAACTTAATTTTACCGCTTCTGTGAATGGAATTTCAAAAATCCGAGAGACACGGTTAATATCAAGGACTAAAATGTGGTTCAATGAGATGAAAATAATTTTTTGGTGAATAGTAACTTTTTACTTTTTTACCGCGGTTAATAGTAAATAGGGTAACTAAGGGTAAATATGATATCACTATTACCCTAACACATGTCCTAATTCTATTGGACAAGTGTAATTCGACCAAAAACAAACTTAGGAATAAAATATGACCATTTAGGCCCACTTGGATTAGATTAGGACATTTATTGTTAATTTATTTAAAGAAGGGTTAAAATAGCAAAAATCAAAGTTTAATAAGTAAATAATTTTTAATATGGGGTTATACATACGATAAATTCGATTGTAAATATTCATTAGAAAGCTTAAAAGATTTCCTACATGATGGTATTTTATTTGTAATTTTTAGACATCAAATAATTTAATTTATTTATGACACAACAATGATGCAGTAATTATCTTATTAATGAAATATTGACATAATTGATGTTATAAACACCAAAATAAATATAATTTGAAAATTTTTATGAATTCCACTAATTTTATAGGTTACCATGATATATTAATGTTGATTTAATCAACTTGGTTCTAACATTTAATTCTGTTATGACTTTCACAAAAATCATATATCAAATAGTGTCAAAATTGACACAAAATAGTTTTTAAATCAAATATTATATTATTAATTGTTATTTTATTCCTAAAAATCTAAGGTTCGGACAAATGACTTAGATAAGGATATATATATTAATAATAAACAATTTGGGGTTCGTTTGGCATTTTATAGTAAGTGTATTAACCATATAGTGAAAGAAAACAAAAAGACACGGTAAATGTTAAATTATTTAACTTAGAGTTAAATCTAATTGATAAGGTTAAAATAATATCCTAAACTTGTCTAAATTCTATTGGTTGATAGGATTTCGACCCATCCCCACTTTAGCTTCGAAATAATACCCTTTGGAACCATTATAAACCGATTTTGACTTTAATATAAAATAATATTTTGAGGTATTCCTAAGATGCCCCTCTCCTCCCCTATAAAAGGACACCTCCTCTCCCTCCTCCTCACACCAATTTGAGCACTCAAGCTCGGCCAACCCCTGCCAAAATCCCTTCTCCACTTCCCTAGCAACATCCTAGAGGTTCTGGTCTTCCTGAAAGACCAATTCTAGTGCCCTAAGAGGAGGTCTCAAAGAGGCACTTCAAAGAAGAGGTAATTACCGTTACCAATTCTTTCATCTTTATTTCTTCTTCCACTTCTTATTCTTAGGTTGTTTCATTATGAAGTAATAACATCAGTATCACTCATATACTGATATGTTATTATAAGTATGAAACAACCCTATTTCACCATCTATCCATCCTACGGAAAAAGAAATCATCGCGCGTGCGTACGTACGGAATACCGTCTCCACGCCGTGGTGTAATCTATTTTCCACCACCACCTTACATGGATGGGTATAATGGTGTAAATAATAACTATACATAGTTATTAAAACATCATATTGATTCTGATATATTGTATAATCCACTCCAATTCAATTCAATATTTATAGAAATGATATCATCGCTCGTGCGTACGTACGGACTACCGTCTCCACGACGCGATGAGATTCATTCTCCATGTTAACCATTTAAGAATGATTATAATGTATATATAAGAAATAATAATGAAATATATGACATTATAAAGCTACTGGATTTATGTATATATATACATATGTATGTCATCTACTTACTTCCATTTCAAGACAATAAGGAAAGAAAAACAGCGTCCATGCGTACGTACGGACTACCGTCTCCATGAACGGTGTTTTTCATTTTATTTATCTATCTATTATATATATATATATATACTGAATATATATGATATATAAATCATATTTTATATTCCGGAAGTAAGTAAATCATGATATAAGTAATAATGATGTCAAGAACAACAAGTCAAAACACCTACGATAAATGAAACGATTTTACCCAAAACGCTTCTTTAACATGGAATTTACAAAAAACGGGTAATATAATGTCATAAGTGAACCATATATGATATCATAACAATGAATATGATTCTTTAATAAGTAAATGACATTATTTAAATCATTATACAGGAGGTTCGGACACATACGATGAAAATTGGACCTAAGGTAAGGGAAATATCACAATCTCATTTTTATCCGAGATTTTTTATTTGTAAGTATTTACTGGGGTTTATTTTATCATCCACATCCATGTTTCCTCAATATGTAATATTATTTCCATCCAAATACAATGGTTTAAATCCAATTTTACCCTTTGGTTAGTTTTTAGTAAAAGATATGAAAGGAATCTTTTGTCGTTTATCGTACAAGGTACATTTTGATTTTTTCGACAAAAGTACAAAGAATGTTTTTTTTTAACTTATACGGCACGAACGGATTTCTACTGTTTTATAAAGCCTTATTTTCATGAAGCTTCCTCTAAAAGATTTCATGACTATTTTCAATAAAATCTCTTTCTTTTAAAATTGCATGATGTTTTGTGAAAAGAAATTGATTTTGAAGAAGAAAGGATATTTTCCTCAAGAATTCAATTCAAGTGTTTTATCAAAATTATTTTCCATATAAGATAATAAAGGGTTCTATTTCTATCCATATTTTTACATTGATTTGACTATGTTGTGATGGAATTATGTTTATGAATTCCTTTATCTTATATGAATGGTTTTATGATGTCATGTTGTTTAAGAATCCCATTTTTATTACATGGGTTATGCAATGATGTATGATTTATGATTTTGTGGCACACATAAGAAAGGATTCATTATAAGATGGGTGGGACCTATATCTCCCTCCAATGCATTGGGTAATGATTTTATATCTCATGAGATAGACATGGCTGGAATGGTAGGTTATACCGGTTCAGTGAAACAGGACTGAAACGAGGATTACTCGATTCAGAAAGGGACTTTGTCCACTAAGATAGTCTTGGCAATGAGTCTTGACTAACAAGAAATGATTCTCTATGATTATGTGTGAATGCCACAAAGTTTCATGTTTTAAGTTATGATTATTGGGATTACATTTCACTTCTATGATTTAGCCCATGTTATGAAATTATGATCTCTTTTGCAGGTTAAGATTTCCAAAAGCTATGTTCTTATGTATATGATGTGATTGATATTTTTTTTTACCCTTACTGAGCATTTGAGCTCACCCTTTTATGTTTTCTTTTCCCCAGGATATAAAGAAAGGTTTTAGGTAAAAAAAAGGGATGACCTTTATGGGAGATATTGAAGAACTTTCACCACGATTAGAAGATTACGTTCCGAGTTTCCAAAGACACTAAACTATTACGATCCTTTAGTGTGTGTTTTTGTTATGTACTAAGTATTCCGCAAAAGTAATGTAATGTCAATGTACGTCAGGCTTCGGGTCTCTACACCCTCCATACTCAAGAAGTAAAGTGTGTATCCTGATCTGAAATGATGGTTCTATGAACTCCGTATAGTCACACAACCTCACCCATGTATCTCTATGCTAAGGAATCTACAACACTCGACTCCTTAATTTTTAGGAAGTGAGCTGATTCCTTCATCTGATCAACCACTACCCAGATATAATTGCATCCTTCTTGAAACCTAGGTAGTTATATAATGAAATCCATTAAGAAATCCTCCCACTTCCACTTGGGGTTACCTAAAGGCTACAAAAAACCCTTGGGACACAGTGTACAGCCTTAATCTGATGACATACTAGGAACCATTCCACAAACTCTAACACTTCCCATTTCTCCCCGGGCCACCAAAACTGACCCTTCAAGCCCTTTTACATCTTGTAAATTCCTCAGTTTACTGACAGGGGTGAGTTATAGAACTCATGGAAAACTCCCTCACGCATCGTCTCTTGGAAAAACAACTTTCCACTGAAAAGAATCTAATTCTGACCATCTTCCAACCATCCTTTCATAGCATTTTTCTTGCTAACGCGATCGCACGTCACTTCAGCCTCTAAGACCCCCCCCCCCCCCAATGAGTCTCCTCCACCTTATTTACCAAGGAAGACTACACTGTCATCTATAATAAACATCATCTACCATCTTACACTTTTTCATCCAGTTGTAAGGTTTACAACTCTTCCATTACTCTCCAAGAATCTATTGACTCCTGAACCACATCTTTTCGTGACTACCTACTCAATGAATCTGCCACCACATTTCCCATTCCTGAGGTGTAGGAGATCTCTAAGTCTTAGTCCAAAAGAAACTACATCCACCTCTACTGCCACAATTTTAGGTCTCACTACGACCACTGATGATTTGGCCTCCTGCAATTCCAAATTCACATGTCAAAATGGTGGACGAATCTGAACGAAATTTCTGGGCCAACTTTTAAACGTCAAAATCCCTTAATCGTCCCACCCTCTTTTTGAATCTCTAAATTAATGGGGATGGAATTTATTGTGATGGGGTGTCTCTAAGGCTCCTAATATGCCTATATAAGGAGCTGGGGGTGAATGGAATAATCATATCATATTCTTCTTTGGAATCTTATATTTTCCTTTCAATTGTAATTTTCTTCTTTCATTTTGTAATCGTATTGTCAATTTTTCCCATGTAAGTTCTTCTATCACGTTGACTATCGTAATAAATGTTTTTCTCCTTGTTTACTATTTCTATTCCTTTTCTTAACACGTTGATACCGTTGAATCAAGGTGTGAATTTATTCACACCAACACTTGTGAATTTCTCACACAACGGTGGAGTGTTCATTTTTATTAATGTTTTTCTTCTTCAATTCAACTTCTTTAAGTTGACTACTCACTTCCATTGATAGAATAGAATCTATGGAGTGCTAAATATTTATGGCTTGGTCCTAGATAGTTGCATGAGATGGATTGGATGTTATTTCATGTACTTAAATTTTGAAATCTTTTTGTTATTTTATGATTTCCATTCGATGAGTTTTGTTCTTCTTAATCTTTCCCAAGTTTAACGATGACACATTTTTAGTGTTAGTATGATCTATTTCCTTTGAGTGCTCAGTAAAGTGATCCTCAAAGTGAATTGGTGATTGGCCTTGGAATTGTGTAGGTACTAAATTGGTGAAGGATTTGGGAGAATTATCTCATTGTTTGGATACGTCTTCAATTAATGACATGAAATTTTTAAGAAAATAAAATGCATCCAATCCACTAAAAGCAACAACCTAGGATCAACCCATATTAATTAATTGTTTTAGATCAAGTAAATTTGTTTTTTATTGTTCTTTAAATTAAATAATTAGTTATGCAATCAATTTAAACCAAAGCTGGCTACTTCATAGCCCATCCTTGACCAAATCATAGTGCCTCAAGGTTACTTCTTCGGTCCATGTGGATTGGACCCCTATATGTACTTCAACAACCACTTATACCTGTAGGGAAAAATTTGGCACAACCAAATTCTGGTGTCGTTGCTGTGGACCCAAGTACGTTTTCTTAGGCACCCATCCTCTATTCTCACCTAACTTCTCTTTACTCACCTATATTTCTCTTTTCTTTTCCCCTTTCTATTTTTGTGTGCCCCAAAAAAAATCCAAATCCAAATTTCATTCAACTCCAATGGAGTATCATCAACAGTTTCCTTTCATAAACTCAGGCTGGAATCAAATAGAAAATCAACAATTGGAATCCCCTTATATGGAAAATTACTTTGATCAACACTTGAATGATTACCCCACACCCGATAACATGAATGATCTTTGTGATGATGAGTGTTTAAAAGAACAATTTCCATACCTATCAAGAATGATTGAAAAGATAAATATTGAAGAAGTATATGATGTCCAAACATCTACCAATCATAATCCTGAAAAAATTCTTCAAAAATTGTGTGAACAAATGGAAAAAATGAATTCAGAGATATCATGTTTTAGACCAGAACTACAAAGCATTAAAACTTCTGTGGACCCCATTCACACTCAAACCATCCCTTCCTCAATATTGATTGAAGAATCTTGTAACAAAAAAACCCCTCATGCCTTTATTGAAGAACCAACCGTATGATTTGGGATAGTTGGAGAGGATCAAGGAGTGTTTGAAGGGTCATTAAATCAGGAAGAAATTGATTTTTTAGATTCAAAAGAGTAAAATTTGACATCATGGATTGAGTTTCCGGATTGTAACTTTTCATAAGAACCAATCATTAAACCGCAAGGAGAGATCACAAGAATTGAGTCTATACCCATTCCTGACATTAAACTAGAAAATATTCATAAGGAATCACAATTTCAAAATGAACATATTATTTCTAAAGAAGAAAGTTATTTTTCAAATTTCAAAATTTTTTTAGGAAAATTAAATCAACCCATCCTCAAAATTATGAACCTCTAGTCCCCACTAAATTATCCCTTTATAGGGAAAAAACAAGACCTTTCAGTTGTCATTCATCCATCTCATGAACCCAATAATGTAGGAATGATCCTTGTTGTCTTAGGCAAGACTAAAGAAACAACTCGATCAACCATTTCAGATATTCCTTGGATTTTACCAATCATTTTAGAAAATAGGATTTCATATGAAAAAAAATTCAAAAAAAAATCAATATCAAACTTGTTGAAGTAGAGAAATATGGGTTAATTAAAATTTTAAAAGTTGAAATTTGATAAGTATGGGGGTTCAAGTCGAGCTAACGACGTTAAAAAAAGTGGTGTGTGGGAGGCAACCATAGTTTTCATGTTTCTAATCATTTTGAATCATTTTCTTTTTCATGTAATAAATTACCATAGATTGTTGACATGTTCTTCTCTTATGAGTAAGGATGGGTATGAAAGGGGAGTTCCATATTCATCTATGTCACGTGGCGTGATCTCTGAGTAATACCTTACCCAGAAATCTAAAAAGAAGACAATGTATCATCAGTTTATTTTGTTTTGTTTATTTTTATGTTTTTATAATTTAAAAAAATAATAGGACATATTGTAAGTCATAAGGAAAATCCATTCACCACCATCCAAGACGCTGAGACTCAAATCCAGGATTGAAGGGAGACTGTTACATTCACAATCATCATCAACAACCAGGTGAATTTATTCCATGATTATTATTTTAAATTTCCTCTTTAAACTCCTCTCCTACCCCCTTCTAACTTTTCTTTTCATTAAACACTGGAGACAATGTTATTCTATGTTTGGGGGAGATGAATAAAAAATGATTATTTTTAATAAGAACATGCATGGAAAGAAAATTTCAATTAACCTTGAATATGATAACACACATTGAAAACTCTGAAATTTGATAGCAAATAATTTTTCATGCCTAGATTCTGATTTTAATGCAAGTTTAAGTTCATGAGAATAGGTTTTGGAAAGTGTGGTTGTCCGAAGTGATTTTTCAAAGTTCACATTTTCATTCTCTTAATAAAAATGCCAGAATTCACATCTACTGGATCGTGGGTGTAAATTTGAGTTCTTGGGTCCCTTTAATTATAGCATAGGGTTCTGGGGTCACTTTTAGTTTAATTTGAGTATCCAAAAAAACAAACAAAAAAAACAAAAAACAAACAAAAAAACAAAAAACAAACAAAAAATAAAAAAAATTGAAAAAAATAATGACCACATAGAAAAATGTTTTGTCCAAATGCATGGCGTCTAGAACATGGGGATTGTGACTCCATAGTTGTCTTGCACAAAGTTAGGCTTTATATCTCTATTATAGAGCATGGAATTGACAATATGTGTGGCATTCAGCACTTGGGGATCATGACTCCATAGTTTTCTTGCCCAGAGTTAGTCTTTTCATATCTATTGTGGTTAAAAAAAATCAAAAAAAATCAAAAAAAATTGGATACTCATCTTAAGTTTTAATGTGATTCCAACTTAGCGCTTCCATTTTTTCCCCTTGAACAATAAAAGGGGCCCCATATCTTTTGTGATGCACAACACTTTATCATGCTTAATTGAAATTAGAAGAAATTAGGCGATGAAGTTGAACAAAGGAATGGGCTTGGGATTGGGATATTCTTATGGAAATAGCTTGTTTTAAATGATTTTGATGGGATTCATAATTTTTTAGGTGTGAGAAATTTGGGTGAGCAACATGTATTAAAATGTTTTTGGAAAAGGGGAATAAAATTTCATATTTGTTATATATATTATGCTTAGGACTAGCAAAACTCAAGTTGGGGGGTGTGATTAGTCACTAAAAGTGGCTAATATTCATTGTTAATATCTTTATATTCATTGTTCAAAATTCCATAAACATTGTTTTTAGTGCATTACAAAAATAGAACTTCATTTCGCATCTTAAATGCAATTAATGTTTAAAATGCAAATTTGGGCTCAATCATTCATTTGTTTATGGATAACATTATATTAATTTTATAAATTTGAAATTTTGGGATATGATTGAAATTTTTTTTGGAACATTTAATCATGTAGGTCCGATGGATGAATCCTAAAGAAAGAGGGATATTTTTGCGCCTGAATGCAGAAATTTTCTGGAAAACGCATAATGGGCCTAAGGCCCATCAAACAAATGTGGGGCCCACACACCAATCCCAATGAAGCTCAAATTTTTACAGTAGAAATATAAAAAAAGAGGATCATTTTATTCAACCGTGGTAGGAGCTATTTCTGATGTTTTCATGATGATAAAGGGGCCTGATGTTGACATTTAAATGATGGGCCCAACATTAATGTACATAAAGTCATCCCACCATTTCGACCATAACATCCAAACAGATGCGCCAAATGACCTGAACGTTGGATATCTCATAGAGGACACATGGAAAAAGATATTTTTCTCCAACGACCATTGATGATTTGGCCTCCTGTAGTTCCAAATTCACACGTCAAAATGGTGGACGAATCTGGACGAAATTTCCAGGTCAACTTCGAAACGTCAAAATCCATTAATTTTCTCACCCTCTTTTTGAATCTCTAAATTAATGGGGATGGAATTTATTGTGACGGGGTATCTCTAAGGCCTCTAATATTCCTATATAAGGAGATGGGGGTGAATGGAATTATCATATCATATTCTTCTTTGGAATCTTATATTTTCCTTTCAATTGTAATTTCCTGCTTTCATTTTGTAATCGTATTGTCAATTTTTCCCATTTAAGTTCTTCTTTCACATTGAGTATCGTAATAAAAAAATTTCTTCTTATTTATTATTTATTTTCATTTTCTTAACACTTTGATACCGTTGAATCAGGGTGTGAATTTATTCACACCAACACTTGTGAATTTCTCACACGACGGTGGAGAGTTCATTTTTATTAATTTTTTTCTTCTTCAATTCAACTTCTTTAAGTCGACTGCTCGCTTACATTGATAGAGTAGCATCTATGGAGTGCTAAACATTTATCGCTTAGTCCTAGAGAGTTGTATGAGATGGATTGGATGTTATTTCATGTACTTTAATTTTAAAATTTGTTTGTTATTTTATGATTTCCATTCGATGAGTTATGTTCTTCTTCATCTTTCCCAAGTTTAACGATGACACATTTTGAGTGCTAGTACGATCTATTTACTTTGAGTGCTTAGTAAAGTGATCCTAAAAGTGAATTGGTGATTGGCCTTGGAATTTTGTAGGGATTAAATTGGTGAATTATTTGGGTGAATTATCTCGTTGTTTGGATACATCTTCAATTAATGACATGAAATTTTAAAGAAAAGAAATGCATCCAATCCACCAGAAGAAACAACCTAGGATCAACCCATATTAATTAATTGTTTTAGATCAAGTAAAATTTTTTTATTGTTCTTTAAATTAAATAATTAGTTATCCAATCATTTCAAACCAATGTTGGCTACTTAATAGCCCATCCTTGACCAAATCATAGCGTCTCAAGGTTACTTCTTCGCTCCCTGTGGATTCGGCCCCTATATGTACTTCAAAGACCGCTTATACCTGTAGGGAAAAATTTGGAAAAACCAAATTTTGGCGTCGTTTTCGGGGAACCAAGTATGTTTTCATAGACACCCATCTTCTATTCTCACATAACTTCTCTTTTCTTACCTATATTTCTCTTTTCTTTTCCCCTTTCTATTTTCGTGTGCCCCAAAAAAATCAAAATCCAAATTTCATTCAACTTCAATGGAGTATCATCAACAATTTCCTTTCATAAACTCAGGATGGAATCAAATAGAAAATCAAAAATGGGAATCCCCTCAAATAGAAAATTACTTTGATCAATACTGGAATGATTACCCCACACCCGATAACATGAACAATCTTTGTGATGATGAGTGTTTAAAAGATCAATTTCCATACCTATCAAGAATGATTGAAATGGTAAATATTGAGGATGTACATGATATCCAAACATATATCAATCATAATCCTGAAAAAATTCTTCAAAAATTGTGTGAACAAATGGAAAAAATGAATTCAGAGGTATCAAGTTTTAGACTAGAAATACAAATCATTAAAAATTGTGTGGACCCCATTCCCACACAAACCATCCCTTCCTCAATATTGATTGAAGAATCTTGTAACACACAAACCCCTCATGCCTTTATTGAAGAACCAACCCTAGGATTTGGGATAGTTGGAGAGGATCGCAGAGTGTTTGAAGGGTCATTAAATCAGGAAGAAATTGATTTTTTGGATTCAAAAGAGGAAAATTTGACATCATGGATTGAGTTTCCGGATTGTAACTTTTCAGAAGCACAAATCATTGAACCGCTAGGAGAGATCACAAGAATATAGTCTATACCCATTCCTGACATTCAACTAGAAAATATTCAGAAGGAATCACAATTTCAAAATGAACATATTATTTCTAAATAAGAAAGTTATTTTTCAAATTTCCAATTTTTCTAGGAAAATTAAATCAACCCAACCTAAAAATTATAGACCTTTCATCCCCAATAAATTATCCCTTTATACAGAACAAACAAGACCATTCAGTTTTCATTCATCTATCTCAGGAAATCAATAATGTAAGAATGATCCTTGGTGTCTTATGCAAGACTATAGAAACAACTCGATCACCCATTTCCGATATTCCTTGGATTTTACCAATAATTGTAGAAAATATGATTTCATACGAAAAAAAATTCAAAAAACAATCAATCTCAATCTTGTTGAAGTGGAGAAAGACGGGTTAATTAAAATTCTGAACGTTGAAATTGGATAAGTTTGGGTGTTCAAGTCGAGCTAACGACGTTAAACAAAAGTGCCGCATGGGAGGAAACCCATAGTTTTCATGTTTCTAATCATTTGAAATCATTTTCTTTTTCATATAATAAATTACCATAGACTGTTGACATGTTCATCTTATATGAGTAAGGATGGGTATGAAAGGGTAGCGCCATATTCATTCGTGTCATGTAGCGTGATCTCTAAGTAATACCTTACCTAGATATCTAAAAAGAAGACAATGTATCATCAGTTTATTTTGTTTTGTTTATTTTTATGTTTTTATAAGTTAAAAAAATAAAAGGAAATGTTGTAAGTCATTAGGAAAATCCATTCACAACCATCCAAGATGCGGAGACTCAAATCCAGGATTGAAGGGAGACTGTGGCATTGCAATCATCATCAACCACCAGGTGACTTCATTCCATGATTATCATTTTCAATTTCCTCTTTGAACTCCTCTCCTACCCCCCTTCTAACTTTACTTTTCATTAAACACTAGGGACAGTGTTATTCTATGTTGGGGGGAGATGAAAAAAAATGATTATTTTTAATAAGAACATGCATGGAAAGAAAAACACCATTAACCTTGAATATGATAACATGCATTGAAAACTCTGAAATTTGATAGCAAATAATTTTTCATGCCTTGATTCTAATTTTAATGCAAGTTTAAGTTCATGAGCATAGTTTTTGGAAAGTTCAGTTGTCCAATGTGATTTTTCAATGTTCACATTTTCATCCTCTTAATAAAAATTCCACAATGCACATCTACTAGATCATGGCTGTAAATTTGAGTTCTTGGGCCCCTTTAATTATAGCATAGGGTTCTGGGGTCACTTTTAGTTTAATTTGAGTATCCAAAAAAACAAACAAAAAAACAAAAAAAACATAAAACAAAAAATTTGAAAAAAATATTGACCACATAGAGAAATGTTTTGTCCATATTCACACGTCAAAATCATTGACGAATCTGGATGAAATTTCCTGGTCAACTTCGAAACATCAAAATCCCTTAATTTTCTCACCCTCCTTTTGACTCTCTAAATTAATGGGGATAGAATTTATTATGATGGGGTGTCTCTAAGGCTCCTAATATGCCTATATAAGGAGCTAGTGGTGAATGTAATTATCATCTCATATTCTTCTTTGGAATCTTATATTTTCTATTCAATTGTAATTTTATGCTTTCATTTTGTAATTGTATTGTCAATTTTTTCCATGTAAGTTCTTCTTTCACGTTGAGTATCTTAATAAAAAAATTTCTTCTTCTTTACTATTTCTTTTCCTTTTCTTAACAAGTTGAAACCGTTGAATCATGATGTGAATTTATTCACACCAACACTTGTGAATTTCTCACACAACGGTGGAGTGTTCATTTTTATTAATGTTTTTCTTCTTTAATTCAACTTCTTTAAGTCGAATGCTCACTTTCATTGATAGAATAGAATATAGGCAGTGCTAAACATTTAAGGTTTGGTCCTAAATAGTTGCATGAGATAGATTGGATGTTATTTCATGTACTTTAATTTTTAAATCTATTTTTTATTTTAAGATTTCCATTCGATGAGTTATGTTCTTCTTCATCTTTTCCAAGTTTAATGATGACACATTTTGAGTGCTAGTACGATCTATTTCCTTTGAGTGCTCAGTAAAGTGATCCTCAAAGTAAATTGGTGATTATCCTTGGAATTGTGTAGGGATTAAATTGGTGAATGATTTGGTAGAATTATCTCATTGTTTGGATACGTCTTCAATTAATGACATGAAATTTTTAAGAAAAGAAATGCATCCAATCCACCAAAAGAAACAACCTAGGATCAACCCTTATTAATTAATTGTTTTAGATCAATTAAATTTGTTTTTTTATTGTTATTTAAATTAAATAATTAGTTATCCAATCAATTCAATCCAAATTTGGCTACTTCATATCCCATCCATGACTAAATCATAGCGTCTCAAGGTTACTTCTTCGGTCCCTGTATATTTGACCCCTATATGTACATCAACGTCCGCTTATACCTGTAGGGTAAATTTGGGCACAACCAGTCACTCTTCAAAAATGGATTTCTAGTCCTTTTGATCCCTTGAAACACCACAGAAAACCCAACACCCAAGTGTGTTTTGGGTCACTCCTAGCATGTCTTCATCATAATCTTTGATCATTGATTAGGTCCATGCTAAAAGAACCTAAAATAAAGAAACATAATTTTTTAGATAAATGACCATAAACTAAACCAATATCAAGCCATATCTAAGAGACCCTACACTAAAGTGACAAAAGCTTCGAACTAAATGATAATAAACCAAAGAAATATCAAGAATGATATTAAATACGCTAAACTAATGCAATATGGGGTTTGAGATAAAATGAACTAAACTAAAGCAATATGATGTCTAATCTAAAATACCTTAAACTAAAATCAATATTTGGTCCAAGAAAAAAGACACTAAACTAAATCCATACAAGGTCCATGCTAAAAGTATCTAAACTAAAAGAAATATTAGGTTTAATATAAAAGCCCTTAAACTAATGCAATGTCAAGGTATGATCTAAAGCACACTAAACTAATGAAATATCAAGGTATGAGCTAAAATTCCCTAAACTAAAGAAATATGAGGTTCAATCTAAAATAACCTAAACTAAATCATTAATGATTTTTAGTCTATAGGTTCTTATAAGGTCTGCCATACGACCTTAGAAAAATCAAGCGGGTCTAACCATAACTATCTCTTTTAGTATAAAATAGTGAAATTTCCCTCAGAGACATATATTCTACACATTTATCCTTCTAAAAATAAAGTGATCTCATGATAATTAGAACAGATTCATCAGTAATGGGAGACATGTTAGTGGAATTTGTGAGAGCTTCTGAAGAAAAACATTAAATCCAAAAATTCAGGTTTCCTTCATATTACATAAAGGATGGGTATCATTGGTCCTTCACATAACTTTGGGGAAATGAAACATCATTCACATCTTGAATGAAATAAAAATGGAAGAAATCATATAAATTATAGTAGATCTATTCATTGATAGCATAGAGAATAATAAATTCATCATCATTTAGATATATGATTATGTTTTTTATATTTACCGTATATTTAGATTCTTTTAATTTAGAATGAATCTAATTATAAGGAGGGAATTTGTTGTTTCATTACAAATAAGAATTGGAAAAATAAAAAAGGAAGAAATAGCAAAATATGGGTATTATTTTCCCCACAAAGGAAAAGGAAAGAGAATGTATCCAAGACCTATGGCTCACAAGAGCCTCTAAGGGACTCATGATCATGTAACCATTTTAAGGTGAGAAACAAACTCCATGTGCATCGCATAACCTACAGTGGATCTCACGGACCCCCACCCCCCACTAAGAGTATTCATTCTCAAATTAAGGCTCTCTAGACAACTAGTTTCTATGTGGTGATAGATGAATAAGTTCCCCCATGTCACAAGGTTTATCATTGGAATGTTCATGAAAAATCAACAAAAAATCCATCTAAAATAGCATGAAAATATTAATAAGGTGGACGCCACATGTGGTCATAAAAGATCAAAAGACACATCACCAATGTGGATGAAAATTATCTTTGATGACATCAATCCCAACTTATAAGACCCCTAAGACTTTTTAAAATAAAACAAATGAAATAAAGTTGGAGGAATTATGACCTACTCACAATCATTGAAAGACATGTGACATGCCCTTGACAGTCTACAATACACCCAATGTTCTTTCCAACATCTCTACCTCACCTCATGAAATATCATCGACATGTCACCAACATTACACAGAAGGCCTTGGGTATTTCTATGAAGTCGTGCACAACACAAATGGCTCTCTGAGAATAAAACAAATGATTTTATCCATGAAATAATCATGAACCCCCATTTGAACCATATTATTCTTATGACACATCACTAAAAAATATAGAAAATAACCTCAACAACACCACTGAAAACTCGCATAATTCATGACCTTTGTAAAATAAAAAAAGGGATAAAAAATAATGGTTTTAAGAGCTCTCGCACTCATAAATCACTTTCTATGTATTAATAATGTTCAAATAATAGTCTCATGAGACCCCCAAAAAATCCAGGAAAGGCATTGAGCATCTCACAAATGCCTCTCAACAGGCACATTGATTTCACAGAAGGCCTTTGGAATTGTCCATATGAAAAATATAAATCCCATCAGAACACCCGTACGATTAAAAAAATCCCCATTAATTGGTCATACTCCAATAAATGGAATTTTGATGGGAGGGAGTCTTGGTTACTAAAAATCAGGAGGCACCATCAAAACGATCTGGGACAAAGACTCGCAAAGATGCGTGGAGCCAAAGCCCTTCAATAGCTCTATTTTGGATCCGCACCATATATGTTGTGTGTAACAGAAAAAAATCTATATGGGAAGGCCTATAAATTCCCCACCTTAACCTCAAATAAAATAGGAAATCTCGATCAAAAGAGGTTTGATTTACACTCATGAACTAGTGTAAATTTTCCACCTAAACCGATCATGTGATCGGCAAGTATTCCATCAAATAAAATATTAGTGAATACCCTTCATAATCATGCACTAGGAATAATGAATGTTGTGTGATCATTCATATATCACATGAAGGATATCTTGTAGGATATGAAAATAAAATCCCACATACCCTCTAGATCACACAAGACTCAAAATAAATTGACATTGAATGAATCTATGGAATTAACAATATGAGAACAGAGATTAAATGTGGATGAATTAACACAAAAACATGTTTTTCAACCCTTATGTTTTCACGATAATTTTCCATGACATGTGATAGAACCATGAAATGTCACCCAGATCTTGTGATTCCCCTTAAATATGTTATTTTGGTTATGTAAAATCTTCTGAACATATTATAGTGTATCGTATGGTATATGTAGACATACCAAGTTATTATCTCTAAATTCCCTCATTGAATTGTCTCCCAATCCTTGCAACATTCATTAGATACATCTTCTGACTCATATAACTACGCCTGATCATGTTAGTAAAGTCTTGCAGTTGCACGTGGCCATGTTAAGAAATCTCTCTGGAGGTCTTCTAAGAGAGTCACCTAGGACTCGTGATTCCCTCCATACATGTTGCTTGGGACATGTGATTCCCTCCATGGATGCCATCCAAGACAAGAGACACCCTCTAAGACTTTTCATAATCACTCTCGCCACACCTTTCATATGTGCCAATAGACTCTCATAATGAAACCAGGGAAAGATAGCTGGATCATGCAACACTCTCTAGACAAGCCAGTTATGTCATGAGATCACTTCCCAGACACAACATATGGGTCTTGTGATGTCCTAAGGATGGTTCAACTAGATCATGTGAAATCCTTTAGATAATAGGATCAAGTTAAAAAAAGGAATCTTAGGGATAGATAACTCGTCCACCCTCGGTGTGTAAGCCCCTACTGATAGGAAAACCTCAGAGTGTATCCCCCAATCAAGGTAACTACAACAACTCTGATTCCAACAAAAACTAGGATACATAGGAAACCATCCTGAGGCCTGAGATCCATAAAATATCATCATAGTTCTATTCTAATATGTAAGTACCACATTAATAAATAAATGAAATTATTCATTTTCCATCCCTTGTTTCTCGCCACAAGAATATCTCTCATGGGATTATGAAGTTATAATAATCATATCATTTTCATTATAAGACTACACAAAGGGAAGTGAAATGTAAGTGTGTATGCTATGACAAGTTGGATAATATGATATTCCCCAACCAAAGTTTAACGTCAGTATGTAATTCTCAATCAACTGAACTATGAGAACTCTGATTCCTGTTATAACATGGATGTGTAGCATTCCTTCCTAAAGGTATGAGATTAAATATATATCGATATCAATGGAAACACCATGTATCTGATATTTCAAGAATCAGGATGAAATAATTCCCATGGGTTGATCACTCTACCCCATAACTTGGTAGACTAGGAAGTCAACTAAAATATGATGACTCTGATTCCTTCAATATTCTAGATATATAGGATTCATTATCAAGGCCCAATATCTATTTAAAACACACTAAGGAGTATCCATGTATACAAGTATCATATTTATAAGTCTTAAGGATGATCATTTTCTCCCTTGTTTCCCTCACCGAGCATAAATAAAATGGTCTTAAGGTGTTATAGTGAACACCTCATTGGCATCAGGAATCTTCACAAGCTTGGTAAATCTTAGTATGTAAGACCTGATGAGTGGCATGATATGAACATCCCTCATATAAGGAAATCATCCTTGAGTACATTCCCAAAGGTGTGATTGAACTATGATAACTTTGATTCCTACAATTATTGGGATACATAGGATGTGTCCATGAGACCTGAGCTCAAATATTTGGTGTCACAATATTCATACATATTTTATCTCCGCATTAGATTAAACTACATGGAGTTAATTAATTTTGTGAGTTTTGATTCCATCAATAATCAAGATACATAGAATGAATCATAATGGCTCAATAAACTCCTGAGAATATGAAAAACCTCTCGATGTGGTAGCATGTTCTAAAGCATCTGGTTATACAGCTTCAAAATATAAAATAGCTATTCAACATTATGGAAATTAATGGAGATCCTTGAATACATAAAAATGATTAATTAATGATATCTCACTTTCCTTTATTAATAAATTATATTTATATTATTTATATAAAGGATAATTATCCTACAATCATTTTTTCAGGGTTTCCAATTTTGTATCCTTATTAAGAATATATTCGAGAATGTATATTAAATCTGTAAGAAAGTCTCAGAGTAGGAAATAATTTCCCTTAAATGGGTGAGATGAGGCTGACCTCCCATCTTCTAAACCAATGTGAGTCCCTATGAGTTATTAGGCATGAAAATATAGATGACCATCGACCATTGGAATGTAGGTCTGTACGAAGCTATGGTTGGGGGTACCATTGGATGTTTTTTAGAAAACTGACAACGTTAGCTTGACATTCATGATTATGAAAAAATATCCCCTATAATAAAACCATAAAAGAAACACAATTAATTCATTTAAACTGGAAAAAACACTTATCAAGTGGGTAAATATAAAAGAAATTCTCTGATGGGTTTTTTCTAACTAGGTCAAGGCTTTCAAACTGGAGTTGACACCAATAAACTCTTCAGACATAAGTTCATTAGAAGTATAATTACTTAAATCATGTGATGAAGTTTGAAGAAATGTTCTAAAATGTGTCACTTGGTGCGGAGTATATTATTGAAGAATCATATGTCTTAATAATAATGAATAAATAATAATGGGTTGATCATTTCGTTTATATGGTATGAATAATCATAATGAGAAAATAAAAATTGGACTAAAGAATGTATGAATTTCTGAAGCAAGAAAAATATTCAAAAAGAATCCATACGAGTTGAGAAGCATTGAAGAAGAAAACGATGTATCCTTAATTCATGTAAAATTTAAGTTTAGGAAAAAATTTATTAATGGGAAAACTCTTTAGAATCCCACCCAAACTGTATTTGGAAATCCTATAAAAGGTGGAAGAAAATTGTACTTCCTAGACACGAGTATTGTTCAGACTGAAGAGATAGAATATCTAAAATTATAGGGAGAATAAGTTTCTGAATAGAGTATATTAGATGAAGGTAAAATGGATAAAATAATAAATGATACGAAAAAATATCCTAATTAGTGGTTTTGGAATCATATTGAGAAATTGTATTGGGGTTTCCAAACAGAAAAAGAAGAATTTCATATTTTTTTCAACTGTATTCTGATATAATATATTTATCATATTGAGAAATAAAAATGAGTGAATCAGACTAGTAAATTGGAATGAGTTTTATTACAATTTCCAGAGAAAGTTATTTTCTATTTCTAAGTAATAAAGTAAAGAATTGTTTTGAAGAACATTTTTTTGAATGTTGATCAAGCAACACCATAAAATTATTATCACAAAAAATTGTATTACATCATTTCACACTACTTTAAGCATATGCATTTTTTTATTGAACATATTACTACATGGTTTTAAGTGAATATACAACTCATTGTTTTCCATGAAAAATGAGTTTTGTCTAGTTTAATTTCTGGCATCATGTTGATTCCATACCATACCAAGGATGTAGCTACTCTTATTGAGTAGTGAACCCTGTAAATAATTTTTTCCTATGTTTGTGTGATTGGTTTTGTTTTCAACAAGGTTACAACACTTTAACATGATCTTGAGGTTGTTTTATAAAGGAGGAAACTTAAAATAAAAAATTTATCACAACTTCACCCCCTCTACCTCTGAGTGATACATTGATCCTACTAGGAATTCTCAATTGGTGTCAGAGTTGAGGTTTCCCTTTATTTTATCTATTACAAAAGTTTTGATGAATAATTTTTAATGGAGAATCTAAATTTTATGAACATTAAGGGGGTTCTGGTCTTCGATGTTATGAATTATCATATCTAAAAAGATAGAATGTTGGATTGTATTATGTATATTGGGTATTATGTTCATGAAGGTATAACATATATATTCCCTCCTATTAATGATAAAATTCTTCTTATTTATATTCATAAGATAAATAATGATAATTATAGAAGGGAAAAAATTATTTACTTTCATCATTTCTAAAAGTATGTTTTTAAGAGTAAATGGTGTTACCACTTCCAATGGTATATTGGATAAGTTGAATAACATATATGATGGAAAATAAAAATAGGATAAAGAAAAGTTACAAGTCTAGAGCATGAAGTATGAAGATATGAAGATGGGTGAATATGAATATATTGGTGAATTCTTTACCCATGTGAATGAAAATTTCAGAACTATTATATGTCTTGGTGAAAAATTATAAGATTTTAGGGTTTTTAAAAATATCTTGAGGTTCCTTCCTAATAAGATTGATGCTAAAGTTTCCTCATTAGAAGATAGAGATCCAGAAACATTATCTTTGGATGATTTTCATTGAAATCTCATTACCTTTGAAATGATAAGGGAAATGACTATGAAATCCAAAACAATGTTTGATAAATAAATGTTTTTCAAGTCATCCAATAATGAAAATTCAAAGAAGAATATTTTTAAATTATAATCTAGTTAATATAACTCTAAAAATTATGTATGTAAAAATATTAATGAATTTTTATCCTTGTTTTCTAAAAATTTAAAAAGAAGTATAGGTAAGTATAAATGGAAACATCCCTTGAAATTATTTTAATTTAGAGCCATGGGGAATTTTTAGGCTAATTATCATCAATGAAATAAATAGGACTATAGTGAGGTAAATGATATAAGGTATAGAAGATCATGGAAGAAACAGGGTGATAAGGATAAATCTTATTCCATTTGAAAGGATATAAAATTATCCAAATCAAAAAGGATGTGTTTCTATTCTAAAAATTAAAAATAAAAATATAGTGAGGATGAATCTGAAAATTCTATTGATAAGGATGAAAATAAATTTATTAAAACAATCAATAATAATGAATTCCTAAGTATTTTTCTGAAGAAGTAGGAACTCAGTTATATTTTCATCTGAAATAATAATTGAAATTGTGTACGAGGAAGATTGGGAGGCTTGAAAAAGAAACCAGGAAGCAGAAAAGTGAAAAAAATTAAATATAAAATAAAGAAGGTTTTTATAATGAGAATGTTATTTTTCTAAAATAGATTTATTATTTAAAGAAATATCTTGAGAAAGAAAATAATTCCAATGAACATATGGATATAAATTTGAAGGAAAATATGAATAGTTAGAACATTTCCAATAGAAACATTCTAAATATGAAAATAGGTTTAAAAGTTTTCATAATTATATCTCTGAGGTTGGATAAATCTCTAGAACAGATAATCTTGAGAAAGATTAAAATTTTACTAAAATAATGAAGAGAAAATTGAATTTGTTCCTAAGAATAAGAATGTTGGGCGTGTTATATATGTCACCAAGACTAAAAAAGTCAAAAATTCAGAAGTTTGTAAACATATTGAGTCTGAAAAAGTTTCTATGTCATTTAGTTCCAATAAGGGTGAAAATAAAACCATGAAAAAGGATAATATTTCGGTTTAGTACAAAATGTGTAGTGGTCAACAAGGTTCTAAGAAGAGTAATCATGATAAATATTCCACAAACACCAATCAGTATGGATGTTTCCGAGGAAAATACTCTTTCTATGGATATTGCTAGCATTTTTTGGATTTGGGAATACAAAAAATATGTGTTGATTTAAAAAAAATATTACCACTATTCCCCAAACAATTGAAGACAAAGTTTAAGGGGGAGTCAATCATATCATAGGAAGAAGTCTGGGAAGGATGTTTTGAAGAACACTAAGAATGTTTTTGTGAAAACTAAAAATAGTTTCCATCCTTTGGAAAGTATTTGTGAAATATATTAACACATTGTAAACCATTCCAAAGGATGTATTATTTTGTTACTAACATACCAAAATTTTGTAAACAATTATCTAAAGTCTGATGTTAAGAATGATAAATGGAAATAAAATCTATTGTTTTTAATACTGCTCTCGAAACAACAAAATGAGAATGACCTTGGATTCTAGATAGTAGGTTTTCTTCTCATATGATATAAGAATTGATGTTTTTTAATAATTTGAATTATTTTAATGATGAAATTATGACATTTGTAAATATTGAATCTCTCATAATTAAAATAGTTGTATCATCTATCATAGGGGAAGAAAAGTTGAAATCCAAAAATGCTTTGGTTATTGAAGGGAGAAACACAACTTGATATGTGTTTCATAACTTTTTGATAAAGGTAAGGAAGTTATTTTCCAAAAATACGGATTTATAATCAAAATTTATGGAGATGGAAACATAGTTATAAATGGACAATGTAATAAATGAAATTTTTTCCAAGTTGGTGGGCTTCAAAACTATTGTTACTTGGGCATGGAGGAATAGAATCAATTATGGAATAAAATTCTGGGACACATGTGTTAGATAAATATGAGGATTATATCAAAGATATGAAGTTTCTAGGGTATTCCTGATATTTATAGAAGAATAGATTGTCATTGAAAGATTTATCTAAAGGGAAAGATAACAAACTCCATGAATAAGAAAGTTTACATTTATTCAAAACAACCCTTGGAACTTATTTATTAAAATATCTATGGGATAATGAGAAAAAAATAAACTCATGGAGATAAATACTTCATTACACTCATTGATCACTTTACTAGCATCACTTGTGTTATGTATATGAAAAATAAGGCAGCTGCATTGAAAATTTTTAAAATTTTTAAGTGGAATGATGAGAAAGAATGTGAGTATTCCTTGAAGAAGTTGAGAATTGACATTGGTTATGAATATGAAAATAAAAAATTTGAATGTTATATTGTGAAGAATGTAATTAAAAATGAGTTCATTACATCATCCACTCCTCAACAAAATGTTATTTCTAAAATGAAGAATAGAAGTCTATTTGAAATGGAAAGAACTATGTTACTTTAAATTGGTCTCCCTAATTAGTTTTGGAGGAAATCCATGGGAAATGTAGTTTATATTCAAAACTGATGTGTCTATATACCATGTTCATATATTACTCATTATTAAATTTTTTATTGTAAAAATCTAATTTTGAAACACCTAAGATCTTTTTTGAGTCACTGAATCATAAAGATAAAAGGTTTAAAACATGGAAATATTAATCATAAATGTGAATATGTACTTTTTATGGCTATCCTCTAGATGAAAGAGCTTATAGATGTTTCAAAAAATATTCCTGAATATTATTTTACTCGGCTGATCTGAATGTTTGTCAAAATGATGAGAAAGATAAACATATTTAGGTAGACAAGAAAGATTGATTTAATGGAAAAATTTCAGATAAGGATGCTGATAAGGATGAATACAATAGTAATCCTAATCTAGAAGAAGAATAAAACTTAGCTTTTTCTAATAAATTGGATGAATCTATAAAATATCATCTCAAGATGAAGAAGTATTTGGAATCAAAAAACATTATTGGTTATCAACATCAAAGGGTTCATACTAGAATAACAATTTCACATAATCTTTTAAGTATCTCGAATGGGTTCAGGATATGAATGAAAAAATTTATCAGATTGAAAATAATGATACATGGTAACTCATACCTAAGATAGCTAATAAAATGTTACTATAAAAATGGGATTTCTAGAAAAATCTAAATGGACATAGTGATGTAACAAAAAAAGAAAAATTATTGTGAAAAGGTTACTCTCAAATTGAATGCATTAATTTTGATGAAAATTTTGCTCTTTTGGGATGTTTTGAAATAATCAGAATCGTTTTTATATTGTTTCACAATGAAGTTAAAAAATAATTCAAATGGATGTAAACTCATCATTTTTGAATGGTGATCTGGATGAGTAGGTTTATATAGAACAACCTTGGGGCTTTGTTGTTTGGAAAGATGAAGGTTATGTGTGAAGGATGAAGAAATACATGTATGTGCTAAAACAATATCCAATATCCTGGTATTCCATTTATGATACCTTCTTAAAGAAGATGCGTTTTATGAAATGATGATTTGATAGCAATGTTTACATCCATGAATGTCATTATTTTTACCTCATCATAATTTTTTATGCTAACGACATTGTATTTGTTGGAAATGATAAAAGTACATGTGACATGTTTTCTAAAGAGATGAATTTTTTTTAAAATTTCCATCATTAGAGAAATGAAATACCTTTTGGGTTAAAAATTTTACAAAAGAAGAAACAAAATTTTCTTTCTCAATAAAAATATGCTAGTAACATCTAAAGAAGTTTGGAATAAAAAAATTCAAAACATATTTCCACACCGATTTCCGTGGGTACCTAATTGAAAAAATATGGAGAAAGCAAAGGAGTTTATCAAAAAGTGTTTTTAAATCTGATATGATGTTTATTTTATTTGACTAATTCAATAATCGACATTTTTTATGTTCTCAACTTATGTAAAATATTTCATAGTACTCTAAAAAATTACATTTTTTGGCTGGAAAAATAATTCTCAGATATATCAAAGGCATGAAAAATTTCATCATTAGGTATGATGGTTCAGAAAGTATTAAATTTTTGAGTTCTTTATATGATAATTATGAAAAAAAATGTCGATGATAGAAGATCCAAATCTAGTGTATTTTTCTTTCTGGAAAATATTTTTTTAGTTTCTATACATAACCATATATTAGTAACTATTAACATGGATGAAGTTGAGTAAGTTGATTACACTCAAGCTATAACCCAACTTATGTGGATAAAGACTCAGTTGGAATATTTACTTATTAAAATGAATTTACCCTTACTCTTGGTTTGTGATAATTAATGACAAATCAATCATACTAGAAACTCATTAAAACATTGTCATTCAAACCATATTGATATCAAATATCATTTCATCGATGATCATGAGGAGAAGAATAAATTGAAGATGGAGTATGTTCTTTCATCAGAACAAGTTATTGACATTTTCACAAAAAACATTACCAATGGAAACTTTTTTTAAATTGAGGTTTAACATGGTTTTCCAACCACTTTCTCATCAAGGTTGAGGTATGTGTTTGTGTCCCCTCTCTCATATTGTATTTGGATAGTGTTTTCAAAGGGGGATAATATTTCTTAAATCTATCCATTTTTATATGATAAACCATTTAAATAATCATGTAGAAAAGGGGGAGTTGTGTGTATGTTATGAAACAAACATTGTTAATATGTGAACTATTCTAACTATTTGATGGTGTGGTTGTAGGAATATTTGGTTACAAGAAACTGTTATAAGGAAAGGAAGAAGAAAAAAATATGTGAAGAAAAGATGAAAAGTTTTTCAGGAATCAACACTTTTGAACCTCATTTATTTGTTGTTCATAATTATTATTTACTAAACTGAGTTATCTCAAAGAGGATTATATTTTTTGATAAGTAATCCATATCTTGAGGTTACAAAGTTCGATGATTTATGATGTCTGGTCGATAAAAAAAATCTAGAGGGGAGATTGTTGGGAACAAGTAGGAAAGAAGTTGTTTATCAAGATGGATGATGTTTTTGTTGTATTTTGTTATCATGGAATTTTTTGAACAAAAATAAATCACCACACTTTGTATTTATTAGTGATTGTATTAACCATAATATTTATAAAATTTAACTCATGGTTCTTAAGAAATTCCATCAAATTGAGAAGATGTTTTTTGAAAGAAAAGGTTCATCAGACTCGCCTTGAATTCATAATGAAGTGAATATCATAATGAAGAAGAAAATATTATTATTCTTTACTTATCTTTCAATTATCATAAATCATAAGTGTAGGTGAAACATGTGATGTAATATTTATGAAATAAAGTGGGAGTATTACCAATCGTATTGAGGTTTGGATGGAAAAAAATATGTTACTGAAGGAATGGAAGTTACAAAACATTCGATTGTAAGTCAGGTGATGTTAAAAATGGTCTTTAATTTTTTAAATTTCATGATAAAGTCATGATAAAAGTGGAATTTTGGAGGAGGATAATGTTTATAAATCCAAATATTTTTAATCTCAGTTCATCGGTATGGGAAAAAAGGATTCAGAAATGTTTGTTGGATATGAAGGTTGATCAGAACATGAAAACGTGAATATATTGGTTTTCAGTTAGACCAATAATACATGAAGAATAAACTTCATAGTAATAAGATTAGTTTTGAAAATTTTATATGTATCATATTCAAACAAGGAAAGAAGTTTCTGGATTTCAAGCTATCAGAACTAGTTAATCTGATGTAGTGTTCCATTGATCCATTGTATTGTACTATGAAACTGATTCATATTATTTTTTTATTTTTTTATTGGATTCATAGTTTTATCATATGTATAATTTCATTGTCGATAATTTTTTGGGACCAATAAAAATAAATTAAATTTTCAAATTTTTGAATAAATAATGTCAGAAGAAGAAGATAAATTAGTGGTAACAAATACGAAGAATAAATTTATATATCAATAAACAATTTTGTTTATTCATTTCTCATCATGATAAATTGTTCATTGTTTTATAAAAACTATGTTTTTCTAATAAAGTGGTTCAATAAAAAATAAATACTTTGATTTTTTTTAAATTGGGTCAATGCTATTGGACTAATGCTGACACTGATAACCTCATGGGACACTTGTTCATGAGAAGGATAGTTACTTGAAGCAACTAAAGAAGTTTTAAGAAAGATTATCAAATGAATCATTTAGTGCAGATCAATATATTGAAGAATCATATGTTTTAATTATAATTAATAAATACAAATTATCATATTTGTTCTTTTAATTTTTATGGAGCATTGTAATGAAAAAATAAGAATAGGGAATCGAATTTAGATTGATGAATGTAAGAAATTCTAAAGAGACAAGAATATTTGATAAGAATAGGGAAGAGTTGAGAGGTAAAAAAAGTCAAATATTTGTCCCAAATTCAATGAAAATTGAACTTTTGGAAAATGTGGTTGAGTGGGAAAACATTATAGAATCTTGCCTAAACCAGATTTGGATCACCTATAAAAGGAGGAAGTACTTTTTTACTTTCCTGAAATGAGTACCATTCAAAAAAAAGGGAGAGAAGCTACATAATTATTAGGAGAATAATATTTTTAATTGACCTTTTTTGCGGAAGGTATTATATACAAAATTAGAAAGTATACAAGAGAATATTATAATCGGTGTTTTCAAAATTAGACAGAGCAATCAACGTTGGGTTTTGGTATTGAAAAAAATAAATCAATATTAGTTTCAACCATATTCTGAAAAAATATTTTATCATATTGAAAAATAGGATTGGATGAATCAGACTATAAAATCACACTGAGTTTAATTAAGTAGTCTAGAGGAAGATCTTGCTTGATACTAGGTAAAAAGGTGAAGAATGTTTTTGAAGAACATTTTTGTGAAGGTTGATCAAGCAGCACTGTATCATGTTTGTATAAAAATTATTAGATCATTTTTTTCTACTTGAAGAAAATTCACAATTATATTGATCATAGTTATACATGAATGTAAGGGTATATCCTAGTCATTTTATTCCACACAAAAGTAATTTTTTCATGTGGATTGTGTGGTATCAGATTATTACCATACAATACCAAGGGAGTAGATACTCTTGTTGATATGCGAATCTTGTAAATTTTTGTGTTCCTTTGGTTGTGTGTTTGATTTTGTTCTTAGTAATGCCACATCTCTCTAATAGGAGTTTATCATTATTTCATAAAGGAGGAAGCGTAAAATAAAATAGTTATCTATGATTCACCCCTCTCTCTATGAGTGATACATTGACCCTACTAGGAATGATAATGGGTTATACCATAATGGTTGGGGGTAAGAAAATATATGAAAAAAAAGATGAGATTGTTTCTAAGGAACTTGTTCACAATTTCAGATAGTACGAAAGTTATAGGGAAAATTAATCATCTATGGATACTACTAGTATTGTAGTTCATTCGGGAATATGAAAAATATGTGTTAGTTTAATCAACAATATTATAAATATTCTATGAATTAAATAAAAAATGTTTGAGGGGGATGTAACCATCTCAAAGGAATAAATATTAAAAGGATTTTTTGAAAGTTTTAAATAGATTCCAACTAATGGAAACTATTTTTAAAACATGTTTACAGTCAATAAATCATGAAAAAGGATGCCTTGTTTTGTTACCAACACAATATAAGTTTTATAAAAATTATCAGAAGTCATATGTGAATAATGGTAAATGGAAAGAAGAATAACATATTATATAAATCTCTCTCAAAAATACAAAAGGATAAAGACATTGGATCTTGTATGGTGAGTGTTATTCTCAGATGATATGAGATTTAAAATTGTTGAATAATGTGAATAATTTAAAAAAAGAATAGTGAAATTGGAAATGATGAATCTCTCGGATTTAAAGGTTTTTGATCTTCCATCATTTGGGTTGAAATGTTTAAATCCATGAAATAATTGTATATAAATGGGCTGAAAAATAACTTGTTAAGTGTTTCACTGATTTTTGATAAAGGAAATAAATTTGTTTTTATAAAATATTATTTTACTGTAAGAAGATAAGAAGATGTAAAAGTTTTTACCATAGGAAAACATACATAACGGAATTTATTTCATGTTGGTGAATTTAAGAACTAATTATAAATAAGCACGCTGGAATAAAATATATTGTAGCATAAAAGGTTGGTTTATATGTTTCATATAATCATGAAAATGTTATCAAAAGGAGAAATTTTCTTTGGTATTCATGACATGTCAAATAGAATATATTAGTGTTGGATAATTTTTTAGAAAGGAAAGATAAAGAACTATGTGAGTGAGAAAGTTTATATTTTTTTCAACTCAACCCATGGAACTTATACATTATGATATCTTTAGGCCAATGAGAAAATAATCAAATTTCATAGATAAGTACTTCATTACTTATAATGATGATTTTACTCACATTACTTGAGTTGGGTGTTTGAAACATAATTAAAATGTGTTGAAGATGTTTAAAAGTATCATTATAAAGGTTGATAAGGAATGTGGGTATTTATGAATAATTTGAGAATGGAAAATTGTGTTGAATATAAGAACGAAGTGATCAAAATTTATCATGAAAAATATATAAATCCTCATGAGGTCAGTGCACCATACACACCACAACAAAATTTGTTTCTAAATGGAGCGATAGATGTTTGGATGGAATGTGGAGAGCTATATTACTTGAACACGGTCTCTCTCATTAATTTTGGAGGCAATCATTGAGTACAACTTTTTTTACCCAAAACAGATGATTCTACATGGAAATTTCCAATATGAATCCTCATGAAATGTTTTATGAAAATACTCCCAGTTTGAAATGATTGAGAGTGTTTGGGAGTCCCTCCATTATAAAGAGCAATGGTGGAAACCTAGGAATGCTTGATCAGAGAATTGAATATGGAATCTTTCTTGGTTATGCTTTAAAATGAAGAGTATATATATGATTCAACATAAATACATGAAGATTAGTTGACTCTGTTGATGTGAATGTTATTGAAAAATTTTAAGATGATGTGAAACAAACTCATACAGATAAAAAAGGTAAAGAAGATGAGATAATTTTTTTCAAGAGTTCTCATAAGCATGAAAATAGTTGTAATCCTATAAAAGAAGAAGAATCAAACATAGTTACTTCAGGTGATGAGGAAGAATCTCAAATATCTCATCCAAATCTAAGGAGGCAAGTGGAATCTCAAAACATAATTGGTGTTTGACATCAAAAGATTCAAAAAATAAGAACATAAAAAGTTATTACACATACTTCTTTTTTTCAAAAGTTGAGATGAAACATTTTAATGGTGATTTTGATCATCTGTAATGGATTTAGGCTATGAATGAATAGTTAGATCAGATTTAAATGATTTCTATTGTTAAACTCATACCTAAACCAAGTGAAAAAACATTATTAGAAAAAAGTGAGTTTTATGGAACAAGATAAATGAAGATGGTGAAGTGATAAGAAACAAATCATGATTATTGTTAAAATGTCACTCACATGTAAATTTCATTTACTTTTATGATACTTTTATCTCATGAAATGGTTTGGAAAAATTAGAATATTTTGAGTTATTATTGCAACATGAATTTGCAAAATATTTTAGATCAATGTAATGTTGGAATTTCTAAATGGAGAACTTGATGAAAAAGTGTATGATGAACAAACTTTTGTGTTTTTTGTTGGGAATGACTAATTTTATTTCTGTATATAGAGTAAATCCCTATATGTGCTGAATAAACTCTAATGTCTTGGTATTCTAATTTGGATACTCGCATAAGGAAGATAAACTTCATGACAGGAAGGGTCAACAGTAATTTGTACATAAAATAAAGTTATGATACTTCCCCCATTGTAATTATACATGTTGATGATATAATTATTATTGAGAATGATGAAATAACTTGTGAAAGTATTTCTAAAGAGATGAAGATTTTTTTTCAAATGTTCATGCTAGTTAAACGGAAATACATTCTTGGGTTACAAATCTCAAAAAAGAAGAAACAATTTTTTATTTCTCATGAAAAGTATACAAAAGAAATTATTAGGAAGTTTTGCATGGAATATTAAAAACATGTTTCCAATACAATTTCAGTGGGAAACAAGTTAAAAAAAATATTGATATGGAAAGGAAGATGACTCTAATGATTTTTATAAGCTGATTGAATGTTTTTTATATTTGAATACCTCAACACCAAAAAAAATTTATGATGTTACCCTATGTGTATGATTCAAAATCAGTCCAAAATAATCACATTAGTTGGGTAGAAAAGCAATTATCAAATATATCAAAGTCATAATATATTTTAGAATCAGGTATAATAGCTCAAAATTTCTTTATTTTTTGGTCATATAGATGCGAATTGGTTAGGAAACTTTTATGATTTAATATTCACATCATGTTGAGATTTCTTTATAGAGAAAAGTTGGGTTCATTGGAATACTAAAAAACTATGTTCAATATCTCTTACCATGTATAAATCTGAGTATGTTTCTCCCACTCAAACTTCTACCCAATTGATGAGGATGAATAATTAGTTGTAAGACTTTCTTGTTAAAGTAAAGTTATCCTTTCTTTTGGGTTGTCATAATCATAGTGTCAGAAACCTTATAAGAAACCTAATACAAAATTTTCATTCAAAACATAATAATATCAAATATCATTTCATCAAAGAGAATTTTGAGAATAATGGATTGAAAATAGAGTATGTTCCTACATTGTAAAAATTTGCTAACATATTCACAAAACCATTACCAAAGGAAGCATTTTTTCAATTTAGGATGAACATGGGAGTCCAACCTCTTTCATACCAAGGTTGAGGTATGTCTTTCTTTCCCCTCACTCATCTATTCATTACATAGTTTTTTCAAGGGGGTAATTGTTTCATAAATCTATTCTTTGATATGTTCTAAACCTTTTAAGGAATCATGTATGTAGTGGGAGTTATGGGTAAGCTTTGAACTTAGAATGTAAGTGTGTGAATCATTCTTATAGTTTGTTGGAGTGGTTATAAGAAAGTTATATAGGTAAGTGAAACGAGTGAACCAATAAGTGAAGAAATATGTGAAGGAAAATAAAGTTAAAAAGATTAATAAGTTTCATGAGTCGCTATGTTTGGGTAGAATGGTTATGTTTTAAATGATTAATATTTCTTATAATGAGTTACCTAATATAGGATTAGAATTTCTGATAATTAATTCATTGTTTTGAGATCAAAAAGTTTAGTGATTTATGAAACTTTATTTTCAACAAAATCTATAGGGTGAGATTGTTAAGAGAAATTTGGATGCATGTGGTGTTCAGATGCTAAAAAGAGTTTTGGATGATTTTTTTACTCATGTTTTATTTTGTTTTCAAGAAACAAATCAACTCACATTATAGGATTTAGTGATCGGAGGATCTGAACATAAGGATGAATCATAATCAGAGAATCGAGTTCACTTCTCATAAGATTGTTTATTTGTTTCTATTTTATGCGTGAGATATTTTTTTCAAGATATGTTTTTCATCAAAATCACCTTGGGTTTGAAATGAATGTTTGAACCTTAATGAGGAAATTCATTAGAGTTTCAATGTCTCAATAATAATATGATATACTTTTGGATCTTGGAGTTCTCATAAATCATAATTTCTTGGGAAACATTTGATGTATTACTTATGAAAGAAATGGAGAAATGTGCCCAGGTTTTGAAAATCATGTTGAGTTTTGTATAGAAATATAGAATATATAGAATGAATGGAATGGAATAGAAACATTCCAATGTATGTCAGATGATGCTACACCAATCCTAAAGTTCTAAAAGTCATGAGGAATTCATGATATAATCTAATGTTTTTTTATCATGAAATTTTATGTGGTTAAAATCTTATGGTATCAATTCATTGATGTGAGGTTCACCAAACGTGGAATTGTTTAATGGCTAGGATTTTTTGTTTGAAACATGAGAAGATGAAGATGATGGTTTTTAGTCAGACTAATAATCCACAAGTTAAAAATAATCAGATAAAGAAGTTAGTGAATGTTGGACGTTTGTATGTACCATAATCAGGCAAGGGAAAGAAGTCACTACTGACACTGATCCATCTGATGTGATATTCCACCAATTCATCAAAGGCATAGATGTTAGCTATTGCAGGTTTATATGTGGATATTTTTAGGGATTTTGATTAAGAAAAAAAATTGTGGGACCAATGCCTGTAAGAAATTCAGAGACTAGTCAATTCGATGATTATGAAAAATGTAGTCAAAGATTTTCATCATGTTGAATTATATTACATTTGGGTCATGATAAAATGGATCTTGGGTTTTTTTCATTTTTTCCTGACTCATAGGACAAGAAGTTGTGTCAATTCATAGGACATGGATTGATATAGATCAATTAGGGTGATAAAGAGATGGATCCATCATACCTAGGCTGATACCAATAATTCATTAGACATAGGAACATCAATCCAAGGAAAATAAGAAAACATGATTTGTTTGAAGAGATTTGTGGAAGTGTTTGTCAATGGGAGTTTTTGAATACTTTAGAGGATTCAAATGTATTAATGTTAGAATGCTTTCAGTGTTTTATGTTCTTCAGTTTGTACAGATTATCACAATGAGAAGAAATTTGTTTTTCTATTATAATATTTTGGTATAGAGTAACATAATAATGAATATTAAGTCTTACACATGTTTTCATCATAATAAAGAAATTTAAATGACATGTGTATTGGACTAAATAATGGTTAGAAATATAATAGATAGCTAAAGTTGGGAAAATAATTGAGAAGTTTTTAGAAGAATCAAGTAGATTTAAATAAGTATAATGTGGAGCTAAAATGATGATGAAATTCATGATCTGGTAAATTTTCTTAAGCAGGTGAAAATTTCAGATTCTTTCCCAAACCACTTTTACCACACCTATATATAGTGGGAATAATACTATACATTATAAAACATGTGTTATTCATAGGTAAAGACAAAAGTTGAAAGTGTTGATTTTTTTAGAAAGAAGTAGTTTTGGGATTGAGATTTCCTAATGAGATTTTTCATAATGAATAAGAAGTATAAAGATTTTATTAATTGGTTACTAGATAAGACCAAGAAATCAAGAAAAAAGTTTTCTGGATATAGTTTGAAGGGTTTTCAAAATTGTTTCTCATGCATTTTTACATACATATGTTTTCTGGATTGAGAAATTTTACTTGGTAATTGTACTGATACATTAGACTGAGTATTCATATGAATCATAGATAATTTCATACATATATTTGGTTAAGAATGTAATGAAATTTTCTGACATTATTAAATGAAAACATTGATAAGTCAGCATAGTAACATGTTTGGAATCAATTGGTGAATGTTTTTTTAACTTGTTACAAAAAAATTAATTACATAATCTATTCTATAAGAAGCACATTCCCTTTTGTATTGATTATAGTATTACAAAGGCGTAATGCAATATCCTACATGTTTTTATCCATGCAAAAGAATTGTGTTTTAGTTAATTATGTGGTATTGGATTATTCTAAAACTACGACAATAATGTAGACACTCTTTTTGAGTAGTCGAAATTGTAAATCATTATATGCTTGTGGATTTATGATTGTTTTGTTTAAAGGAAAGTGATAAATCCTTAATAGGAGGTGAAGGTTCACTCAATAGAAAAGAAACTTAAAATAAAAATGTATCATGGATTCAAACCCTCCACCTCTCATTGATACATTGATCATGCCTGTGAAATATAATAATTTAATGAAAATTACAATAGTAGGTTTGACTATGTCAAATTTTTTAGGTGAAGTGTGGTTTCAGTTCACTTAATGTTCATTCATTTGAATTAAATTTACCAAAATTTTTTGCATCGCATGATAAATGATTCAGTGTAAAATCAGGGGAAACATGATATCTCATGCTGATGAATAGAAAAATATAAATTTAGAATCTTTTTATGAAGTTACAATGATGAGATAAAGGTCTGAATTTGAAATGAGTGTGGGATTATTAGGATGGTGCTCTAGCTGAGGTGGTCATTATTTTTGGACTATTATTTTGAGGGAGAATGATTAACATGTTAACCGATTGACACTTACTATGTAAGTGGGTTGGACATTCAATGTAAGTATGATTCATGAAGAGTTTATGGTTTGAATATACATAAGAGAATTTATAATGGAGAGGAAAAATAATGTATTGGTTACTTTGGATTTAGTAATCTATTTTTAATCTATTATATCTTCTAATAATTATAAAGTAAGTAGTATTGTTTCACCCCGGCATTTAGGACTCATTATCAAATTGACATTAATATCCTATGTAATTTTCATATTTATGTTTGTTCTTTTTATTTCGATGATTGTATGTGAGTTTTCTTATTTGTGAAAGAGATGAATTTTTGTGGTGTGTCGGGAAAAAATTATACCTACTTGTGGTACACTTAGTTACGTGAAGTGAAATGTCAAACATCTCATTTCCATTTTGAAAAGTTTGTAATGTGTGATGTTTTGGTGGATTGAGTGTCCTTAAATTAGTGGTTTTACTAGTAAAATAATTTATCAGGGTTTCCTAATAAGTGGTATTAGAGAACACATTTTTGCTTTATATATTATAAAATAATCAAAACAAAAAACCATCCCATAGTTTCCTCACATATTTTCATCCAAATGCGTCCCATGTGAGTTATTCTCTATGGTATCGAAAGTGAAATTCAACTGAATAAAAATTATATGTTCCATTTTTGAGAAAGACATATTCACATAAAGTTCAATTTCATCAAAAATTTACTTAAGTAAAATTTGATAAATCTTTAAAGGAGAGTTAGAAGAAAAAATTTGGTAGACATGTTCACCAAGGAGACAATTCAAGAAATTAAAATGCATCATCATTATTTAGTGGGACTTTGGAGAAAATAATAAGAATCGATAAACACTTCATGTGTAGGAGGAAGGAATTTTCCCAAATTTTTAGAGAGTTTCCAAGGTTACCTGAATCAATTTTTCAAGTGGGAGAATTTTGGGAGGTGATATTGTGTTTTAGATCCTTAAAACTTCATTCATCTGAATTAAATTTACCCCAATTTCATGCATCGTATGATGCTCATCTCGATGTGTAGTCGGTGGTAGTATGATATCTACTAGTGGTGAATGGAAACATTATATGTTAATATATTTTTTAGAGTTACAATGAGGTGATGAAGGTCAAGTATTTCAGCAAGTAGGGGGTTACCATGTTGTTATCCCATAGAGGCATTCATGTTTCATTCACTGGGATTTTAATGGAGTAGGGTTAACTTTTTATCTAACTAACACTTACTATAAAATTATGTTTTTCCTTTATTGTAGTAATGATTCATGACTAAATTTAAGCATGAATATAAATATGAACATTTATTATGGAGAGATCAAATATTATTTAGTTTAATTGTAATTTAGTAATCTATTTGTAATGTCTTATATCTTGTAGTGTATATAATGTGAGAATTAGTGTTTATTCCATGCATGTAGGACTCATTGTCAGAAGAATGTAATTATATTTTAGTATTTCCAAATTTATGTTTTTATTTATGGTTCCTTGAATATGTGTGAGTTTTCCTATGCATAAAAAGGATGAAATTGTGGGGTGAGTAGGGTGTGAAGACTACTTACTTTTGGTACACATGGTTCTTGGAAGAAAACCATGGGAGGTCTCATTTATACTACACAAAGCCTTCATAGTGTGAGGTTTGGGTGGATTGAGGATCCTCACTCTGGTAGTTCCACTAGAAGCACACGATATTGAGGTTTTCTAACATGAACATCCAAATGATAAAGGGGGTAGGTTTCTTTGAACTCGGATCATAAGCTACATGATTCCCAACTCTCACATTGTTTTTTGAAAGTTGTTTGTTTCATAGAAAATCTGCATGGATGTTGTACATTTTACCCCTCACAACAGGGTGATAAATGGATGCTGATAGATGTAAGCCACGGTCAATTTCACCATATAGAATTTTAGTATAAGAATAGTATCATTATTTATCTAATTTGGTGTTTCACTAATGACATAACAATTTGTTTGAGTTACATGGCAAGAAGAATTAGTTGTAACATTATATAATGAATTATTATAAAATGATATGTGATGTAAAAACTATATAAATGTCATTTACCATTAAAATTATAAAACATCATTCACAATGTGATGCTATAATGAAGAAAATTACAATGTAAATTTTGAATTTTATGTGATCATTATCGGTGAACTTAAAACATTAGCTATGATGTTGTGAGTTTTTTTGTTTCAATTGAGTATTATAATCTATATATCTTTTAGTTGAACTATTTTACTCTGTCTATACATAATTTTGGTAAATATTATTTAATTATTTATTATATCAACCATTTATTTGAATTCATATAAATTTATATCTCTTAATTCCTTTCTATGTAACCTAGTGGGATGAAATCACAAATATAATGATAAATAATGACTCAATAATGATTTCAATATCAAAATATTAAAAATTACCAACAAAAAATTACCTATAAATAATAAATAAATAATAATTTCATGTAGATTTAAAAATTATAAATATTAAAATAAATAATTATGTTTGTATATATTTGAATTTAATTTCTAGATATACATATTTTATTTCAAAAATAATATATATATATATATATTATATACTTTATAATATATAATCATATATATAAACATATGTTCCACAAAAAAATTATAAATATATAAATATAGTAAAATTATATATGAATATTATAAATTATAATTATATATGGATGATCCTTCCTTGAACAAGACTGTGGCCTCAGAGGAGGAAATTCCAAGAGAGGGATGGAGCAGATGTAATGCTCACTGGAAATTTTTCTGGTTGAGTAGGTTCAACTGAATGTGAGGGAACGTGTCATATGTTTTCAACGCTAATGGGAAAAGCATGTATGCATATTCTATTACAAGATATGGCATATCCAACAGGGTGGGGGAGGTGAATAATCATAATGATAAGATATTGTGCCATGTTTGGGTTATAGATTCATGTCTAATGAAATATGATTCTGGTATGTTGGGGGAAGGATTCATCTTAAGTGTTTTCTTTTATGTGATGATTAGATCACAGGGGAGTAAGCCATTTAAAGCAATACTTCAGAAATTTTTTCCATAAGAATATTTTAGATTCCATGGTTAAAGGTCTCTACTATGAGAAGAAACATTTAGGAGGACGGTTGTGGTATTATTAGAACAAATCCAGTTATATTTGTATTCAGAAGTATTTATAGATACCATCATCCAAATCTTCCTTTTGAAATTGAACATGATGTAATCAAGTTAGCGAAATAATCCCAGGAAACTCATGACATGATTAGGGATATGAAGGAAAAAGTTAGGTGTGCTGAATATCAACAAATTTAAAACAGGTGGTTAGTCCAAAACCTAGAAAAGACAGTTGAAGATCCAGTAGGAGAAGTATTTTTTTAAAATAAAATATTTTTTCAAGAGGATTTATTCTTGGATAAAATTTTCATGATATTTTGGAAAATTATTGAAGGGAAAGCATCAAGAGAAGCTTCCAATAAGCTAGAAGCCACTATCTCTAATATGCATTCATGAAATGGTATGGAAAGGGAAAGTATATTAGGATTATAGAATATTGACGATTGAACATGGAATTTATAAAGAGAAACTCAAGAATATCAGGAAGATGATTCTAGTTTCCTCATATTATCTAGAAATACTAGAAATAGATCCATGATGTTTTTAGGATGAAGAAATAGGAACATGTAGATATTGGACATGTCTCCAAAAAACATAATGAAAACCTCAAGAAAGTAAAATCCATATAATCTATAATAAAAGGGAAGAATAAAAATAAAGAGACTAAGTCATATCCCACCAACAGATGTGGTGTAAAACCATGGGAATCCAATCAAGTATAGTAGGTGATATCCCAGAACCCAATCCCTTAGGAATGACAGAAATGATGATTTCAGGATTTTTTACATAATATCAATAGGAAATAAAATCCCTCATATCCTAGCGATATTCAAGTAGAATATAGTCCAAGTAAGACACATTTAAAATGTATTTCATGAAATGGGATGATAAAAAATTTAGACTATGAAAAGGATCCTAGGGTAGCCATAAATGAATGGGATCTAGACCTTTGATATTATATGTTATCAGTTGGTTTACAGTCATGAACCATATATAATACGCTAAATTTCATAGGAGATACCTTGATAGATAATGCAAGGAAATTTTGGGATGTGCTTATAGGACACTCGGAAGTGGGAGTAGCTATCCAGGAATTTGTTAGATTCTCAATTGAGGTTATAATTGTAGTAACTGATTTCCTTAAACATAAGTTTTCAATAAATTCATTGGTTAATCATGATGGAAAATTGTTTGAAAAAGCTGAAACATCTTTAACCAAGATCCAAATCTATGACATGTTTTGATTTGAATAATATATATGCATGTTTTATCATTGGGATTTTCTTCTTCGACCATGAGATCAAGCATGTTCTCTAGATGTATTTATCCACATAAATCCAAAAATTTGGATGAAATTGTTTGCCAGGAATTAAAGATTCAACTATCCCAAAGTGAAGATTTGTAGGATAATCTGGGAGTGTGAGAAGAAACAATAATATAGGTGATAAGATTCTACTTTTGTAGAGGAATGTTTTTTAAGATATAATAAATATTCCATATATTATATCTTATTTTTTCACAAAAGTAGAGGGTGTTACAAGAAGATATCGATGTGGTAAAACCATGTAGGAACATAGAAAAATAAAAACAAATATCATTTAGAAAAAAATTCTAGGATAGCTACTGTGAATGAAAGAAATCGTACAAGAAAATATGGAAACAATTTGGTAAAAGAAGATAATTAAGTAGATTTTGAAGAATAAATATAGAAAAATATAAGCAATTTATTATACCATATTGAATCGAGATGCGCATGAGGGAAAACAAAAAGTAAAAATATGAAATGAATCACATATTCTCTAAAAACAAATATCTATCTAGATGTATTTTTTTATGGTTTTGTGATAAGAAAGTTCATAGATATGATAGTTTTCTGGATGTGGATAGAAGTAGAGGAAGTATTAAAGAAAAAATGATGGGATATTCATCATAAATATTTTTTTATTCTATATTGTGATAATATAATGACTAATATGATGAAATTTTTTATTATTTATATTCAGATTATTTAGTGGAAGAATATTATACCTCATATATGGAAGATAGAAACAAGCCTATTTTAAGCCATCTTCAAATACCCTTGATTTGAACTAGGTCCAGTGCACAAGAAGACTCTCTAAAACCAGTAAACCTAGAATATATTGAAGGAGATCTAGTTCATTCATTAGAAACTGAAATCCATTTAGAAGGAAGAAATTTATAGGGATGGAAGATTCCTAGAATTGATTGGTCTGAGGTATACCAGAAGTCGTGGGTACCATATAAATTAATAACCAAGATCTTTGAATATAAAGAGATAGTTTGATTCTATAGTATAAATAGATGGTTTTTTATAATTATGTTTCTAAAAATAGAATAGATTAGTATATATTTCTATAAAAATGGTAAATATAAGCATTTTGGTATTATAAATATTGGATTAGATCCTCTTATGAAAAAAGGAAAAGATTTATTGGTCCTAATTATAGTATTATATTGAATTTTTTTTCCAATTTCTTTAATGAATTATTTGGAGGAGCATGGGAAGATGTGAATGTAAGAGGATAATTAGTAAATGTAACACCATATCTGAATGTAGTTCTTTAATAAGAAAGTATTAGTAAAACTCTGGAAGTAAAAAATCAACATGAGGAACTGGAAAACAATGTTGTGATTTCCATCTAACAAGAGATATGTCAGTGTAATTACTCACCTCTATATAATGTTCTACAATATAGGGAGACCTTATCTAAGAAAGGGTGTATAAATACTTAAACATATATTCCAAGATGAAGGATCATAAATTAGATCAATGATACCACTAGTGGTAAACCACAAGGGGAATATCTGGACAAGAGAATGGGTTTCACTAGATTTAGAGGATGAACAAAGGTAGAAACTACTTCTTCTAGGTGTTATTAAAATTATAGGAAATAGACTTGTCATCTATGAGATTATAGAATATGAATATGATCTTATATTAGAAGTATTAAGATCAAGTAGATTAGAATTTAACAAGGAAGATTTAAAATCAGAAATACTAGAGAACCCAATGGAAAATCCAAGGACCAAGATTTGATAAGATGAAGGTACATCAATAGAAGCACCAAGAACATAAATTTATATAAAGATATATGTGTAAAGGATGGTTTGATTAAAAATCTATAAGGATAAAGAAACTCGTGTAGGATATATGGGATCTTCTCTACTCATTGAAAAGATATAATAGTGGGATACCATAGAAAAATTATGTACTAATGGAACTACAGGATGCACCTTATATTAAACAAGAATCTAATTTTTAGAAGTAACCTAGGAATTCATAGAGTTTCAAGTTACAGTTGGTAACAACACAATAGTTCTGATTCTAGAAGTAGAAACGGATGCTAAAATTGAACAAAATGGGGGAATATTTTATGAACAGATACATTGTTTCATTCAATAATTCCTAGATGAATTATTGATTGGAAATTGATTCCTTGGAAGATATTAGTTTGTAACAATATTTTCAGAAGGTTTTATCCTCAACAATTATCTAATTTCATCTACTTTTGTAAAAACAAAAATGGTTCTAGAAAAAAAATTATATGCGGTTAAAGTGAGGAACTATCCAGAAGTGGATATAGAACACCACAAAAATTTTGATCATTGGAGATATTTTATTGGATTCAAGGTTGTTAGGATTAATAAAGAAGATACATTGGTTAAGATAAAAGTTTATTTATCAGAAAATTGGTTAGAAAATTCTCTAAATGTATGGAAAAAGGTCATGCTCGAGGATAAAATCACCCATAAATATTCAAGTATAGTTATTAGGTTTAAGGTAATAACCTATCCAGATGAAATAATTAAAAAAATTGAGAAACAAATTCCAGAACTAATTATTCTTGGATTTATAAGGTATAGTAAAAGTCTTTATAAGATTGAGGCATTCATGGTAATGACTCGTGCTGAAAAATTGTGTGGTTAGGCTTGTGTGGTTTTTCATTATCATGATCTTAATTATACCACAAAGGATGATGGTTATAATATTAATAATCAATAATATTCCAGAATTATGACTCAGAATGAAAGGTCAATGGTATATTCTAAGTTGGATCTCAAGTCAAGATATTGGAAGATAATGACCAAGGAGGAGGTGATAACATTAATTTCATTTATAATGCTAGCAGGCTTCTTTTAATAGCTAGTTATATCAATTAGACTCAAGTATAGCTTGAGAATATTGCATAGGATAATGGATATGGAATTCAGTAAATTGTTATAGTTTTTGGTAGTCTATATTGATGATGCTTACAGTAGGTGGTTGAATTGTTAATTAAAGAAGGGGTGATACTTTTAGAAAGAATGATCATTTGGATGCAACCAAATATTGAATTATTGAGATTTAAAATCCAAGGAAATAGAGAGAACATTCAACCACATATTGTAGAGAATCTATACACTTTCTATGGTGATATTATAGATCATAAGCAGATACCTGTGTTTCATATAATATTAAGCTATTCCATAGAATACATCAGAGATTTAGAAAAAAATCAGCCCAATAAAGAGAAAGTTTTTCATTAAATTAACTAGGAATTGTACAATATAATATTTTTAATTAATTATAATTTTGAAGCAGAAAGATGATAACCTCCCAAAATTGGGGTATCCTGATGGGGGTAAAGACTAAATTATCTTATAAATAGATTCATTAGACTCATCATGGGATTTTATTCAAATGATAATGAAAAACCCGGATAATGGTATCAATAGATACTAGAGTGGTTGTTTTAATGGGTTAAAAAAGAATTATCCTCTCCATTAATAAGATGTTCTTTCTATACTTAATGAAATTATGGATAATTAGATTTTCATGGGAAAATATTTTAATATAAGAATATATATTTCCCATATAAATAATTTCATGGGAATTAAATTATTAAAATTTACCGATGCTTGGATAATATTATAGTGGAATTAATTTTAGTACTATAACATTGATATAGAATATATTAAAGGAAAATATAATTTCATTCTTGATGCACTTACATGCATCTTTGAATCTTGTAGGTGAAATGGTAGAAGGTATAAAATCAAGAAGATGTATTTCTTTCATTTTTAATAATTTTTTGGAATAATTCCTAGCTATTAAAGCATTGAACAACATATGCCAGAATAGGGAAGGTATTCTAACAGAGAATCTTCTTCATAAATTGGGATCTTCATCAAATAATGTCAAAAGAACAGAAAACAATAATTCGCCATCCAAGAAGACTGAAAATCAAGGAAATTCATAAAAAAATATCCCTATACATAATGTCTAAACATAAAATCCATGTTGAATGCTTTTAATGTGTTAAAAATGAATAATACAGCACTCAATGTGAAAAAAATTGAGAAACAGGAAAGCTCAGAAGAACTAGAATGTATAAATGAATGGATGTTCTAATGTAAAATAGTAAAATATTTTTAAATGTTGGGATAATAAAGAATATGGAAAAATGAATGGAATCAGTAGTATCAAAAACAACTTCGTCGATAGAATTTTCGGATGAAACAAGATTGAGAATGTCTTGATGCTAATCTAGAAGAATAGCTCAATCTGGTAAAGGAAATATGGGGATATTTATAGAGGCCTTCAAATATTTCAAGAAATAAATACACAATTCTCTAAATGGTTATATATAAAAATAAAGATGATCAGGTATTCAAAAGAGGCATAAATCATGTTTATACATGCGTGATGAATCTGAGTATCTTATGAAGGATTATAAAAACATTGATCAAGATATGTTCAGTATGATCATAATGGAAGAGATCTGGTTGAAATTATGAGTTTATAGTTTTCTTCACAAAGTTATAAGGATCAAGGATATGGGTATGGATGATTATATAGTTTTGAAAAGGCATCTAAGATTTTCAATAATATGTATTCTAAGGATTCATATACCTTATAAGGAATTAGAACCAGAAGAATTAATAGAATAAGAAAAAGATTTCATAATATGATCAGTACAATTATTGGTATTTAATAAGATAAATTCCATATTCAATTGGGTACCAAAAATGGTGAGAATGGTTCTAAACAACTAATTTCTAAGTTTAATATGGTGGGGTAAACATATCAAACCAATCATGCTAGAAAATAGGTTAATGGGTTTAGGGAACTTGTACACAGGGCACTTGACTAAAGGACCTGTCCAGTAATAGTTCAAGGAATGGGTGTTTAGAAATGAATATTGGATAGAGTTCAGTTTGAATAAAATCCATTAAAAATACATCCAAAACACATTTAGTTTTTATAATATTGAATCAAAATTAATAAGAAAATATTGTATATTGTTTTTAAGAGACAATGTGATAGTCTTTGTAAACTCTAGAGACATACAACCTACAGAAATGGCACATTTGAAAGACTTAACGATGTATGAGGAAATAATTCTTCAATAACTCGAGATATAGAGGGGATATAAAGAATGTTTAGTTTTTTTCAGAGACCAAATACAACATGACATCAATTAATTGATGTAAATGAATGGGTTGGAAAAAGAAGACTTGGTTGGAGAAATGATTGATGTTCTGTATAAGGACCTGACCCTGGTTGCCCAAAGATGGTGCCTTATTTAATTACATAGGAATATAAACAAGTAAAATGCATCTTGAAAGATGGATTAGTTTAGTAGAATTTTAAATAATAAACATACATAAGTTTATCATTACAACATGAAACAAAAAAACAATATAGAAAATCCTTTGACAACATCCCTAACTCATAGGCTATTTTTGCATGTCATTCATAATAAAAATATTCATTTCTTGGGAAAATGAAACATAAGAAAGGGGTTAACTGAAAAACATAGTAAGGTTAATAAATACAGTGGAAGATATCATAAATATTAGGCATGTTGAGTAACTAAAAAGACAAGCCTTTAACAAAAAACTTCAACACATTATGGCAGGAAAAAGAGCTGAATAAATAATTTCATAGTAAAACATAATATTGGATATTATACTAGTCAAATAACCACATGAACCATTACTAATACTTTTATAATTGGTTAATTGATAATGTGAGACATCATAACCATACCTTCATGTCCTCTTTCCTAGAGTATAAATAATCATTTTGTTAAGGCCTTGTGCGAAGACCATAGTTTTTATCATGAGACCTATCAATGCACGGAGGGGCTATAGAGGGACCCAACTGACACTGAATAGGTCCAATTAATTCCTCATATGAATAGGGATAAAAATAAAAAAAATATACATTCATATTGAAACAAATATATTAAATGTAAACAACTTTCTCTGAACATTAATCATAAACACTAACCATTCAGAGTAAATTGGTGAATGGTTTAGGATGACACATCCACATACAAACTAATAATAAACCATTAAATTAAATATTTTAGATGATACCATAATATAATAATCCTAATAATACATTATATTAAACAAAATTGTTGAAATAGATGAAGATACTCTTATAAAATCATTGAGTAATTCTTGAGATAAATACTATTTTACTTTGAAAATAAGCGTTCTTTTGAAAAAATATTGGCATAAAACCAGAATTGATGTAAGATATTATGATATATGTTATAAATATATTGGTTTCCAAAAAAAAATTATAGTGTTTCCTTGAAAATAGGTATTAATTTTAGGAATTCCCTTGGAAAGGGATTGTTTATCGGGAAGGATTTTTTAATGATCCTTTTAAAACATTTAACTACCCATAAATGAAGGTATGATTATGGTTGGAACACATACATATAACATTCATATAGAAATTATTAGGATTAAATATTAATGAATAAAAATTTTATTGAGGTATGTAGATAATAAATGTAATGCGAATGAACATGGATGTTCGGGTAGAAAACCCTTACTTTAAGTCTGAATGTGTTCCGCTCTTGAACTTAATGTCCTGGAATATGAAATTAGATTTATTAATAACTTAATTAAGGACCTATTAGACATGTATTTATTTTATCATAATTTTATGATGTTTATTATGTCCTTATTGATAAGTTATAATATTGAATTCTGTCATTCCAGACTGTTAATTTCCTTGGTTTTCATGATTGGTACATTTGTATATGAGTATGGATGTTCATGTGGAAAGAATGCAATTATGTTGAGTTGAAATTATATATTTTTTATAAACATACCGAAGTGATAATAATTATATATATCATTTTTTATATGAAATGAGTATGAAACATTGGATGAAATGCTAATGACAATCACTTATATTATTTGGCGGTATTTGCATTATTATGAACTAGTTTTTTCAAATAAATTAATACTATGTACATATACTGGTTATTAAAAATTAAGTAGGTTATAATACATATTTTATAGTCTTTTTCAACCATATAAATTTTATCATGACCAATAATGAAGGAGAATTTGAAGAAAAAAACTTCTTTATCCATGAAGTTTGAAAATTGCATCCTCATGGATGACGATTTCATTTATAAAAGATAGAGAGTGTGTGCGAGAATAAGAAGATTGATAATGGTTATTACATTAACATGTTATAATTATAGTATATATATTATATTGGACATATAAGGGTCTATTTCATAGAGGAGGTTAGGAGAGAATAAGAAAAGAAGACAAATTGAAATGAATCTAAATTAAAAAAAAGATGTTTTACCTATTGAAATAACATCCTTGATAACCACCTTAAAGGAAGGGGTTTTGGTCTATTGGAAATAACAAGAGCTCTTGGGTGTGGGGAGTGACTAGGGAAGGGTATTTGGGAAAAACATTGAGGAGCTTCAAGGATTAGAGGAATTAAGAGAATAGGGAGTGAGGGGGGTTTTATAGTGGAGGAGAGGAGTGAATATTCAATATTTTATTCATTTTTTTATAAAGTCCATCAAGACAACCAATAGTGTTGATTAATGTGACCCATAATATTAATAAATGCATGCGAGTTCAAACCTAGTGGGATTACATTAGCCTTACTTCAATTATGACCCAATAAATCATGTATTTAGCATTTATCGTAAATAATAGTATTTTACTATTCACCCAAAATTCATGTATTTTAGAAAAATACCAAAATTTTACCCCAACCATTTTTCAATGTATATAATTAAAAAATGAAATTCATTTTTCGAAAATAATTTTCTAAATATTTTTAATTTAATTTTCAAATAAATCCATAATTTATTAAAAAACATCTTTAAAATATAACTCATTTTATAACACCTTGTGAAATTAATCAAGGTCCCACAAAATTATCTAATAACCATTTAATGAAATTAAATTTCCATTTTAAATTATTAAATTAATCAGAAAATTGTAATTAAAATATTTATGACATACAAAAATACCAATTCTTATACTATGATCATTTTCTCACTTTTAAAATGTATAAATTGAATTTATACACACATGGGTGAATCTTATATTGTTTGGAAGATTTACTATTGATTAATATTCGTTATTATTCATAATGATATGTTACTATTCATAAAGGTATGTTACTATTCATCATAAATTATGTTTGTCTTGTCAAACTCTAAATATCATACTGACGCAACCGTGTGTGTCAGTTTTTTGAAATTAAAAACAAATAGGTGTAAAATTATGTTCACTGGCTAGGTTATAACAAAGTGGTCTTTTGTACAGACTTGGTGTTTTATGCATTCAATGTTAAATTTATTTACAAAATCTTCGGGTGTTACATTATCCCTTCCTTACCAAAACTTCATCCTAAAAAGTATCAGAATGTTACCTCACAAAATGTTTTGGGTGGTTCTTCATCATAAGCTCCTCAAATTCCCATGTCACCTCTTTGATTGTATGATATTTTTGAATTATCTTTACCAGTTGAGTCATACAGTTCCTCAAAACATGTCCTTTTGTGTCCAAAATCCACATAGTCTCATCATAGTAAGGTAGATCAGGTTCCAATTCTTTACCATTAGAAGTGAGGACATGCATTGGGTCTCAAATGTACGTTCTCAGCAATGAGACATAGAACACATTGTGTACTTTAGACAGGCTAGGTGGCATATCCAAATGATATGAAACATCTCCAATTATCTCCAAAATTGAAAAAGGTTCTATGTACCTAGGAATCAGTTTACCTTTGTTCCCAAATCTTATAACACCCTTCCAAAGAGATAATTTTAAGTAAACATGATCTCCCACATGAAATTCCAAATCCTTCCTTTGATTATTAGAACATATTTTTTGCCTACTTTGATCTGCTCTGAAATGGCCTTGAATATTCTTCAATTTTTATTTTGTTTCCTCCACATTCTCTTTTCCCACCAGCTTCCTTTCACCATCTTCATCCAAACATGTTGCTGTACGATATCTCTTTCCATACAATGCCTAATATAGTGCTATTTGTATACTGGAAAGGAAACTATAATTGTAGGTAAACTACAGGAAAGATAAATATTTATCCCACATACCTTGAATGTCATGTGAACATGATCTCAAAATGTACTCTAAGGTTTGGATCGTCTGTTATGATTTCTCATTAGTTTGAGGATGATAAGCAGTACTCAAACATACCTTAGTATCCATGGATTTATGAATAATTTTCTATAATTTTGATTTAAATCATGGATCATGATCAGAAGAAATTGAGAGGTGACCCATGAAGTCTCACAACATGATTGATATAGAGTCTTTCAAGCTTCTCCAGTGGAAAATCCTCCCTTACTATGAGGAAATGTGAAGAGTTGGTAAGTCGATCTACAATTACCCATATTACATCATTCTTTGTTGGATTTTTGGGAATATAGTAATAAAATCCATGGAGATGAAATCCCATTTCCTTGTAGGAATATTTAGAGATTTCATGACTCCTCTAGGATGTTATCATTCGACCTTCACTTGTTTCCAGACTAAACAACCTGATACATAATCAGTAATTTCCCTCTTCATGTTTTCCCACCTGAAATGTTTCTTCAAATATCATTACATTTTAGTGATATCAGGGTGTCTAGAAAAATTTGAGCTATGGGAATTATCAAATAAATCTATTTCTATAACTGGTATAGAGGTAACACATAACCTCTTCTGAAATTTTAGAATTCCATCTTCACATATGAAGCCAGCCAACTTCTCCTCTTTCACAACATTAATTTTCTTTTATAGGTTATCAATATTTGGTTGAGATATTTTATTCCTTTATTATAAAGAGAGTCAGAAAACAAAACTAAAAAGTTGTGATGTTTCACCTTCTTTAATAAATCACATATCAATTCTCACTAGATCCATGTACAAAGGATCATTATAAATCTACATTTTGTTGAGAACATCAGGATCCTTCTTACTCAAATAATCTACTACCTTATTTTCTATTCTTGGGTGGTAGTGTTGGGTACAATCATAATCCCTGAGTAGTTTCTTCCATCACCTTTACCTCATATTGAGTTATTTCTATGAGAAGATATACTTCAGACTCTTTTGATCCATATATATCTCATATCTTTCACCATAGAGATAGTGTCCCCATATTTTTAGAGAAAAGATCACAGTAGTGAACTCAAGATCATTAGAATGACAGTTTTTTTCATGGATTTTTAACTGCCTTGATGCATACGAAATAACTCTATCATTCAATAATAAGGAAACAACCAAGTCCCTTCTTTTATGCATTACTATAGATCGCTAACCCTTCATTAACCAATAGTAAGTTTTGGATCAGAGGATTCACTAATATCCACTTCAATTCTTCAAAATAGCCCTCACATTATTTTTTCCACATGAACATAAATCCTTTACATGTAATATTGGTCATTGAGTTAGCTAAATGGGAGAAGTTATTGATGAAACACCAATAATAACCTGTACAACCAATAAAACTACATATTGTAGTTATGTTCGTTGGAGTGGGTCATTCTTGAAAAGCCTTTATATTCACCAGATCAATAGATATTCCTTCCGTAGAGATTATGTGTCCATGAAAGGAATCTAATTGAAGCAAAAATTCACACTTTCTTAACTTCTTATATAATTCATTTCCTCTTAGAGTCTTCAGAATAATGTGCAAGTGATTTTATTGATCTTCATAGCTTTTGGAGTATACAAAGATATCATCAATAAATACCTCCAAAAACAAATCAAGATATTCCTTGAAAACACTGCTAATTTTATCCATGAAGTCAAAGGGTGAATTATTTAGTCCAAAAGGCATTCTTGTAAACTCAAAATGCACACACCTGGTTCAAAATGCTATTTTTGAAATTTCTTCCTTCCTCACAAGCAACTAGTCTTTTCCAAATGGAAGGTCAATATTTGAAAAATATTTATCTCTATGAAGTTGATCAAATAAATCATCGATGTAAGGTAAGGGATACTTGTTCATTGTTATTTTAGCATTGATATCTCTATAGTCAATTCACAACCTCTTATTTCTATCTTTCTCCTTAATGAAAAGAACAGGGGATCCCCATGGAGAAACAGTAGTGTGAATAAATCCTTTATCACTAAATTCCTCTTGAATTCTTTCTAGTACCACTAATTCCATAGTGGCCATTCTATAAGGGGTCTGTGATATGGGCCTCGAATCAGGAATTAAGTCAATGGAAAACTTAATCTCATTTTTTGGAGGATGTCCAAGTAAATCCTCTTGAAAGATATCAACATTTTCTTTCACAATAAGTATTTCCTATATTACAACGTTATTTTCCTCACCCATAGATATTTCATTCCCTTCCTCCCCAGTAATTGAATTCCGTAGAGCTACTAGTGGTGGATCTACATGAGAATCAGATGGTGTCACGACCCACCTTCACCAAAATGAGGAAAGGGACCACAACTATCATACCCTTCCTTCTTTCATTTGAAGGAGATATAATGACCCCCGAGCCCCACCTTCAATAGGCCCCAGAGTGGAAAATAGAACTAGGGGTATAAAATCTCACCTAAAATGGAAGGCATTTCCCTTTTTATTTAATAGGATCGGGAGATAAGATGGTAGATCCAAAGAAACTAAAAAACTTAAAGTAAAAGTAATGCCAAATGAAAAAAATAAAATCTGCTCCCATATGTATGTTCAAAATAAACTGATACAAGTCACAAGAAAACTTTGATGAAAAGTACCAAAAGAAAGAAATGCATCCGAAACTCTCGAAGCCCGAGCTAGTAAAGTCCGGCACAATCCTCAAGGTCCTCCTAGAAACCTAAAATATGTTTTATATATTTAGTGTGAGTATACAGATATACTCAGTAGGGAAAACCAAAATCTCTCGTTCACAAGTGGGGAGACATTCTAATGCCCTGTGAGAAATAGAGATTACTAAAATACCTAGAATGGAAACTATCCACCCAACCATACAATGGAACACACCCCAAATAAAGCAAGGATGGTAATGTAATATTAATATCACATCAATATTTGGGTACCCCACACCACTTTCCTACTGGTTACTTAGGACATCCTATATGTTAAACCTCTCCCACAAGTCTCATTGTAGTCCCACTACCGCCCCAAAAAAAACCTTATAATCCATCAGCATGCATCTTGCCCGCACACACCTAGGCCACCACATCCACACATAACCACACCCGTAAACACTTGGTCCACCAGAACCATTGCCACAACCAAATACAACTAGGTCAGAACAACCATTTTCATGACCCAAGACACATGGGCCTCATCCTGAAGACACTTGGGAAACAAACCTTCCCACACACACTTGGGCCTACCACTACAACACACCCTACCCAAAGAGCCTTTGTCGATAATATTCCTTAATCCATCAGATCCTACCTTAAGATTCTTAGGCTACCTATGAGAGGGGGTATAATGAAGCCAATAACCATCCATTCATAAGAATGTTGGTAAAAACACCCTCCCTATGAAATGGAGGTGTTCAGCACATAGTGCTCAACATGGGTGACGTGCGAATAAGAAAAAAATAACTAAATTTATACATATAATTAAACAAACACACATCCCAACCTAAGGGTTCTAAAACAGACAACCAGACCATACACAACCAAATCACAACCACCCTCATTAATATACCTACATGCATAAACACACAACAACCACAACCAGAGTACAACCCATTTCAGGAAAACAATCCCCTAGTGTACCCATTCCCATTATCATGATCAAGTGATTCCATGTAAATATTCCTTCACTACCAATACACTAACATGCATAACCACAAGAAAAGACAACAACTAATGGAAAATAGACAATCATAAATTTAATCATTCACCATTTGTTCTCTTGTAATTTTACAATAACAAAAGGGACCAGTGAGATCCATTGAAGTATTGGAACCAAACCAAAACCCAATATATGGCCCCAAATGGACTCAAATCAAAAACCAACAAATAAACAATAGAAGATCCCATCACCATCCACATAAACCCAAAAGCATCAAGCAGAACAACAATATGTATTAGCATAACAGAGCAAGGGAGTTTTGGATTTCAACCACAAAATTTATTAACTTCCTTCATTCTGTTCAGTTGACTAGGGTGATCACACAAGGATTATTATTCATTGGGAATCCATTTTATCGAACAAAAATATGTGATTAATCAATATCCATGTTATACCCATTCAATCCCAAGATTACCCTAAAAAATATAGGTTCATTTGTGCACATGAAATAACAACCAACAACCACTATTTTCAGTGGGAACAAACCCATACAATTCACAACATAAAAAAATGATAAAGAAATATAGAAACATCATCATCAGACACACCCCTTCATTATTTATTGTATTTTTATTATCTTTGATAAGTATTGGTTTCTTCCATAACCTAAGGGAAGCATTAACATACCCACCCCACATGATATACAGTAAATAGAGATGAAGTAAAACCCTTCTTGGATGATCAAGGATCAGTGTTTTTATCCTCGCATCAAGAACTGAGGGGGCACGACTTGTAAGAAAGAAAAACTCAAGGGCTTCAAGGCTAAGTGAGAAGGACTCCAACACAGGTTCACAATTCTTTTCCAGAGTAAGTCTCAAGGGTGTTCTTTAGATAATGGAAAGGAATTGTGAAAAGAGAATCTAGGCTTAAGAAATGGCCAGATTTTAAAAACCGGGAGAATATTTTGAAGTTATTAAATGTTGATCCGTTGATCGACCACACGGTTGGGAGATTTCATACATTGGGATTAATTGATATTTATTAATTCTCCTTGGAGATAGTAGAGACAAAAATAGTGAGTTAATAGATTTCCTTTAAATGGAGAAAAATGTGTAATTGGGGAAAAATTGTAAAACATGACAAATGTGTGACACTAATGAAAAATCCACACATTTCGGTAACTCAAGGGTTGGTTATTTATTAGGGGTCTAAAAAATAGTTTACTATATTTAAATGGATTTGAAATATGTATTAAAATACTTTTATGTCATAAGATATGCTACTGGGAAAAACTAAATGGTCCTGAAAAAAATTACTCGTCGTTAGGTGAGTCACAATCGCCTAGCATCATCAACCTCGAATCATCACCATAGCACCATAGCCCTAACACCCTCTCCCTGGAACAATCTCCCAAGCATCGTCACCCATGCACCATCGCCCTGACACCATTGTCGATTAGTGCTATAAAATACCCCTCAGTGCCACCGACAACCATCAGTGCCACTGATACCCGTCGGTGCCACCGATGCCAATCGGTGCCACCAATGCTGATTGGTGCCACTGACGCTCTTCAATGCCACTGATGCCCATCGGTGCCACCGACGCCCATCGGTACCACGAACGCCTATTGGTTCCACTGACGCCCATCTCTACCATTGACGCACATCAGTGCCACTGACACCCATCGGTGCCACTAACTCCCATTGGTTCCACTAATGCCCATTAGTGCCACCGTTCATTCAACCTGAATTTTGGAAAACTCCTTAATGAGTCACCAATGGTCCCCAGGTTTTCCCAGTCATCAGAAATTTGGCAAAGTAATGGACCATGAGGGTTCAGGTCATTACATTAGATACCTCCCAAACTATTCTCTTCCTCAATAATTCAAGAGTAAACTCGAATAAAAAGAGAGGGGTTTGAACAATAACCTTGTAAGATATCTCTCAAGGAAAAAACCACCCTAGAGTTATTCAAAAGCTATAATAAACCTTGGTATCTAGGAACAACTCTCCCTCATCTATATTTCAAACTACTATGGATACACTACCACCCTGACATATGGGTTAGGGAGTCTCTTCCTCCATGTCAAGATACTAAATGTTTTGGGTGGCATTGACTTGCCTGCATGGGTTTAATCACATCCACCTTAATGCGTCTTGATTAGGGACTCGGTCCTCCCCTCCCCATAGTGAGGACTTCACAAACATTCATAGAACAAGGAAAATAGTTCATATTATAGAATACAAGGTCAAGAATTACATCACAACAAATAACAAGGAAACCACAAGATCAAAACTCAAAACAGCTCTTGGTACTGGGCATGCATTTTCAGATCTCATTCCCAGGTACTCTCTTTGAGGCCACCATGACTCTACAACACACGAACCAAGGGAATGGTCCACCCAAAAATCACATTCTCCTCACAATCCTCGATCCTCACAATTTGCTCCACAAACATTGCATCGTCCTCGATATCCAGCTCTCCCTAGTCGAGGATGTGTGAGTCATCGTGTAGATACTGATGGAGGTGAGACACATGGAAGACGTTGTAGACCCTCTCTAGTGACGGTGGTAAAGCCAACTGATAAGACGCTTCACCAAAATGCCGAAACACATTGAAGGGACCGAGGAACCTGGGAGAAATCCTACTCCCCCTACCGAACCCCCACTACACATACCGAGGGGAGACCCTGAAGAACACATGGTCCCTAACATCAAACTCCAAGGGTCTCCTACTATAATCAGCATAGAACTTCTTCTGATCTTGAGATGCCTTATTCCTTTCACGCACAAGTTGAACCTTTTTGTCGTGCTCTACACCAACTCTAGGCCAAGAACACCTTCTTAACCAACCTCAGTCCATCACACGGGAGAACAAAATTTCCTTCTATACAAGGCTTCTAGCGGAGCCATGCCAATGGTAGAATGATAGATATTGTTGTAGGGAAACTCTACCAGAGGCAAGTGTCGTACCCATGATCCCTTGAAGCCCTAAACACACTCTCACAGCATATCCTCCAACATCTGGATGGTCTTCTCTATCTGCCTATCTGTTTGGGGGTGGAAAGTGGTGCTAATGTGTAACTAGGTGAAAAAATCATGCTGAAACCCCCTTCATACTCAGGAAGTAAAGCGTGTATCCTGATATGAAATGATGGTTCTGTGAACTCCATACAGTCACACAACCTCACCCACTTATCTCTATGCTAATGAATCTACCACACATGACTCCTTATTCTCCAGGAAGTGAGCTGATTCCTTCATCTGATCAACCACTACCCAGATAGAATCACAACCTTCTTGAAACCTGGGTAGTTATATAATGAAATCCATTAAGACATCTCCCCACTTCCACTTGGGGTTACCTAAAGGCTACAAAAAAACCCTGGGACATGGTGTACAACCTTAATCTACTGACATACAAGGCACCATTCCACAAACTCTAACACTTCCCATTTCTCCCCGGGCCACCAAAACTGACCCCTCAAGCCCTTTTACATCTTGTAAACTCCTCAATGTACTGACAGGGGTGAGTTATAGAACTCACGGAAAACTACCTCACACATCGTCTCTAGGAAAAACAATGTTTCACTGAAAGGAATCCAATTATAACCATCCTCCAACCATCCTTTAATATCATTTCCCTTGCTAATGAGACCACACATCAATTTTGCCTCTAAGACCCCCCTCCCACTGAGTCTCCTCCACCTTATTTACCAAGGAAGACTACACCATCATCTGGAATAAAAATCCTCTAACATCTTACACTTTTGCATCCAGCTGTAAGGTTTACAACTCTTCCATTTCTCTCCAAGAATCTATTGACTCCCGAACCGCATCTTTTCGTGACTACCTACTCAATGCATCAGCCACCACAATTCCCATTCCCGAGGTGTAGGAGATCTCAAATTCTTAGTCCAGAAGAAACTACATCCACCTTTACTTCCACAAGTTTAGGTATCACTTGTAGAAGACATACCTTAAGCTCTTATGATCTGTGAAGAACACAAAGTTTTCCCCGATGAGGTAATTCTGCCACAAATTCAATGCGAACAAAACCTCTAAGAGATCCAGATCGTGGGTGGAATAGTTATGCTCGTGAGGACGTAACTTCCTAATCCCATAAGAGATCACTCCCTACTATTGTATTAGAAAACCCCCCAATCCTAGACCATAAGTATCATAGGACACTTCAAATTGAACCCCTTACTTCGGAAACCTCAGCACTGGGGCACTGACCAGCTTCCCCTTTAGATAATTGAAAGTTGTCTAGCACTGTTCACACCAAACAAAAGCTTGGTATTTCTTGGTTAAGGATTTTAAAGGCACTGCAACTCAAGAGAAGTTAGGAACGAACCTCCGGTAGTAACCTACTAGACCCAAAAAAACTGTGTGCCTATTCCAAATTCTTGGGTGCTTCCCAAGAAAAAATCGATTCGACCTTCGATGGGTCCACTCCTATTCCCTGCTGGGACATCACGTGTCCAAGGAAGTGCACCTATCGTGTCCAGATCTTTCACTTAGACAACTTCTCAAAGATTTGGTGGTGTTGAAGGACTTCAAAAAATATCCTTAGATGATCAGCATGATCCTCCTCTGATATTGAGTAGATCGGGATGTCATCAATAAACATGATTACCAAATGGTCCAGAAATTTTTGGAAAATGGTGTTCATGAGCCCCATGAAAATGGATGGTTCGTTTGTAACCCCAAATGACAAGACCATGAACTCAAAGTGCCCATATCTGAATCTGAAAGAAGTCTTCAAGATGACAGCCTCCTTCACCCTCAACTGGTGATATCCTGACTGCAGGTTGATCTTGGAGAACCAACCTGATCCCTTCAACTGGTGAAAAAGTTCTTCGATCCTTAGGAGGGGTAAAGGTTCTTGACCATCACATGATTCAGTCTTCGGTAGTTTATACATATCCTGAGACCACCATTTTTCTTCTTCACAAACAATAATGGATCACCCCATGGTGACCCACTCAATCAGATAAAACATTTCTTCATCAGGTCATCAACCTAGATCCACAAATCTTACAACTCAGAAAGAGTCATTCGATAGGGAGCCATCGAAATCGAACGAGTATCGGGTTGTAACTCTATCACGAACACAACATCACATAGAGGTGGTTGGGTCACAACCTCTCCATAGAATATGTCCAGGTAATCACTAATGATCCTAGGGACTTCCACCATCTCTAGGTCTACTGGTTCCACTGACATCTCTACTTGCATGGAAATTAGGGGCTCCAAACATTGGCTGACCGCCCGGAAACCTCACTCTATGACGAAAGCTACATGTTGGCTTCCCATATCTAAGAACAAGACCCTTCCCCAAAAGCATTAGATAATTGTACACACACATAAAAACCATTCAATTCCCAAAATGACATCTTATTGATGGATCGGTAGCAAAAGAAGGTCCCCACCGGTAGATGTGGCCCAAAAATCAGTATGCATCCTCGACAAATGTACGACAAGATGGTCTGACCTTTGACTAGAATACTCGATACCAGGGGCACAGAAAGTCTCTCTACATCTGGACCCATATCATGGGGTAGACTGGGTGTAACGAAGGAGTGTGATGCTCCTGAATCAAAAAAGGCAGAAGTAAGAGTACTAAACTAGCTAATAGTACCACATACAACCTCTGGATGTGTTGGAACTACTGCCTCTACGACGTGAAACTGCCAATGCCAAGATCTTCTACACCTCAAATACTGTCCATCTCCATGACCATTCCCTGGTCGAGGTCCCTAAGGAGAACCCTGAGGTCGGCCTCCTCCAGCAACGTCTGCTCTTGGAGGAGAGGGATATCATTGTCCATGATGCTTCTACTAAAAGGGAATGGATAGAAACTACTACTGCTAAGGTGGGAGTTGTACCTTCCCACCTCCACTGTACTACACTCAGTCTAGGAACTGATACTAGAGATGCCTAGGGCTTCCACAGATAAAGTACGTAGGTCCGAGGCTCATAAATAAGGGGTAAGGATTGGGAGATCAAAACTAGAACTGTTGGGGCCTTCTCCCCACCGGCTGAAACCTAGAAGGCCCTAATGTTGGAGGCCTGCTACTAATGTCCTTCAACTTAAATGATATCAACTGGATCCCCTATCGTGGAACACCTCCCTCCATGTGTATCCTCTCCACCACTTCATCCTTCTTCTAAACTTCTAATACAGGTGTAGAGTGAACGGAGTTACAACATACTAAAGGGAAGGTTGGAGTGGCTCCTCTGAGCATCTTTCCTACAACACCTCATATGGAAAGAGGTCTAGGGGAAAAAGGAGATCCTTTAACTTGATCCCAAACTCCCTCACTGATATACTCCCATGTTAGAGGGAGAGTAGTTCATGTCTTTTCTCAGCCATCGTTGTGGAAGAGAGTAATTCTCCCCATAACTCCCTCTCGAAGTTGGTCCTCGAAACATCATCTTCTTTCTTATCCCTAAGATATAGTTTCCACCACTAACATGTTTCTCCCTACATTTGGATCATAGCCAAGGGAACCCAGTACTCAGCTGGAGCCCGGATCAAGTTTAAAGCTATCACCAAATCCTCAACCTAGCTTTCTGTCTGCATGTTTGAGATGTTTCCCTCGTACTTCCCAATGTTCTACCGCTGAAAGGAACAAAGTGCCTTCTACCACTGGTCATCCTCCTCCTCTCGATCAGTCCTCCGCTGGTCATCCAAACCATATGCTTGGTCCTCGATCACCCACACTCCTCATGGACATCATCCAAGATCCATAGCTATAAGGTAAACAGGGAATTACTAACCCTGAGTAGTGTATAAGATCTCTTTTAATTTTTTCATAAACTTGTTATTCATTTTAAATTCCCCAAAACACCCAAAACACACAAGAACACAAGTCATTATGATGCATTTCCCTTTCCTAGGGCCTCTACCCTGCAATAAATATAGCCTCACTTGGTCATTCGGTAGGCCCAGAGTCCTTACATTAGATCATGGGGGCCCTAAAATCATGTTTCCAAGCTATTCATACCTGGACTATTTCACACACCATGATTTCTTAACACGGTTACCCTAACATCCCATGCAATTCTCACTCTGCCTAACCTTGAAATCCATTATATCTCTCAACCATCACCATTTATACTATTTTTTCCTAACCTACCTTCACCAAGATGAGGAAAGGGATGACAACTTACAAACCCTTCCTTATTCATGTTGAACTAGAGATAATGACCCATATGTCCCGCCTTCAATAGGCCCCATAGTGGCAACTTGCACCAAGTGTATTTAATCTCATGTAAAATAGAAGGTATTACCCTTTTTATTTAATAGTAATGTGAGATAAGATTTTATTACTCAAAAAAATCCAAAAACTGAAAGTAAAAGTAAATCCAAAAGGAAACGGAAACCCACTCTCATATGCTTGTTCAAAATAAACTGATACAAGGAATGGGAAAACTCTGATGAAAAGTACCAAAAGAAAGAAAAGTATAAACAACTCATGATGCTTGATCTAGTAAAGTCTGGTGCGGTCTTCAAGGTCCTCTGAGAAATCGAAAATACGTTTTATATACTTAGGGTGAGCACACAAGTATACTCAATAGGAAAAACTAAAAACTCTCATGCACATGTGGGGAGTAATTCTAATGCCCCATGAGAAATAGAGATAATCAAAACACCTATCAAGGAAACTATCCACCCAACCTCACCATGGAACACTCCCCAAATAACACAAGTCAGGTAATGTAATAGTAATAGAACATTGATATTTGGGTACCCCGCATCACTTTCCCACTGGTTACTTAAGACATCCAACATGTCAGACCTCCCCCACAAGTCTCACTATAGTCCCACTATCACCCCAACAAAAACCATATGGGCCCTCACCACGCATCCGGACCACACACATATAGGCCTCCACAACCACACATAACCACTCCCACAAACACCTGGGCCACCACAACCACTACCATGCCCAAAGACACCTAGGCCAAAACAACCCTTGTAACACCAGAAGATGCCTAGTCCTCATCCCAAAGACACGTGGGAAATAAAATTACCAGCACACACCTAGGTCAACCACCACAACACAACCTACCCGAAGAGTCTTGGGCTTTAATATACCTTAGACCATTATAGCCTTACCAAAGAGTCTTGGGATACCTGGGATAGGGATAAGAAACGAGATAATAACCATCCACTCATAATAATTTTGAGGAAAACACCCTCCCTAGGAAATTGGGGTGTTCGGCATGAAGTGCTCAACATGGTCGGGGTGAGAATAATAAACACAAGAACTAAATTTATACATATAATTAAAAAAACACTCATCCCATCCTAAGGGTTCTGAAATAGACAATCAGCAAATACACAACCAGAGCACAACTACCCTCATTACTATCCCTACATGCACGAACACACAATAACCACCACCAGAGCACATCCCATTTCTGGAAAACAATCCCCCAGTGTACCGATTCCCATAATCACCTTCAAGTTATTCAATTTTAATATTACTTCACTACTGGGAAACTAATAGGAATTGTCACAAGGAAAGACAACAACTAAAGGAAAACAACCAAGGAGAAATTTAAGCATTTACACCCAGTTCTCCTATAAAGTCACACCAACAAAAGGGACCAGTGAGATCCCTCGAAGTAATAGAATTAAACCAAGCCCCAAAATACAACCCCACATGGCCTCAAATCCACAAACAACAACTGAACAACCTAAGATCCTATCCCCATCCACATCACCCCACAAGCATCAAGTAGAAAAACCATGTATATTAGAATAAGAGAGAAAGGGAGTTTTTAGATTTTAACCACACCATTTATCAAGTTCCATCATTCCATTTAGTTAAACGGGGTGATCACACAAGGATTATTATTCATTGTGCATCCATTTTATTGACCAAATTTATGTAATTAACCAATTTACATGTTATAGACATTAAATCACAAGATTATCCATAAAAATAGAGGTTTATTACTACACAAGAAATAACCACCAAAAACCATTATTTTTAGTGGGCACAAGCCCTTAAAATACAAAATATAAAAAAGAAGATAAATAAATACATAAACATCATCATCAAACACACCCCTACATTATTTAGAGTTCGTTTATTATCTTCATTAAGGTTTGGTTTTGTCCATGTCTCGTGGGAAGCATTATCATACCCACCTTGCATGATACACAGTAAAGAGAGTTGAAGGAAAACCCAATGTGGATAAGCAAGGATCAAAGTGTTTATCCTCATGTCAAGAACTGAGGGTTCATGACTTGAAGGAAAGGAAAAATCGAGGGATTCAAGGCTGATCAGGAAGGGCTCCATCACAGGCTCACATTTCATCTCCAGAGTAAAACTCTAGGGCGTACATTAGAGAATGGAACGGAATTATGAAGAGAGGATCTCAGCTTATGAAAAGGCTAGATCCTAAAATTAGGGAGTTGATTTTGAAGTACATAAAATTTATATCATGGCTCGACTATATAGTTGGGTGGTTTCACACACTGGGAATAATTGAGATCTAATAATTCTCCTCAGAGATGGTGGAGATAATAGTTGTCCGTTAATAGATATCTTTTAAATGAAGAAAAAAGTATAATAGTGGAGAAACTATAAAACAAAAAAAAGGTTACATATTGAGGGAAAGTCCACACATTTTGGTAACAAATGTGTCGACAAACTATTGGGGATTTAAAACATCTTGTATAGCCTTTAAATGGATTTGAAAGGGGTATTAAAACACTTTTACATCAAACGATACTTTACTAGGGAAAAACTGGAAGGTCCGAAAAAAATACTGAAGGACTCACAATTAGGCAAGTCCTCATCACCCTGGCACCATCACCCTGACACCATCACCCTGGCACTGTCACCCTGGCACCATCGCCCAGGAACCGTCGCCCTGGCACCATCGCCCTAGCACCCTCACCAATTTTTCTATGGATGACCCATCGATGGCACCGATAACCATTAGTGCCACCAATACTCGTCGGTGTCATTAATGCACATCGGTTCCACTAACACCGATCAATGCCACCGACACCCATCGGTGCCATAGACACCCATCGGTGCCACCGTTCATTAAACCTGAATTTTGGGAAACTTCTTAATGAGTCACCGATGGTCACCAGGTTTCCCCAGTCACCAAAAATTTTTCAATATAATAGACCAGGAGGGTCCGGGCCATTGCATATGGTGATATTTTTTCCCTAATGATAAGGGATTCCACATCATCCTCAAAAATTGTAACTTCCTTATTCTTGAAATAAATTATCACATCAAGGTTCGATTGCCAATCCATACCTGGGATTATACCAAATTCAATCATGGGTATGACAATAAAATCAGCAGATAAATAATTTGTATATGCCATAATGGGGACTACTTGACATAACTTTATTACAATGATAATTCCCTTAGGAATTTTGACTGACAACACCCTTATTAAATCAAATTGGAAATATCTAATTTTCTTGGAAAACTGGGGAGAAATGAAAGAATTAAATGATCAAAAATCAAATAAATCATTAGCTAAGTTTGAGTAAATGATTAAAGTACCTACAACCACATCATTATAATCTTCAACCTCCGTAGTTGTAACCGCATAATCTTGGCCTTTCTCTATTGGCCTTGTTTGGGGAATGTTTCCTAGATGCTTTGGAAATTCATATGCATAGTGTCTCATATCCCTACAATTGTAGCATTGAACATTGGTATCTTGTTTATTCCCTTTAAAATCTCATGATAGGTGGCCTTTTATCCTAAATTTTAACAAACTCTAATTCCCTTCAGGCAAGTTATAGGGTATTTCTTCCCACAATTACTACAGGATGGAAGGTCAACTCTTCCCTTCATCCCCATTTCCTTATTTCTTTTTCCATAGTTTTCATCAGCCCTCATCTACCCATATTCTCCTTTAAATTCATAATACTTAGAAAATTACTTCCCTATCTTTATAGCACTTAAAACTATATCTTCATATGATGAGAAATTTTTGGAGACTAAATCTCATCAAAGGAATGGTTTTAAACAATCAAAGAATCTATTAATTTTTCTCCATGGATTATGTATGTAGTCTGAAACATGCATTTCTATCATTGTAAAGTTGGCTTCATACTTGGAAACATTTTCATCCTAATTCTACATTAGATTCAAGAATTGTCTTTCCATATCAACTCATTTTTCATAGGGGAAATATTTTTCCAGGAATATTTCTTTAAAATACCTCAATTACATCTCTTATATTTATTCCTCCTAATTTGGGTTTTGGATTAATGTCCACCACTGATCCATATCTTTCAATAGATGATAAACATCCATGATAACCTTCTCTCTTTCATTATATCTCAAAGTGAGAAATAACATCACTAGGGAACATGTCCATTGCTCAGCTACAAATGGGTTTGTAGTCCCATTGAATAATGAAGGTTGTTGTTGCGTAAAGTTGTCTAAGATTCCTTCCCTACGTTGTGGACCCAGATGATCTATATGGGTAAGGTTATTATTCCTAACCAGAGTCAGCTATCCCAGTATAGTTATAAGTTTCTCAGCACTAATCACGACACTAGAGCCAACATCATTATCTTGCATCAGAGGGAAATACCTACATGGGACATGTGTTTTCATGTGGTTTCCATTCCTTCCACTAGGTACCATTTCTAAATAGTGGCATACATTAAATTAGGTTATGAATCATAATGAATAATTTCAATGTAGAAAAATACTTCGTATAAATTGAAATTCTATCCATAGCTAATCTCATAATCATAAAAATGGTTTCTGTGAGGAAAAATTTACATTTAAATATTTCATAATTTCCTCTAATGAAAATGGGAATTATCCTAATCATACCCCCAGGAGTCTCAAACCAGGTGCGCAGTAAGGCATGTTGTCATGTACCGGGATACCCCGGGACAAACCCAAACCTCCTTGTCATATTTTTCACTCTTAGGAAAATCATTTCCAGAACCACGTTAACTTGTAGTATACAGAATGAGATGTATTTTCTAGAAATATCCACATAATATATTCCTTACCAAAAAATCCTAGATTTTCTTGTATATTTATCCTCAAAGACTATATCAGGGTTTTGATCCCTAATCTATGTTCTAAAATCTTGTTTCCACGTTTTCTACTAAACTTACTCTGATACCAACTGCAAGGACCTGACCCCAATTGCCTGAAGTCGATGCCTTATTTAGTAATAGTAGAATATAAAAAGGGAATATGCATCCCGACCAAATGATTATTTAAGTAGAATTAGAGAGAAGATACACACATAAGTTTAGCATTATAACATGAAATGAAAAAAACATAGGAAATCCTCCAACAACATCCCTAACTCTATGGATATTTCTGCATGTCATTAATAATAAAAATCATTATGTCTTGAAAAAATGAAACATAAGAAAGGGGTGATCTCAAAAACTCAGTAAGGGTAAGAAATACACAAGAATATATCATTAACATTAGGTATGTCGAATAACTTAAAACACATGCCTTTAACAAAAAAAACTTGTACACATTATAAAAGAAAAATGAAGTGAATAAATAATTCCTTAGTAAATCATAATCATGGTTATTCTAAAAGTAGAATAACCACATGAACCATCAATATTATTTTCATAATGAGTAAATTCATAATCCAGGACGTCATAACTATACCATCAAGGCCATGTTCCAAGACCATAAATAGTCATTTTGTCAGTGCCTTGTGCCAAGGTTGTAGTTTGTCTCATGGTACCTACCAATGCACTGAGGGGATTTAGTAGGCCCCAATTGAAACTTACTATGTCCAATGAATTACTCATAGGAATGGGGATAAATATTATTAAAATACATATTCATTTTGAAAATAATATATGAAATGTAAATAACATTCCCCAAACATTAACCATAAACACAAACAATTCAGAGTAAATTGGTGAATGGTTTTAAGATAGAACATCCACATACAAACAAATCATAAACCATTAAATTAAATATTCTAGATGATACCATAAAATAATAATCCCAATAATACTTAATAATCAACAATATTGTTGAAATATATGAATATACTCTTATAAAATCATTTAATAATTCTTGAGATAAATACTCTTTTAAATTCTAAAGAAAAGTTATTTTGGAAAAAAATTCATAGAACAAAACGTGAAGTAATATAGTATGAGTTTTGTTATAATTATAATGTTTTTAAAAAAATATTGTAGAGTTCCCTTGAAAATAGGTAATAATTTGAGGTATTCCCTTGAAATGAGAATGTTTATCGGGAAGGATTTTGGAAGGATACATTTAAGACCTATAACTCCCTATAAATGATGGTATAATTATGGTTATAACACATATATATAAAATTCACATAGAAATTATGAGTATTAATTATGAATGAATAATAACTTAATTGAGTTATGTTGATAACAAAAGTTACCTGAATGAAAAATGGAAGTTCGAGTAAAAAAACCTTACCTTTTGTCTAAATGTGTTCCACTCTTGGACTTAAGGTCTTGGAATATGAAATTAGACTTATTAATAACTCAATTCATAACCTATTAGACATATATTTAGTTTATCGATATTTTATTATGTTTGTTATGTTATAATTGATATGTTATAAGATTGATTTTTTTTGTTACGAAGCGTTTCTTTCCTTGGTTTTCATGATCGATACATTTTTATATTAGTGTGGATGTTCATGGAGAAAGGATGTCATTCTCCATAATTGAAATTATATATAATTTATGAACATATATAAGTATTAATGGTTATATATACATTTTTATATGGTATTAGGATGAATCATTGGATAAAATATTAATGACAATCACATAGATTATTTGGCAGTATTTGGATTATTATGAATTAGTTTTGTCATATAAATTAATACTATATACATATACTGGTTCCTGAATATTAAGTAGGTTATAATAAATATTTAATAGTATGGTTCAAATATAAAAATGGTTTGATGACCATTAATGAAGTATAAATAGAATAACTAAACATCATCATCCACGAAGGTTGTAAATGGGAACCTCGCGGATGACGATTTCATTTATAAGAGAGAGAGAGAGTAAGAATATTGATAATGGTTATTAAATTAACATGGTATAATTACAATATATAGATTATACTGGAGTTATATGGATCAATTGTACATAGGAGGGTAAGAGAGAATAATAAAGGAAGATAAATTGAAATGAAACTAAATGAAAACGAAAGATGTTTTGCCTCTTGAAATAACATCCTTGAGAACCTCCTTAAGGGAAGGGGTTTTGGCCTTTTGGGAAGACCAAGAGATCTTATAAGTGGGGAGTGACTAGGGATGGGTATTTGGGAAGAAAATTCAGAATAATAATGGATAATAGGAATGAAGAGAAGAGGGAGTGAGGGGGGTTTATAGTGGAGGAGAAGAGTGAATTTTGAATATTTTATTCATTATTTTATTAATTACCTAAAGAAAACTGATAGTGTTGATTAATGTGAACCATAATAGTAATAAGTGCATTTGAGTTCGAACATAATGGTCTTACATCAGCCTTAAATCACTTATGACCCAATCAATCATGTATTTAGCATTTATCATAAATTATCGTATTTTACTATTCACCAAAAATTCAAGTATTTTAGAAAAATACCAAAAATTTACCCCAATAAATTTTCACTATATAGAATTAAAAAATGAAATCCATTTTATGAAAGTAATTTTCTAAATTTTTTTAATTCATTTTTAAATGAAAATCATAATTTATTAAAAAACAACATTAAAACTATAACTCCTTTTATAACACCTTGAGAAACTAATCAAGGTCTCATAAAATTATATATTACCCATACGACAATAAAGTACCAATTTATTATTACATTTTTTTAAAATAAATTTCCATTTTATATTATTAAATTAATCAGAAAATTGTAATTAAAATTTTATGACATACAAAAATACAAATACTTATACTATGATCATTTTTTCACATATAAGTTGTATAAATTTTATTTATATACTCATGGGTGAAGTTTCTATTTTTTGGAAGATTTAATATTCATCTTTATTCATTATTATTCATAAGGGTATGTTACTATTCAAAGGGTATTTTAATATTCATCAAAAATTGTGTTTGTCTGATCAGACTCTAAATATCTTAATGAACACAACCATGAATGTCATTTTTTCAAAATTCATCACACAAAGGGGGAAATATTATGTTTACTGGATAGGTTATAACAATGTGGAGTTTTGTTGAGACTCAATGTTTCAGGCATTCAATATTAAATTTATTTTCAAAATCTTCGGGTGTTACACTTGGTATAATTTGGGGAGATTCTAGGTGATGATCTAGACACATGTCATTTCCAGCATGGATGATCGAATCAAATCAGAAATGTTAATTATTTAGTTTGTTTTTAGTGTGATGTTTGTGGTGGAATTTTCATAGTTGTGCACTCCAACTTTTGATTTTTCTTTTGATTTTGCTTTTTTACTTTATCAGAAGTGTGCGTTGTAAGTCACAGTTGTGTAAGATTCTCAGGCAAGTTAACCCATAGGCTTATATAAGGGGCATCTGGCCCATTTTTGGGGACGTGTATTTGGAATAGAAATCAGTATGGTTTCTGAGTTTATCTCTGTATTAATTCATACTTTGTATTCCTTTATACGAAGAGATTCCAAGAAATGATCCTATGAGTCAAAATCAAGTACTCCCCTTATCCCATTTTCATGGATATTGTTTTGCATCCATGATTGCGACTATTATTGTAGCCTTTCTAGATTCTCTAAATGGGAAACAACATTAGGATATTGTTGGAGACTCACCCACTAGTGATATGCTTCTATATTTAATGCATTAATATTTACTTATATAGTTTATATCAATATATATATCTCATAATATAAGTATAAAAGAATAAAAAAATTCTGTTATTCCAAAAATATATAAATTATATTATAAAAACATACATATATAATAATAAAAATATATGTATATCTATATTAAAAAAATATAATAGGAAAGTAATATATAAATTTAATTATGAACCATATTTAACTTATTTAAAAATTATATATTCGGAAAATTAACATTTTTTATTTATAAAAATGTATATTTCTTTTTATACAAATAATATTTAAAAATATATATAAAAATATATAAATTAAATTATTCATGTTGCACTTTCCAGGTGCTTAAAAGCTCTGATAAAAGTGTATCTTTTATTAGTAGATTATAAATCACTAATAAAGGGTGGCCTTTATCAGACATGAACATACACAAACATATAGAGATGTTCATATATATATATACATACATATGCATATACAAATACACATGCACGTACATTCACATAGATACACATTCACATACATACATACACATGAAAAAAATACAAATAAGAAGACATAAATACACATACACATACATATACACACACATAAATACACATACATACATATACACATACATCATTTATACACATACATATACATCATATATACACATACACATACAAGCACATACACATCCACATATTAATCATTATACATACAAATACACATACATTCACATACAGATACACATTCACATGCGCACACACACATGTAAAAATATACACAGTTATACACATCCATACACATTCTATCACAACCCATCCCACAGGGCCCATTCCGTGACTATCCCAAGCACGTCATCCATAAGCTAGGGGTTGGTGACAAGCAATGAAACGCATATCCTTGAAAAACAGGAAGGCATTGCCTTTAAACCAGCAAACACATAGTCTAAGAATAGAAAGAGAACAACCCACATAGTAAAACTACAGTAGTAAAAAGATGTGTAATGGAAGTAAAAAGGGTGAGTACAGTAAGTAAAGGCGGTCGGAATACAATCCCAACTGAAAAGTACAACTGTAATAGAAAAACAGCTCCCAAAATCGTCCGCCAAGGTTCCTACCTGAAGGCTAGGTACAACTCATGATTTGTCATTACTATGGTACGTCATGTCTAAAGGTTCACCTCTGAGTACCATCCAGGCCTAGCTCCCAAACCTCGGTCAAAGTTGTCTATTTTCTGCACAAGGAACAACATGGTGCAAGTGATGCTCATGTAGGGGTGAATATAACAATACTCAGTAGGGACCCTGAGACCCCCAAAGGTCTCCTAGTGTTCCAAAAAGTAAATAACACAATGCAATACCTCAATCAGAAAACACGAAGTAATAGTCCTCTCACACCAAGTATACAACTCAGAGTTCAAAAATAAAGATGATTAGTCTTAGAATATATCATTTTATTCCATTAGAAATTTTTCACAAATGAACCATGAAGGTGTTGTTCTATTATTGATTCACACAGGGTCATATGTCGATGGTCCACGATGGGCCTCCTTAAGGAAGGTCCTCAACCGGTCGCGCACTGCTGATCTACACAAGGTCACTAGAATGCTGATTCACATAGGGTCATTGTAATACTGATCCATATAGGGTCGCTGGAGGGCTGATCCACATAGGGTCGCTCAATGTTGATCCACACCACATCACTAGTTGTTGATCCTATATGGGCTACTCTAAAACTGGTCCTTTTGGGTAGCTATGATGATGATGCACATAGGGTAACTATGATGCTGATCTGCACGGGGTCTCTACTTCCAAGACAACCGGTCACAGGATTCCAGCTCATATCACGCTTAGTTCTGGGAGAAATTATCCTCAAGCCATCTATCATATTTCAACATGTACAAAGTCCAACAAAAAGTATACCCAAGGGAAGACCTTGTCATAGGGGGTGGAATGTGACAAATGGTGCTCCGATCGAAATCATGATCTGTGAGATATGGGCACTTTTGTAAAAAGGGTCTTGTTGAATTCAAGTCTGATCCAACCCATGTCGCATGTAAAACACCTTAAAAACACACATAGAGTATATCAAAAGTCTATCCTTGTCACAAGGTTCCTTATGCCACATACGACACGTGGATCAGAATATTGGTCTGTTAGTTACATCCTTTTCTATGTAACAGGGGATGATCACACCTCAGTTCGGCCCAACTTGGCCGGGCCCACCAGAAAATGAAAAAGGGACCACTTCCCAATAGGGGTCCCAATGCCACTGAATGTATGTAAAATAGACACCTGGTTTGTCAGTTACGAGTGTTTTTTTATTCAGGGGCCGGTTAGGTCTAGGCCTGGTCTGACTCAGTCCGACTGGCCTGACACAATGGGTCCTGGGGTCTACCTAACTCAGCCAGAGTTCGGCCTGTTAAGGGTTGGCACAGTTCACAAGGTCCGACCTGTCTGGGCTGACCCATTGGTTTGCAGGCCCAGGCCCGCGGTTTCCCCCACCCACCGGGTAGGGCTCGGCCTACCAGCTAGGGATCAGCCCACCCGCACTAGCCAGCTATGCAGCAGGTGTGGTTTGGCCCACAAGGATTTGGGTCTATCCCTCTCGGTCAGCCCATGTCCGGCTTGACCCACTAGAAGGTGGATCATTTTCACCCGTTGGCCCTACGATTGTGGGGATATTTTTGTCCAGCCGGTAGGGTGATTCCCCTTGGATTCAATGGTCATCTATTTGGCCGAAAACATTCTATAATATGGCATGGCTTGGGGCTGCACCACCCTCCTCCTGTTGTGGCCCGCCAGTCGCGGCTGCTGCAGTCGGTGGCGCCATCTTTGTCCTGCGCCGCTGGCTCGATCCGGTCACCCATGGCCATCACGGCATGCGATGGTGCGTTGCTTTCTATCCCTAGTTACCAGTCACCATGGGTCTCCTCTATCCACCACTTGTCTTTGCCGACATGGGGCGCCCACAGTTTCTTCCACGGGCCAATGGACTCACTCTGGTGGACTCCTTTTTTGATGTCGGCAATATCTCCAAGGATCTCAGGTCACCATCGCTGCTACGTGTTCTATGGTGTCATCATGCCGCTCTAGTTGGAAAACCATTCCAGAATAATGAGACAAATACCATTGAAGTGAAGGGTTTGGGCCTTGTTTTTTTGGCCCGCACCCTCCACATTAGGATTGTATCAAGAGGTCAACAATTTATCTCATAAAGATGAACTTTACAACAATCGCACAACCTGGATAAGACGTCCGCTAACAATGAATGACGAAACATCCTTTGTCATTGTCATCAGTTTGTGATTCGATGGTGTTTCTCACCGCTCACTGAAACTGGTTTCATCCTCCTAGTGGTTGACATTGCGGTACTTTTCTAGAACATTGTCTCTTGGTGAATTCATTCCAACACCCCTCCCTGAGCTCCATATAAATAGGATGGGGGGAATAAGGTTAACATTCCAAGGAATTTATGATATTCCTTTAATTAATGAACCTCCCAAATTCCAATGGTATGGTTACAAACAAGGAGGATTCATGCTAATTAATGGCTTGATATGTCATCAGTCCCACCACCACTGCTTATCCACTGGGGAAAAAGAAAACAAATAAAAAAATAACATGTTATTTTATTAATTTTTTGAAAGTCCGCAAAATTAAATTTTTCACCTGACCTACTACAATCAAAGTGAAGCCTCTCTTAAGAGAATCTCGGAACTGTAAATTCAACGGTGCCCTCATATTTTTAATCCGAGCACCGGTTCAAAAGATAAAAAATGTCGCTCGTGCGTTTATTGAACATAACTAAAAAAAGTTTAGAAATTTATTCCAGGCACATCAGGCCTCAGAATCAGGTGCCGTCAATTTTTCCAGACTCATAATAATTAAATATAATTATAAAAAAATACATGGAAAAATATAGGTATTTACATTCACCCCACCTTAGGGATTTTCATCCCCGAAATCTATAACATAGACTAAGGAAATAAATGGGGGTACTGAGCATGAATCTGAGCCTCCCTCTCCCATGTGCTCTCCTGGAGGTTCCCATGCTGCCAGCAAACGCACATTAGAGGGATTGATCATCCATGATGGACCCACTCTTGTGGATCCTCAATATCTACTGCAACCTACATAAATGTCACCCCATCATCAATGTCCAGCTCTCCCCAGTCAAAAACATGCAATGGATCTTGCATGTACTTCTTCAGTCACGACACATGGAAAAAGTCATGCACCCTATGAATCTATGGGGGAAGATCTCGGTGATACACCACCTCACTAACTCTGCTGAGAACCTGAAAGGGTCCATTTAACCTCAGAGATAGCATACTGGCCCTACCAAATCTCTGCAAGCCTCATCGAGGTGAGACTCATAGGAAGACATGTTCTCCCTCCTTGAACTCCAAAGGTCTTCATATCTTATCAGCATAAGAACATTTTCTTCTCTGTGCATTCTACATATTCTTCTGGATGATCTGTACCTTCTCAGTGGAAGCCCATACCAACTATGGACCCATAAGTGCTGACTACCCTGGGTCTATCCAGAATAGAGGTGATCTGTATAGTCAAAGTTACAAGGCATCAAACAGTGCCATGCTGATGGTGGAGTGATAGCTTTTGTTGTACGTAAACTCTACTAAGGGCAAGTGATCCTCCCAACTGCAGCCAAAATCTAGGATGCAAGAATGAAGCATGTCCTCTAGTGTTTGTATGGTATGCTTCGTATGAACATCTGTCTGAGGAAGAAAGGTGATTCTCAAAAGTAGCTGAGTCCCAAACACCTCTTGTATTCCCTTCCACAACTGAGATGTAAAATGCATTTCATGGTCAAAGACGATCATCGATGTCACCCCATGAATCCGTAAAATATTTTTTACATAAAGGCGTCTCAAGCCCTCTACTGATCCATACTCTTGAATGGGTATGAAGTGGGCTGACTTAGTGAGTCGATCAATGATCACCCAAATGGAATCGTGGCCCTTGGACGTATGTGGTAGCCCTGTCATGAAATCCATGGAAAAACCATCCCACTTCCACTCCAGTACCTCTAATGGATGTGCTAAGCCTACTAAAACCTATTTCTTGACCTTCAATTTCTGACAAGTCACGCATCGTGAAACAAACACTACCACTTCAATCTTCATCTCTGGCCACTAGTGCTGACGTCGGAGGTCCTGGTACATCTTCTCCATAATAGGATGTACTGCCAAAGGGGATGTATGAAACTCCCTCAACACCTCCTCCCATAGCACCACCGGTACCATAGTGTGTCTTCTCAAGAGGATGATGTGCTCCCCACCTTCAAAAAATCCATCAAGTGCTTGTCCTGAGAATATCTGAGCACGTCGAGCCTCGTAGTCAATGTCCACAAGTCGTGCCTCTTGAACTCGCTGAAGAAGTGGGGGAGTGATAGTCATAGACTGGAGTTAAGTTGCTCCGTATCTATTCATAAAGGATATCTACAACGTAGCTAGAAACTCTATAGCCTCACTCAACAACTATAGACCAGACCTCCTGATGAGTGTATATGTTACTATATTTCCCTTTCTCAGAGTGTAAACTATCTCATAGTCATAGTCCTGGATGAACTCTAGCCAACATCGTAGTCTCAGGTTCTTGTCCTTCTATGAGAAGATATCCCCGAGACTCTTGTGATCATATTAAATAGTAAAAAGTTTACCCATTCATTATTGTCACCACATCTTCAGGGAAAAGACCATTGTTGCTAACTTCAGGTCATGGGTAGCATAGTTCTTCTCATGTTGTCTCAGCTATCATGAACCATAAGAGATTACTATTTGCTTCTGCATCAGGACACATCCATGTCTGGTCCATGATGTGTCATAGTAGACTATATACTCAACTCCCTCTTTTAATAGAGTCATGATGGGGGCACTAATCAGTATCTACCTCAGCTCTTGAAAACATTGTTAGCATCTCTCCATCCATACGAAGGGTTGTCCCATATTTTTTAATGCTGAAAAAGGTGCCAAAACTCAGGAAATGTTAGGTACAAACCTCCGGTAGAACCCATCCTACAATTGGAAGCTACTCACCTCAGTCACCCTCTTGGGTGTCCCCCAAGAAAGTACAAACTCTATCTTCACTGGATCCACTAAAACCCTAGTCTCTTAGATAACGTGTCCCAGAAGGTGGACCTATCGTATCTAGAACTGGACCTTTGGTATATACCATAAATATAGTTCTCTCAGAGTGTATCCAGAACTATTTTCAGATGATAAGCATGCTCCTACTATGATGCCAATTATATCATGATGTCGTCGATGAAGACCACCACAAAGTAATCGAGGTAAGGCTGGAAGATCATGTTTATGATCCCCATGAACACTGCCGGGGCATTGGTCATAATGAAGGGAATCCAAAATAACTTGTAATGGCCATACTGACATTTAAAGACTGTCTTCGGTACGTCCTCATCTCATACCCTAAGCTGATGATAGCCTGATCTGATGTCTATCTTCCAAAACCAAAGAGCTCCTTTCAGCTAATCTAAGAGATCATCAATCCTCAGAAGCGGATAATTTTTTTTTCATGGTCACCTGGTTCAGGTGCTGATAATCTACACAGAGCCTCAAACTCTCATCTACCTTCTTGGTGAACAAAATCGGGGCTTCCCATGGAGAAACAATTTTCCTTATGAACCCCTTCCTATACAAGACCTCTAGATATACCAGTAACTCACGAAGCTCTACGGGAGCCATCTGTTATGATAGTGTAGATATTTGTGTTGTTCTAGGGTATAGGTCGATGTATAAGTACACCTCTCTCCGAGGAGGTTGTCTTAGAACATCATTAGGGAAGACATCGACATACTGGTCCACCACTACGGGTATCCTAGACTCTCAACGTCAACTAATTTGAGGGTAAGACTAGCCAAATGATGTGTGATCAGCTACACCCTCCTCCAAGTAAGTCCATCATGTGTTGTAATGGTCCCTTTCTCACCGGTGAAGGAAAACTTGTTCCCATTCTCATGGTCACACCGCACTTTATGCCTAAAATAGTCAATCTGAGCATAAACTGTGGTTAGCTAGTCCATTCTGAAATGACGTCATAAGGACTCGGCACTGCAAATAGGATATCCCTGCCAAAGATCTTGCCTCCTAGAGTAAGCTCACACTGTCTGCACCAGTGTTTAATCATAGAATCTTATACCTTAAGATTGTCTAATCATAAGGATCAATCCAATGGCTCCATCATAATATCCATGCACCGAACGGGAGTCACGGTAATGAAAGAGTGACTGACATCTGTGTCTACAAGTACTACAGCTAAGGTGGAGTAGACATAGATCATTCCTCGAATCATCTCTACATAATCATGGTCATAGGCCTCAACTGCCTGGAGATGAGCTCGTCCATGTCCACATGCTCCCTATATTCAGGGTGGACCACCTACAGGTGGTGGTGGTAGAACATCGAACTGTCGTCCACCACCTGCAGCATGACCTGCTCCTCCGCCACATCTTCTGCCCTGCATACCTCCAAGATCGAATCTCTAACTCTACCTTAGCGGTCCCTCGACTGACTGCTAGTTTTTATTGTGGCTATTTGGGCAGTTGTGAGCCATGTGACCCTACCCACAGCAAGTGAATCACAATCTACTCCTCTACTGGCCCACTCTACCTCATGAGCCTCGTACCTCTGACCCTACATCCTAGGGTCATCCACGCGAAGGTCTGGTCAGCTTGGACATATGTGTCATCTTCCTATTACCAGCCATAGATGACTCTACTATGTCTCTCCCAGTGGTGGGTCTCACTATCAGTGTCTGATCAGCAAGGAAATTCTCTACCATGAGTGCTCTCTCGAGCACTCCAGCATGCGTCGGGATGCTGAGAGATACCATCAAAGCTATGATCTCCCGTTAGAGTCCCTGATCGAAGGACCAAGCCCTAAATAAAGGGCCATGCACCATGTAGGTAGAGTAGCATGAGATGTTAGTGAACCTCGCTGAGTATTGGACCACGGTCAGGATACCCTGTTGTAAGTGTAGTTGTTATTGTATATGCATAGAGCGTAGAGTCGCTGGAATGAACTCTTCCCTGAAGAGACCCTCAAAATCTGCCCAGGTGAGGGTCACCTTGTCATGTTTATGGAGCGTCAGGCTCCACTATCTCCCTACTGCTCCCTGGAAAATACTTGTAGCTAGGATCACCATCTGGTCGGCTAGTGTCCCAACCATGTGAAAAACTCTGGCCACAACCTCCAGTCTGCCCTCAGCCGCCTACGGATCCATCTCAGCTCGGAACCATGGAGGCCTTTTCCATTGAAACTCGTGCAACACGCTCAGTCATCATGAAATATCTATTGGTGGGGCTAGTGGCAACAGCTGCCCAATGGGTAGTGGTGCTGCAGGTACACCACCCGAAGGTGCTAACACTGTAAGAGGGCCCTACACCGAAGCCTCATCGCTCAGTGGGCTGTCATCATGTACTCTCTCAGGGATCCTGAATGGATGTCTATATGATGTCATCCTATAATGAAATATGTGTAATGCGGTCATTAAATTATACCTGGTGAGATGACTCAATAGAGGTCGAGTAAAAACATTCAAAAAACCCATGCAATCAGTGTTTTCATGTACTGAGTCCGAAATCAGAATTCAGGGTCCGGGAATATGGATACGTTGGCCTCCGCACCAACACTAGACTCCCCGAATTGAAAACCACACTAAAAACACTTAACACTATTGCTCTATAAAAAATCAAAGTCCTAGGTCTTCGGTAGAACCGACTCCTCTGATACCACTTTGTCATGACCCGTCCCCTAGGGCTCGTGTTGTGACTACCCCAAACCCGCCTTCCATAGGACAGGGGATGGCAATTAGCACTGAAAGGCATATCCCTAAAAAAAGGGGAAGGCATTTCCTTTAATCCTGCAAACACATATTCTATGAATACAATGAGCACAACCAACATAGTAAAACTAAAGTAGTAAAAATATGTGTACTAAAAGTATAAATGGTGGGTACTGTAAGTAAATGGGTCCAGAATACAGGCCCAACTAAAAAGTACAACAGTAATAGAAAAACATCTCCCAGAATCATCCACCATGGTTCCTACCTCAAGGGTAGGTACAACTCACAACCGATCATCACTGTGATACGTCACGTCTAAAGGTCCACCTTCGAGTACCGTACAGGCCTCGCTCCCAAGCCTCGGTCAAAGATGTTCATAGTTTGCACAAGGCACGCCAATGTATGGGAAAAACCCATGCATGGGTGAGTATAACATTACTTAGTAGGGACCCCAAGACCCCTGAAGGTCACCCAGTTTTCAACAAAAGAAATACCACAATTCAACACCTCAATCACAAAACAAGAAGCAATAGTCAGCTCACACCAAGTATATATCTCAGAATTTAAGAATAAAGATGATTAGTCTAAACCTATATCATTTTATTCTATTAGAATTTTTCCACAACTAAACCATGAAGGAGTTTTTCCATTGTTGATCCACACATGATCATATGTCACTGGTCAATTATGGGATTCTCTAAGGATGGTCCTTGACCGGTCGCACACTGCAAGTCCACATAGGGTCGCTAGAATGCTGATCCACACAAGGTCTCTAGAATACCGATCCACACTGGGTCAGTAGAAGGATAATCCACATAGGTTCGCTCGATGATGATCCACACAGGGTCACTAGTTTCTGATCCTCGACATTCTGCTCTAAAAGTGGTCCTTTTTGGGTAGGTACGATGCTGATCTACATAGGTTCGATATGATGTTGATCCAAAGAGGGTCGCTACTTCCAAGAAAGTTGGTCACATGATTCCCACTCAAAGATTTCTTAATTCTAGGAGAACCGCTCCTCAAGATATCGGTCATATTTCCACTGGTATCAAGTCCCACAAAAACTTATACCAAAGGGACCGCCCCGTCATAGGGGTCCCAATGTGATAGACGGCTCATCGTTCGAATGCCCGGTCTATAAGATATGGGCATTTTTGTAAAAAGGGCCCAGTTAGATTCAAGTCTTATCCAAACCAATTCACACATCAAACTCTTTCAAAACTCACTTAGAGATTCTCAAATAGACCACCTTGTCATAAGGGTCCTTATGCCACAGACGGCGCGTCGATCGGATGCCTAGTCTGTTAGTTACATCTTTTTCTGTGAAACGAGGGTGATTGCACCTCGGTCCATCCCAACACTGTCGGGCCCACCGAAAAATGCCAAAGGGACCGCTTCCTAATAAGGGTCCCAATTCCACTGATGGTGTGTGAAATGGACACCTGGTTCATCAATTATAGGTGTTTATTTATTCAGTGACCGGTTGGGTCTGAGCCGATCCGACTCGGTCTGACCGGCCTGACACAACAGTTCCAATGGTCTACCTGACCCCACCATGGTTCGGCCTATTAAGGGTCAGCTCGGTTCACTAGGTCTGCCTTTTGGATCCTTCCCATTGGTTCGCGGGCTCGGGATGCGGTTGGCCTGGCCTGCCAGGTGAGACTCGGCCCACCCACGCTAGCTAGCAGGGCTGTGGGTCCAGCCCACTTGGCCGATCCGTTTCCGGCTCGGTCTGCTAGAAGGAGGGCCATTTTTTCCCACTGTCCCCATGTTTGTGGGACCATTTTTTCCTACCTATGGGGTTATACCCCCACCGGGTTCAACGGTTGGTCGTTTGGTTGACCGAATTTTCCAATTCGGCGCGTCACTAGGCTGCTCCCCCCTCCTCCTACCACGTCCCGCTGGCCGCGGCTGTTGATGCTGGTGGTGCCTATTGGCGTCGTCTTTGTTCCACGTGGCTGGCTTAGGCTGGACACTGTGGTGCGCGATGGCGCGCCGATTTCCACTACTCGTGGCCAGTCATCGTACCTCTCCTCCAGCCGCCACCGACATGGCACGCCGACAGTTTCTTCCACGGGCCATCAGAAACTCTATGGTGGTCCATTTTTTGTTGCCATCAATGCCTCCAAGGCTCCCAGTTCACTATCGCTGCTGCATGTTCTCCAGTTTCATCCTGCCAATCCATTTGGAAAACTTTTCGAGAATAATGAAACAAATACCATAGAAGTAGAGGGTCTAGGCCTTGTTTGTTTGGCATGCACCCTCTGCATTAGGATTTCATCAAGAGGTCGACAATTTATCTCATAAATATGAATTTACAATAATCCCCCTACCTGGATAAGATGTCAGCTTATGACGATCGATGGAACATCCTTTGGCATTGTTGTTGGTTAGTGATTTGATGGAGCTCATCACTACTTGTTGAAACTAGTCTCGTCCTCCAAGTGGTTGGCATCACAGTACTTTTCCAGAGCTTTGTCGCATGGTGAAGTCATGCCAACACCTCTCCCTGAGCTCCATATAAATAGGTGGGGAGATATGGTTAACATTTCGAGGAATTTATGAAGTTCATTTAATTAATGAACCCCCCAAATTCAAATGGTACAGTTACAAACAAGGAGGAGTCAAGCCAATTAACGGTTTGACATGTCGTCAGTCCAACCACCACCGCTTATCCACTAGAGAAAAAGAAAAGAAATAAAATAACCAAACATGTTATTTTTTTAATCTTTCTAAAGTCTAAGAAATTAACTTTTTCAACTAACCTGCTATGATCGAAGTGAATCCTCCCTTAAGCGAATCACAACGTTTTGGATTCAACGTGACCTCAAATTTCTAATCTGAGCACCACTTCAAAAGATAGAAAACGCCGTCTATGAGTTTACTAAACGTACCTAAAAATGTTTAGAAATTAATTTTGAGCACACCGGGCCTTAGAATCACGCAGATATACACATACATACACATACATACATAGATATACACATATATACACATACACATTCATACACAGATATACTCATATATACATATTCACATCTACATAGATACTCATACATGCACATACATATACACATGCACTTATAAACACATACACACACATACAAATACATACATACATACATACATATATACAAACATATTTTACACACACACATGTATTAACCCCCCCCCCCATTATCTTTCATTTTTTTCTTTGGTCGCACTATGAGAGCTTGTCGAGCCTATCAAGGATTTTCATCACTACACCAATTATTATATGCATATATATTTATATTTATTTAGAAATATAATATATAAATATTCTTAAATGAATATATTTTCATTTATATATGTATATTATTTAAATAAATTTTCAACATATTTCATTTAAATATAATTTTTAATGAATTAAAATAAATTATTAAATGTTTTCATTGATTAATAAAAATTTGATAATTTGGTTATATATGATTTATGAAAGTACAGTTGATAATAATATTTATTTTAATATGAATAAAATTTTTAAATTGAACTTATATATTTATATATTTACATTTTTATATACTTAAATATATATTTTATTTATTTATTGTATATATATATATGTGCACGGACACACACATATATATTTATAAATTTATGTATATTGTAAATATATGTTATATCCCATCTTATCTAGGTATGTTCATCTTGATTTTTGGTTAAACCACTTTTATTTGGGTTTTATTTTCTTCTTCAAACCCTGGTGGTCGAGCATTTTCTTTGGGGATGGAGAGATTTTGCCGAGAAAAAGAACATAATGTTTGCGGATACTTTTTTGTTTGAATTAATGAGGTTTATGTATAAAGGTGTCATAGGAATTTGAGGATTCTCGATATTTCTGTAAAGAATCATAAGTGGTTCAAGTTTTTTATTTAGAATCTATGTTGTGATCTATCAGATAGAGACTTTCATGCCACGAAGGGTTACACAACGTGAACCTATTGTTGGGAATATGTTGTGAATTGGTTTAGAGTGTGAAGTATTTGAACATTATGAAATTAGTTCACATCCTAAAAAGTAATATTGGGTTTATTTTAACCTGATACGATGCATTTTTAGTGCATCATATAAATTGGGAAATTCTTGTCGCCAAAGGGGTTCACATCGTGAATATCTTGTTACCAGCAGTTTTAAACCAATCTATATGTATACTTTTATTTTCATATTTCATGAAGCCTTTTCTATCGAATACTATGTTGTCCATAGATGTTTTTGGCATGATTCCATCCATTATTAATTTCTTGTTCTAGCATTTAATCTCTGGTGAGTTCCTTCTCTTTGGTTTTCTATATTCTTACATTATCATCCATTATTGCAGTGTGATCTCTTCACAAGCACTGAATCAGGTTTTTATCTTGATGCTTGTGTGATCTAGGTTTTCTATGTGATCTCCATTACCTTAATTATTCATTGGAATTACCTATTTGACTATTTTTCTAATAACTGGATAAAGGTAGGTTGTCTTGGAAAAATCTCAATGGTCTGTTTCTAATTGATTAAGTATGTGAAATGCTATGCGATTGCGCCATCACAACATGTGGGTAAACTAATGGAATAATGGGTGTTGATAATCATGTGTTTGGACCACTACATAGATCAATTTTTATCTAATTTTGTGGAGACATGGATTGTGGTTTCTCATAGGTTGATCCCACCCTTAAGAAATAATGAACTCACTATTGGATTAAAACATGAATTAGTGTGACATGAGACCTTGGGTGTTTACTTATGATATGATCACTTTAGAAAATGGATTAATTGATTATTTAAATGAATGGTAACTTTTATGTTATATAGTCATGTACACTGGCGTGTTAATGGGTTAAGAGATAACTTGATGAATTAAAGGGAATTGAAGGATAAAAGTTAATTGGTTGAACTAACCTTTGTGGGTCATGATGTATGTTATGCTATTTTTTAATTATGAATTGTTTTGTATGTTATGTTATAATGCGTATACATCTTGGTATGGTTATGATGAAATTATTATAAGGAGGACTTGGTATGGTATGCTAAAATTATTATATATAGGACGTAGTTCAGCTATACTAAAATTTTTATGTAGAGGGTGTGACCAGGATAAGTTGAAATTCTTATATAGAGGGCTTGGACCAGGTTTGTTGTAATGCTCATAAGGCTTGTCCTAGTTATACAGAAATGATTATATAGGGTACATGGTCCAATATGATGAAATTATTATACAGAGGACTTGATCTGGGTATGCTAAAATTCTTCTATAAAGGGTGTGGCCCGATTATACTCAAATGATTAAATAGAGAGTGTGGCCCGGTTATGATGTAATGATTGTAGGGCTTGGTCCAGTTATGTTGAAATTCTTATATCGAGGGACTTTCTTGGTTATGTGATTATTATGTGGACTTGTTGTTACCATTAGAAAGTAAATGCTATATTCTCATAGATATTTTTTCATTGTGTCAAATAAGGTTGATTTTCATGTGTTTTTAATTGATTATTTAATATTCATGTTTATCGATTTATTGCATACACTTACTTTCATTCTAGTTTTTTTATACCTGATAGTATCAAACTATTGAGTTATTCTCACACTATATTTGGTCCTCTATTTATTACCTAAATAGATTACATGGATGCTGGTTTGGAAAAGGGAAGATGACCTTGTTGTTGATTACTACCTATTGTATATATTAGAGCTTAGAGACATGATTGATGTGGGATTCGAGATCCGGGAAGTTTAAGTTTATTTTTTTTAAGATTGTTCTTTTATCTATTTTAATTTCAAATTAACATTTAGATACATTCCATTCTATCCTTAAATTTTTTTTCTATGTCGTTGGATTAATCATTTTACTTCACTATTTGGTTTATCTTCTGTTGTTGTACTCATTACATTGTTTATGTGACATTGATATTTATTTATTTATATTGTATTGAAACTATGTACTAGGGGTTATAGTCTCCCAACTATGTTCTCTACACCCTTCTACTAGTTGGTAGCCACTGGCATACCGGGATGTGTGCTCAACGTCTAGTAACCCAACAAATTTGGCCACGTGAGAGAGTATAAGGTGAGGGAACACTACAAAGTGGTTTCAAAGCTTCATTTTTTTCCTTTTTGTAGATTAACTATTCAGGGAAGGTGGAAAGGATATAAGGAATTTTTTGGGACATGGTAATGATTTTTTTAATGGGAGTAGCTAACCCATGTATGGGGGAATGTTGAGTGACCAAGGACGAGATTATTGTGCATGTTGATCATCTGTTAAAATTGATATTATTTCACCTTTGGTGATTCACACATTGTGAGATGTTATTGTTTCTTGGGATTTATATTTGTATGCCAGTATAGCATGATATGGGTATTCATATATCATACTAGTAAGGTAGGGATATATATTGAAATTCATTGTTCATGATAAGGGCATATTTATTGCATATGATATTATTGAATATATGAATAGTGAAATTAGAATCCAAATTCTATCTAATGAATGAAATGAAATAATTTTTATTTTATTCTAAATCACTAGTTATAACATGTTTAGAGAGACCATGAGGCATCAGTTCACTATATTTCTCACCTTTCGAGGTTTACCATGATGTTATCTAGTGTTCTAAAAAATGTATATGTCTTGTAAAAAAGTTCTCCACATCATCTTTGAATTGAGTGTCATGAGAGAAGAGATCATAATGAAAATAATGCATATGAACTAGATATTCTGGTAGATCATGAGAATTAGATGGATGTTTAGCATAATGATAGATTCATGTGGGTCATGAAATCCATGTAAAGGAATACAATTCACAATATATCTTCAATTTCTGAGGTGATGGGAAATTTTAACCTACAACATCCACCTACTTTCACTGGGGAGGGAGGCCCCTAGGGAACCATTTTCTGAATCAAATTAGTCTAAACAATCTTCAAGCGCCTCGAGACACCAATAGATAAGAGGGTAAAGGTTTTTGTATACATGCTCTATGGACCTGTCAAGAATTAAAGGGATATTCTAGAGAAAGGTGGGCAGAAAGAGGAGTTATCCAAGAAGGACTTTGATATAAAGTTATTGGGCCACTTCTATCATAAAATTTTGAGTTATGATAAGGATCACGAGTTCATGAACCTGAAACATGAGAGCTTGTTAGTGATGGACTATGCTATATGTTCCACTGAATTGTAATGCTTTGTACCATGTTTAACAATTGATGAGATTTCTAGGGTGAGGAGTTTTTAGGATGGTCTTCAAAATGAAATTAGTTCATAGGTGAACGTTTTTCACTAGAGTAGTGTTTTATAAATGACTAATGAGGCTCTCATCATGAAATTGAATCTAGGAGAGGCCCCAAATAGTGGTCAGGATGTTTTATTATAGATAATTTTTAGTTCATATTTTAGTTGATAGAAGTTCCAATATGGCTTCTATTACAAAGGAAATCGTACGAATAGAATTTTGGGTAGTGTGAATCCATATTAGGACCATTTTTTGTTGCAGTGTTGTCAGTGTGGCATGTTTGGTAACAAGAGGTTTAAGGTTTAATACCCTATTTTGTAGTGACATGATTTCAATAGGATGGGAAATATTCAATGTTTCTGTAGGGGCCTGCAGTCGTAGTGTAGTGGGAGGGGATTAGGATAAGTACAAGATTATATGAAGGACTCGGCTACCCCTCATCATACCAGTGGTAGGAGTTCCACTGGAAGTTCAATCTGAGGTTAGGGACATTGATCCCTATTATAAGAACAATAGTACCAACTAGAAGTATTACCACAGGGGAGTCATACTAGATCCTATGGTAGACTGGAAAGTAATATGCATGCTATATAGTCTACTTGGGATAGTCTGGTTGCATGACCATCTACTATTAGAGGTTCGATTCTTGTATCGTATACCCTTTCCTTTATTTTTCTTAATATAGGATCATCATATTCCTTTATATATTCTATTTTCTAAAATGGTTTGGGATTTTTTGTCGAAATCTTGGCTGTTTTTTTTTTACCATCGATACATCATTTGGAGTTTGGTTAGAGAATATCAAATGTTTCAAGGCATGTTCTCTATATTTTAGTGTTTACCATATTTTTTGGAACCTTTTTTTTCTAGAAATGACAGGTTTAATTTTTTTTATTGGCATGTACTAGTTATTACTATTCCATGATCATATTAACTATTAACGAATGATAGTTAGATATCTATCTTCAGAAGGAGGCAACTATTTTCACCAAGGTGAGTGGGATCTTCAGGCCGGTCATGTAGGACAAATTCAATGCTGATTATATTATATAATGGCCTGCATAGGAGGTATTTCTCTAGACAATAGTGGAATGTAAAAGAATAAATTTCCTCTAGTGGTAGACCTTTTTTAGGATGTATTTCCAGATATGTCCTACAACTTAAAACCCAAGAGGGAGATCGAGTTCAAAATCAAGTTGGTTTCATAAGAAGAGACAATTTCTATCCTACCTTTCTAGATAGAACCAGTATAGTTTTTTGAATTGTTGGTTAAGTTGTATGATCTGGAATCTAAGGGTTTCATATGGACCAAGACATATCCATCGGGTTCCCCCATCCATTTCTCAAAGAAGGATGATATGGCGTTTTAGTTCTGAGTGTGCAATCTAATATTGAACCAGATGATAGTCAAGAACCGATATCCACTTTTGCGCATATAAAAACTAGTTGATTTGTTGATAGGCATTTGGATTTTCTCTAAGATTGACTTGAGATCAGGATATCATCTGTCAATAGTGATACCATCAGACATAACTCATACTTCTTTTAGAAGTAGATATGACTTATATGAGTTTGTGGTATTATTGTTCAGTCTTTAAAATGAACCAGTGGTATTCATGGACTTGATGAATAATATTTCCCATCATTTACTGGATGATTTTTTGGTAATTTTTGTCAAAGAAATCTTAGTGAACTCACTGTCAGAAAACAATCATCCCCAATATCTTGACATCATCTTGAGTACATTGAGAGAGTATCACCTTTATTCCAAGATAACCAAATTTAGTTTTTGGATTGATAAAGTGTACTACTTGGGTCATGTCATCTCAATTGTTGGAGTGTTAGTAGACCCAAATAATAGTTTAGAGATGGTATCTTGGGAGCATCCCAAGAATGACTTCGACGATTGAATATTTCATGGATTAGTAGGTTATTATTGAAATTTTATCCATGAATTCTCCCATCTAGGAGCACCAATGTTTGGGCTAGCCAAGAAAGTGTTAAAATTTATTTGGTTATATGTTTGTGAGATATATTTTCAAGAGCTGATGGGAAGGAAGACCTCATCACTGATCCTAATCTTAACTATACTGGGTAAGACATATACCATGTACTTTTATGTATCTAATTTTTGATTTGGAATAATTCTAATATAAGAGGATCAAGTGTATGCTTATGGGTCTAGATTGTTAAGACTTCATGAAAATCATTATCCTACCCATGATCTGGAGTGAGTAGTGTTTGTAAATTCCTTGAGATGCTAATGATAATATCTTTTGGGAAAAAGTTTTGTGGTCTATACAGAGCATAAGAGCCTTATGTACATCTCTTCCTAGTGGAACTTTAACCTTTACTAGAGGTTGTGGGTCAAGTATCTATAGTATTTCAACTTCAATATGGATTGTAAACCAGATAAAGGAAAAAATTATATTTTCCATGAGCTAAAAGGTGAAATCAATGGTATCGATGGAGTATTTTGATGAGTGGAAAATGATGACACTCTTTATAGATATGAATCTAGTTATTCAAGTGTCCCTGAGAATTGTACCTTTGATCTTGAATTATGTTATACCTATGATTTTATATCAAATCAAGATTTAGATGTTATACTATTTGGGAGAATTATCACTGAGGGAAATATTATATGGTGGGAAGCCACATTCGGGATAGTCTCATGGAAATTAAAATTATTTTCTTTTCCATGGCTGAGTATGGATTATGATGGGCTTAAGTGAGAATATAGTGAGGTAGTTTCATGCTAAAAGATGGGTTGTACAACCATTTTTGAGAAATATGTAACAAAATCTTCATATATAGTATTTATGGCCAAAAGTCATGAAAGAGATAGAGGGATTCATGGCCAGATGCTTCACCTGTCAATAGGTGAAGGCTGAGATTTAGAGGCCTTCTAGAATTATTGTAGCCACTTCACATTCCCGAATGTAAATTGTAAAATATCTCTATGGAATTCTTAATTGGATAAGTCAAGTCACCTCATAATAATGATGCAGTGTGGGTGATTTGGAAAAAGGTATCCCACTTTTTTTATCAGTGAGACCTTCACTATTTATGATCTGGGTCTTCTCTACATGCAAGAGATAGTTTGACAATATGGTGTTCTATGGAATATTTTTTCTCATATAGATCCTCATTTCACGTATCAATTCTTGAATGTTATTGAGAAATATATGGTATCACAAGTTCTTTTGAGTGTATCCTATCATCCATAGACTGGTGTCCAATCTAAATAAGTGATTTAGATTCTATACGATATGTTACAAGTTGATGTGCCAGATTTTGGTGGTTCACGTTTGAATTTTTTGGAACTTGTAGAGGTTGTGAATAATAAAATCTTCCAAGAATCAATCAAGTTGGAACCATTTTAGGATTTGTGTGGAAGGATATTTTTTCCTCTTTATTGATTAGAGGAAAGTGACTTGGTAATTATTGGACCTAGTCTTATGTAAGAGACATATGAGCCGGTTCAATTGATTAGGAAGTGGTCAGTGACCTCACAAAGCAGAAAAAACTATGAAGTCGAATGGTGGAGAAGACCTCTAGATTTTGAGGTGGTTTATCTTGTTTTTCTATAGGTTTATCCAAAGTTAGGGAAATGTTATATATGGGAATAACTAAATCTATCATATAGGTTTTTTGAGTCGTTTGTGATAGTTAGGAGGGTTGGTCTAGTGGTGTACCTATTGTGCCTTCCACAGTTCTATAGTTATATGCATGATGTATTTTACATATCACAGCTTGATAGATATCATCCTAACCCTTATCACATGATATACATTGATGACATCTATCTTAATGTATATGCATCTTTTGAGGATCATACAATATAGATTGTGGACTTTAGTGAGAAGTATCACCATTAAAAGACCATACCATTAGTTTTAGTGCAGTAATATCATGGGAATGTTCAAGAGGAGACCTGGGAGAGGGAATATGACATGGTGGAATAGTGTATAGACTTGTTCACACAGACCCCATAGTGATTCTTGGAGTAACTTGGGGACAAGATATTATATAGTGGGGAGGTTATAAGATCCTATATTTTTTTAGGTACATCCCTCTGAGTTTTTGTTGATCTGTTTTTAATTGGGTTTTGATTTATCCTTTGAACCATTTTGTTCAATCCTTTTATTGGGGGATATAGATATTTTTTTAGGAAAAATGACCTAATGTTTTTGGGTTGTATGTTTTTTCTGAATTAATAGATCCTGAGTATAAATTATTCAAAGGCCTTTAAGTGCTCTCCATGGAATTATAAACATTCAGAGGTTTTTTTGGGTTTTTCTATAGAATTTGGACTATGATCTATCTGTTGGAAAACATCATGTCATAAAGGAGTTACAAGACATGAGCCTGTCATTGGGAAGATGCTGTGAATTTTTTCAAAGCTGAAATGTTTAAAAACCATGAAAATATTTCATGTAATGAAAATTTGGACCTTTTCATGGGGATTAAACTAGTTGATAGGAACCAATCCTTCGAACAAATTGATATTATTTTTCCCATATGAGATGATTGTTCCCAAACTTCACTTTTTACTAAGGTGTAGTATAATGATAGTGTGGGGTCGATCCCATGGGGATTAAACTGGATGACAGGAACCAATCCTTCGCACCCTATGTGTAGGAGTCATCGAAAATTGGTCAAGTTTGGGAGTAAACTAATTTTAAAGCATTTAAGATTAATATAAAATAGAGAAAAGGGGCCACGATTAATTTTACAGTTTAGATAGAAGGATGGTCTCAGACTTAACTAAGAATAATCGTAATTTTTATGCTATGAAGCAAGAAAAAAGTCACTAATGGATTATAGTCAAACCAACTATACATATTCAACAGGTAGTTATTCCTTGGTCTAGAGACAGCTAGAAACCAAGAAGCATTAATCCTAGCCTCTAAGGCAGAAAGTAGCATATGTTATTGTTCATAACCTATTCCACTCTAATCAAATCAGGGTTATTCATTTAAACTCCCTATGGATGGGGTTTCCTAAAATAACTAAATATACAATTGTGGTATAACCTGATTACTAACCTTAGGGTTATCAAGTTAATAATTAATTATTTATTAAGTTTATACACCCCTACGCTTAACCCCTTCCTAAGCAGTTTATCCACTCATAGTAGAATAGATCAAAATAGGTAAAAATTGAAAACAAATTTAACATGCCAACATAATTTAAAATCAAGAAATTAAGGATATTTAATTCAAGAAAAAGAAACCTAAAAATTGAATAAATCACAACTTCAACCAAACACTTACTTGAAAAAGGAAACATGGAAGAAAGCAACAATGGTTTCTCATCCAATATCAATTGAAGCAGAAAACCCACATAACCTAGTATTTGAGATGTAAAAGGATAGATAATGCTATTCAAGATGATAAAAGGTTTTTGAATTTATATAAAAAAATAATTCTAATTGATAGAAGTTAACTTGGGAGAGAAGGGATAAGAGATGGAGAATAAATAATGAGATAGAAAATGAAAATCAAAGGAGTCTTCCCAATTAGGTCACTATTGTACATAGCTGAGACGTAAATACTCAGGGTATTATACGATGTTTAAATATATCATATCATGTAATTATAATACAATATTTTCTCTTCCAAATATTAATTTGGTGTGAATCTTTGACTAACTCTTTGAGATTTGGAAATTTTACTTTTCTCATGATATTTAACTGCTCTTCATGATGTTTTTTACATCGACGAAATCTTTATAGTGGGAATTGTAGTTAAAACATTACACAGTGTATATTTTATATTCATATAATATAATCATTTCATATCTTATTATTCCCTCACGAAAAACTTCAAGACTTGTGATGCATTCTGAATGACACTTACACATCATGTAAATGGATTTCATGATATATAATTATCATTTTTATCCAGTTTTCACAACTTTTCATTTAGAATCTTGAAAACCTATTCCATGTAATAATCAATATATACATGATTCATCATTAATTAAAACATTAATATTTATTATTTTAATGACTTTAAATGTCTATACAATTTCATTTTATCAAATTCCTCCACCCTTGAACAATTACTTGTCCTCAAGTAAAAAATCATCTCAATGTGATGGTCAAAGGTAAGAAATTTTTAATACAGGAAACATTCATTATAACTACGAAAATAAAACATGGTGCAAGTATAAAATTTCATTCTTCAAAATAAATCCTTCATAAAAAATCATTCATTTCTGATAGTTTAGTTCTGTAAAATTATTTTTAAACTTTTAGTTACACTATTAAATGTTCCTAAAATTCTGGACCCATTTTTTAATTTACCTCAAAATGAATTTTCACTCATAAATTGGGGTAAAATGAATTTATAGTTACTCTCATACTCTCACTACATGTTCCTAAAAATAGGATTTTATTTGTTCTACCGTCTCCAATTCATAAAGAAAAATACAAAATTAATCATGAGGGATTAATAAAAAAGTGATAATTGAATCTAAGGATATGGGAAGGTGGGTAAAAAGTGAAAATTGGGCTCAAAATGATGGTATGATCTAAAATTTAATGCATGATAATGGGAAATAGTGCAGTGATGTGGTTCCTCTAAGATCAAACCATGTACATGATCCAAACCGCTCAAACTGGTTTCATAATTGTATCAATTACATGTCAAACAAATGTACCTTATTCCAATTATTTTTCATTTATTTTTAATTTATTTTTTGAAAGTCTTGTTTATACCAAATCTCACATCCATCACCTAAAACATATGATACTTTATGGGATTCATTAATCTAGAAATGGTAATTTTTTATCTTCCTAATACACAACCCAATCATCTTTTTTTTTAATTTTTCAAAGGAACGAGATTGGAATAGAATGCCAAAAATTACACAAGGATCATAGAAAATTAGTCTTATAAGCACCATAATATATCTCGTTAGTAAAAAAATACCATGTACATTGGTTGAAAATTCCCCCACACGTGTTCACATTATAATCAGTCAAAACAATGTGAAGGGTAGGAAGTGATAATAATCTTGGAATAAATGTATCCTAAATAGGTCATTCATAGAAAATACAGGAAAAATAAAGGATAAAATGTATGGTGGGTCTCAAGAAAAAAGGGATCAACAGAGATTTTATCAATCATATTAAAATTTTATCTGTTCAGATATAGCATCAATATGATCTCAATGAATGTTCTGAGAGGTTTAAATCTCCCATGTTTCACTCAAGAAATATGCACATAAAAAAATATTCAATTGTAGTCTCATAATCCTCTCGGGAATGGGAGTAAACAAGAAAACCTAGGAATCACTCAGGGTATAAAATAAAGCAATAATTCAGTTAAGATGAATTTACAAATTGTTTAATTTTAATTAAATAATTAAACTCAACAATCATTATAAAAATCTAAATGGGAGAAAAAAACGTCTTTCCAACATTTTCTTTCTTAACATTAGCTATTTCTAAATGGGTAGAAGAATTTTTCACGTTTAGAGAATGCTTCCGACAAAAAATGTCTCATATTTAAATGAAAATAAGCAATATTTCATGTATATAGAAATTGATACTCAAGAAATATGACCCCCCATACTTATAATGATAGTGTTTCTATACTATCTATGAAAGTATCATGGGAAATAATGGAAGATAATGTATAGAAAAATAAAATGGAAATTTTGAATAGTGATGCTCAAAAATCGATAGATCCCTATAATGAGTGGCATGCCATTGGAAAACATGATCAATCATTATTTTTTAATTTGGATACATACATAATTGGTTAGAAATAAAAATCCTTAACTAGATAAAACAATATTCCATGGGTTTTAAACATTTTGTAATCCGAAAGATGGGAAAGTGAAAATAATGAATAGTTAATAATAGTGGATGAGTTATATGAAGAAATATGAGTACAAAATAGTTCCAGTTGACCAATAAATAAAAATAGAACTAAAAATAAAACAAAAATACTGGAACATGACTTATATTAAAGATAAAAAATTAAAAATAGGTTGCATCCCATAAAGTGCTAATAATTAAATCGGCATCTACAAAGAATGGCAGAAGAATAAATCAATAGTAGTTTATCTTCTCATAAATATTCTATCTCCTCCAAGAACTAGTTTCCATGTCATAATGTTCTCATTGTCACTTGGTAGCATTACCACCTCTGGATCATACCGAACATGGATCAGGTGTGGAGGAAAAACATTATTGTTTGTTGTGGTGGTGAGGGTTTAAGAGCACAAATATCTAGTGTTATCTCCTCAAGACGGTGCTTGACATTGGCCAAATACTGATTCATCCATAGATAAAGGGAATATAGTGATGAAACATGTGAATTTATGACTATAGGATATCCATAAGATATATACTTGGATACAATAATAATATAATAATTTGAAAAATAATCCAGGTAAAATAAAGAAAAAACAATATCACATCTATATAATAAGTGCAATGACACAACAATTAAAATGAAATAAAATAGTACAAAAATGATCACAAAGGAATTATAAAAAAATAGAGGAGTGGACTACCATATACTAAGAGTAATCAAAACCATCAAGATTCTCATCTACAGTCTGCTACCAAATATAAGGTTGTTGCAGTTGACATGTCTGGTCAATAGCTATAATATAAGAAGGGGATGGTGGATGAACTTGTGAAGGTGGTTTTATAACAACCCTTTCCTTTTTATTACATTCATACATGATTTAATTCATAAAATTACACTTAATATAACCAAAAATATTGATAAGTCAAGTGTATTTCAGAATTAGGTACATTACATATCAACTTAAAACATAAAATACAACATCTTTATTGAGAACTTCCTTTACATGGCCACACCATTCCTCTATACTTTACATTTCATGGTATAACTTGAGGATGTAAATAATAAAGGGGTGATCAATAAATCCAAATAAGGTAATAAAAATTGAATAAAATGAGGATGAAAATAAATTTTAGACAATAGGCTAATCAATGGATCATAAAATAAACATGAACAAAAAGGCCTGATATAGCATGATAACCATAACATGGAAATGTGGAAACAACTTAAAACATTGCTTCATAGTCCAAGGATAAGTTGAAAAGACATCATATTGGACAAAGTCCAATAATGGAATTAAGTAAAACACTGTCCCAACATGTTGTATCATGATAATAAAAATTTCCCAATGAATTGTAGCGCTATATAATTTTGGGCGCACCCATCACTTTCATTGGATTCTCAAGCTTAAGTGTTCCACATTGATCATAAATCATGGATTCATTCATCATCATAATTTATTCCATGATCACGGGGTGTGGAATACATAAATATAATTCCTTAATAAAAAAGACAAATGTTTATAAAATTGGACACCCTAGATAGGTAATGGGTACGGTATTCACTTGCACAATTGTTTTCGAATGGAGATTCACGGTGCAATTTTAGCAGCCTAACATCATGACATAAAAATTCATAAAAATTGTTTCTGAGATAAAAATAGGTATCTCACTATATATAAATTAAATTTATAGTAATAGGGTCATATAAATACTTGTCCCAATAAAAGGAATTTTGAAATTGAAGCTATAAAATAATAATTTAATTTGATGAAAGATGAGAAATTGAATAACTCTTATGAAATTTCAGCATGGTAACGGGTGAATGTGGGAGGTATTAATGAGAGATAAAGGGGTTTATCATCATTAAAACATAATAATGGAAGTATAAGGGAAGTTTTAAAACATACCCCTTCATTTTTAAATTAAAATAAAAGGGTGTAACAATATAAGGAATCTTGGATAAAAATGAGAAAATAAGGAATCCTTACTTGAGTGTGTGACTTCAAAAGCTTGAAGAGGGGATACTTGAGATATTGAGGAGCCTTGAGAAGATTAATTAGAGGGGAGGAAATAGTAGGTATGTGATCTATGTATATTTAGTGAAAATAAGTGGGATCTTTGTTGTTTTTTTATAGGAAATGAGAGTGGAATTCTTTAATATTTCACAAACTTGGGTTTTGAAATCGTTATAATTAAATATTAAAAACCATAATACATAAAATAGGTTTTCCCATGGTTTTTCTAATTTTTAGTGCAAAAAAGTATTTTTTATGTCTATGGGACAAAGATATTAAAATATTAACCTTGCTTATGTTGAGGTGTGTCACATTATTAAAGAAATGAACTTAAAATCATAAAATATGTTATACATTTTTGGAGGATTCACTATGGATTTATAAAATATGTCAATAATATAAAGTCATATTATTTTAAAGTTAGATATTATTTTTTGACGAATAATCATTTTATAGTGTTTATTACATCACTATTTGACCATTATGATGTCATAAAACACACTATATTTTTATTGTCTTTAATTTTTACCCAAAAATTCGTCTGTCTCATAAAATTATAAAAATTTAATCATTGGATAATTTCCATTTTCTAATTCAAAAAATAATATTCATTTTATCCGAATAATTTTCTAAATATTTAAATTTTCACTTTTAAAACAAAAATTGATATTTATTGATAATTGACGAGTTTTGACAAAAATTGTTTTTAAACCTTAATAAAAAGTTTATTTGGACTCATAAAAATTATATGATAATTTATATTTAACAATAATATTTTATTAAAATATTATTTATTAATTCATCAAAATAAGTTTTTTAATTCAATTAAAATATTAACCAAAAATACTATTTGTGATTTAAAAAAATAATAAAATGAGTATATGTTCATTATTCTACAAAAAAATAATGTACATAATTATAATGATATGGTCTTGATACAAACCCAATTATTACACTAGCATACATGCTAAGAGTAAGGTGTGTAATGGTGGGGCATTCATGGGGTTGTTCGGTGAATATGGTTTGGGTCGTGATCTCAATGAGCTTGAACTTCTCACATAAACAATTTCTCTCATTCTTATGTTATTGGATCTCAGCCTGGTTTTGGTCTATGGAAAAGTCCAAAAACTCTATCTTCTTTGGATGCTCCAATAAATGGCCTTCATAGGGAACAATCCTACTGGTTGAGGTTGTCACCTCCTTTTTTGGGTCGAAAGGATTTGTTAAAACCCCAATATTTATACTAGTCACATGATCACTATTCAACGGCTATATTATCAATGGTAATGATGCTTAATATTCATTTAAATAAATTTTTATATAATAAAACAAATGGAGTTAATGTGTTTTCTATATCCATTTTACAAAATAAGACATTTAATTAAATCAAAAGGGAAATTCCACATATAATATTTTGGGACGTTATAGGTTTGGTGGTGTCGACAACTACATAGTGGTGGTTGGTGGTGAGGTAATGATATTGAGTGTGTTCATCAATTTGGAAGTTGGATCAATGAAAGTAACCTCAATGGATAGGGTGGGTGTTGTTCCCCTTCCCAACTCGGCCTACTCTAATCAAAAATACCGCTAGGTAGTAGGGTATGGCAGATTCAATGAAATATTTGATGGGGTTGTTACTGTGGTAGGAGTGGTGCATGATGAAGGGATATAATAGGCTAGTGTAGTCTGATAGGATTTAGAGGATTATTATTATGTAGGGGTAGTGAAATGAGAGAGCTCTGAAAAAGGGATGTGTAGGTGTTGGGTAATCCAATAGAGATTCTCTATGATGTAAAGATTCATAACCCATAGATTTATAGGATATGATGGGGTGGTGGAGACGTAGGTAAGGTTTTGGTGGTAGTAAAGTAAGAAATATGGGTGGGGTTAGGGGTGGGAATGGAATGTGTGGGGGCTGGGCCAGAGGTGGTGGCTGGAGTTGATGTGGTAGGAGCTAGTGGCACAAGAGCCTCAACTCAGTTGGTGAGGACTCCGAAAGTGCATCCCAGAGACCCGAGTTCAAAACATGGTGGAGACAAAAAATTCTGGGGTATTGTAGCAGTACTGTAGCAATATTGTAGCAGTACTATAGTAGTTTGTAGCAGGTACTATTCAGCATTGTAGCAGCCAAAACTTTTCATCAATTTGGGCTTTCAGGCCACCGGTTTGGACCTCAGGTCCTTTAAGGCCTTCGGGCCACCTCATGGCCTTCAGGCCACCTTGAGGACTTTGGGCCACCTGAAATTTTTATTAAATGATAAAAAGACTCTATAAGGAGCATACTGTAGATGAGGATTCAGAGAAGGCACCTTCACCAGAGCAGAAGCTAAGAGGATTATTTTGAAAAATAGTGTATGCTATTTCTTTTAGTACCAGCCTATTCTTTCATGTGAACCCTATCAGAACAAGCCATGTAAAGGTGGATAGCTGATATCAGGGTGAATAATCTAGGGAGGATCAGTTCCAAGTGTAGTCTATATATTTTCTAAGACCTATGGGTCATGTAATCTCTAAATCCAAGGGGCCTTATAACGGTTCCCCTCATCCATTCAAAGGGGGTAATCAAAAATCAATAAAAAGAATGTCTTCGGGCCATTTGGGCTGGTAAAATCTAGTGAGGGGTTGGCTGCATGATCTCCTAGTGCCTCGTTATTAGCCTCATGGAGTCCTAGAGCCCATTAGTATATTTCACCATCCATGGTTAGTATATTAATCTTTCAAAGAAATAATAAGTTCATGGATTTCATGGGAATGGTCATGGTGAATGGAATGGATGTGTTAAAAAATTTTAGATAATAGGATAAATTGGTGATCAAAAATCCACCCATAATCATACCTCATGTCTACTACACATGTGATCTATGGTAGGAGGTGAAATTTGATTCAATATTCATTTTGGGGCCACCCATGGCAGTATTAAGGATGAGGATGTCCAACTGGATAATTTGTTTCATGATATTTAGTGTGAGAAAAATAGCATGTGGTAATGACCTATGATGAATGCAGAGCACTGTACCTCAGAGCTGTGTGGACTTGTAATTTGAGGATTGTGCCAAGTGTGATCATCATGAAAAATTATTCTCTAGAGCTATTTGGCATCATACTTTAATATCTCAATCTATAAGGTTAGTAATACCTCTGATGTGGTGAAGTCATCAGAATAAATGCCTATCCCTATGAAAAACTCTATGAAAGATAACTCATGTCTTTGTCCACCTAATTGGAATTGGTGGCTGTCGATGTCTACCTAAAAAAGTTAATAGGAACCCGAGGATCAATTATTGGAAGTTCTCTATGGTCCCATCGACAATGGATAAGATATGCAAGTGGTCAAGGAGCAAGAGGACTTCCAAGATGATGTGCAGGTGTGTGAGGATGGACATGTCAAAATATTTCTTAGTCATCATTGGTTTTACTATATAGGGTTGAGTGAAACATGGTGTTGGGGTCTGAAAAATGTTGAATGGGGTTAAGCTGGTAGAGAGAATCCCCATACGAACAACTTATGTCAAATGAGAGTACTCAAGGATATCTGGTGCTATAGATCCTAGAGAAGATATAGAGTAGGATGATGCATGAGGTGCAAGAGTTGTGACACATCATCAGTGCTTCATCAGAGGTGGATCAGCGTGCTCGGGAATAGAATCGGTAGACAGATTTCACTTTTTCTTCATGCACACCATTTTATGAGAAGGGCTAGATGTTGATGGTTGTAGATGGAGGAGAAGGAGCAAGGGGGAGGCATGAATTGGAAGTTTCAGGTGTGGCTCAAGTTCGAGCGGCGAGCAGTGGGAGAGTGGTGTGAGGTTGGGAGGGGTGTATATTCTGAATCCTATGTTCATTAACTAAACAACATTTAAAAAATTTATGATGTGTCTTACATTACACAATTTTTCATTTATATGATTAAAAAATAAGTTACGTTTTGAACCATACACATCATATATTTTGTTACACAATGTGTAATTGAGTCTTCTTAAACTATTTGGAACCATAGTATGGTATTTTTCTCCCAGTATTCCATAATATATCCTTAATCTTATTCTAACGTAATCTATCATAAGATGGCCATACATATTTTACCTCCCATTTAGAACTTCATTTAACATCATGATCTTTACTCTTTAGTGCTCAGAAGAATTTAAAGGGGATGAAACACCCGTCGTAGAAAAGTTCTTGATAGATTTTCAACCTTTGAACATTTAATTTGAAAGGTGGTCTACCATATTTCTAGATCATTATAGTCTTGTAAGGGAATACTTTAACATACTCGAAGGTTTCTAACCATTTTTATTTCATCTTTCCATTTCATATTTTTAATCTTGAGTGGAATAATAAGATTTTATTCCCTAGTATGAACATTCATCATGTTATGCACTGATAATTCCATTTATTTGTTTCATCTTCATAGATCTTGAAATTTTAATAAGAATCATTTATTGTCCCTTCAAATTAATCCAAATGAAGAATCCTTACTTCCCCAGCCTTTTGAGAATCCATATTGAGATTCTTAATTGCCCAATATGAATTATTCTCTAGTTATATTGTAAAATGACATGAATTCACATATATTAATCAGAAAGTTGTGGTGCCGATGTGTATTTCTGAGCAGTGCAGTATGGAAAAATAACATCAACTAATTTGAGGCTCTAGTCATTCCAACTCGTGTTCTGGGTATTTTACCATTTTTTTATTTCTTGATTTGACAATTCTACTTTACCACTTGTTTATGGGTAGTAGAGTGTTCATGTGTTATACTTGATGCTATATTTTTTAGTAATTATTTAATATTATTATTGGTGAACTGTGTTCCCTGATCACTAATGAGTATTCGAGGAAATATGAATCTTGAAAAAATGTTTTTCTTCAAGAAATTCTTGACCACTTTCTCTCTGTCATTAGCTCTAGTTGCTTCATCTACCCATTTGGAAATATAGTCAACATCAACAAGGATATAGAACATTCCATGTGAATAAGGAAATAGTCCCATGAAATCTATTCTCCATAAGTCTAAGATTTCAACTTCCATGATCTGGTTTTGGGGTATTTCATTTCTTTTTCCAATTGTTATTGTTCGTTGGAACTGATCACATCTTTGATAAAAATTCCTTACGTCTTGGTGGTGTGTGGGAATGAAAATTCTACTCTACAGAATTTTTACTACTATTTTTTGGTCTATAAAGCCCTCCATCTAGTTACATGTTTCACACTTCTAACACACTTTTTATCTCATCCTCTGGGATGCAGTACCATAATATTCTATCAGAAAAACACTTAAAAAGGATTGGTTCATCCCTGAAGTATTTTGAAACTTCAACTAGAAATATCATCCACTTTTGATAAGTGAGATCTAGTGGGAGGAACCCCGTAGCATGATAATTTTCAATGCATAAAAACCACATACATGCGTTTTTATTTATGCTATAGAGAGTTTCATCTGGGAATTTTACTTCGATGTCTATATCATCATCATCCATTACAGATGGATTTTGATGTAGATATAGATGGTCAGTGAAAAAATTTTCCATTCCATTGGTATCCTTGATGACAATGTCAAATTCTTGAAGAAATAGGATCCACTATATCATTCTTGGTTTGAAATCATTCTTAGTAATAAAATATCTTAGGGAAACATGGTCAGTGTACACAATTACTTTTTAGAAAACTAGATAGGAGATAAATTTCTTGAAAGAATATACAACAACTAAGAGATCCTTCTATATAGTTGTATATTTTACTTGATCGATATTCATCAGGTGAATGGAATATTAGATGAGTATAAATATGTGGTAGAATCGATGTCCTAAAACATTTCCAACAGCGAAGTCACTGGTGTCACACATAAACTCAAACTCTTTTTCCCAATCTGGTGAAATGATAATAGGAGTGGCTACCAGGATATTCATTAAAGTATTGAATTCTCTCTAATAATCTTCGGTGAATTAAAATAGAGTTTATTTTGATAACAGGTGTGTAAGAAGGTGGTAAATGTATTCAAAATCTTTATGAAGCGATGACAAAAACCTACATGCCCCAAAGAGATATATATTTACTTAATAGTGGATGGATCAGGTAAATCACTAATTTCCTTTATCTTAGTGGGGTGAAATTACCTTTCATCCTTGGAATTTTTTTTCCAAGGAATATGAATCCTTAAAACATAAATTGGATATTTTACCAGTTTAAAACTAGGAACTTCTCTTCATAGTGTTGCAAGACTAACTCAATATTTCTAAGTTTGACCTCAAAATATCTTCCTCAAATTGAAAATTCATTGATTAAAATTTCTACAAAGTCCTCTAACATATCATGGAATATATGTTTCATGCACTTTGATAGCTCATCGATGCATTACACATCCCAGAAAACATGATATGTAGGTGAAGGTAACAAAGGGACATGTGAATGTTTTTTTAGAGTGATCATCTGGGTTGACTAAAATCTAATTTTATCATGAATATTCATCATGGAAATATAATAATTCATTTCCTACGATTCTCTCCATCATTTTATCCCCAAATGGTATGAGGAAATCATCTTTCTGGGTTTCCACATTTTGGTTTATGTATTCTAGGCATACTCACCATCCAATGATGGAGCGAGTCATGATCATTTCATCTTTACTATATTTATCAACTATGAGGCCACCTATCTTTTTAAAAATGTATTTTGGGATCACCCACTCACTATCAAGGATTGAAAAAATTATTCCAGTATCCATATATTTCAGTAATTCCTTTGTAAATACCTACTTCATCAGTGGGTTGAGTCGCCTATGGGTTTTTCATTTGGGTTTCTCACCCTCTTCTAGTAAAATATTATGGGTTCAAAAAGCTAGATTGATCCCTTTGATGTCACCCACCCCCTATGAAATTGATTTCTTATGTATTTTTAAGACATTGATCAATTTTTCCTCTTGTGACTATGTCAGTTTTTGTTTAATGGTGACTAGTATTATAGCACTAGTCTCTAGTAAATAATACATGAGTGTAGTTGGGAGGGGTTTTAGTTATATTTTTTTTGGAAAAATGAATGAGGGTATGAATTTTTGGATACTGTACATTATAAGAGGTTCTATTTATTTTACTTACTCAAAGCCTTATCCCTCCTCCTCATCAAGGGATATACCTCCACTATCATGATTTGTGTTTAATTAGTCATCTCTTTCATCTGTTATAATGATATATTGGATTTTAAAAGAATCATCTATTTATTTTTCTAGTTTTTTCTGTTTGAACACATGTTGTTTCTCACCTACTCAGAATATTATTCTCGCTTGATTCATAATAATTAGTACCTTCCCAATGGCATGGAATGGTCGGCCTTGGATGATTTTAATGTCCCATTCCTATTCCATGTCCTAGATAAGGATGTATGATGGAAAAAAAACTTTTCAACATTGACTAAGACATACTTGAGAAGTCATTAGGGATACATTAATGATCATTCATCTAATTTGAGTGTAACTATAGTCGGTTTGAGTTCCTCAAGTCCCAGTTTTCATAATACTCTCATCGGCCGGAGTTTATTGTTAGCTCTTAAATATCATTTCTCTCCTCTAAAGTTACATTATCCTATTATCCATGGGGTTGAGAAACTTTTAGGTAATCTCATTTTCAATGTAATTTTATAATAGAAAATTACAGATCATTCTTAATTTAATAAAACTACTCCTAGTTCATTCATTTTCCTTTTTATTGGATATATTTTCCTTGATAAATTTCACATAGGAAGGAATTTAGTTTATTTCCTCAATAAATGTAATATGGATGTGTAATTTTTTGAATATCTCCAAAAACTCCTTGTATTTCCCTTGAATCCTTAATTTCTTCATTATTTATAGAAAAGTGAGAGGTGGTTTATAATTTCATGGTGTAATGTGGATTTATTCACTAGGTTTGTCTTTTTTCAGGGATTTTGTAAAAGGTGGTGCTTCTTGAGGTATCTCTTGATTAGTTTCATTTTATTTAATATAATATTCTTATTTTATAAATGTTGTATGTTTCTTGGATTCCTCATCATGTTTTTCTTCTCCTCTGCATGGTTTCTGAAAGTCTAAGACTTTCCCTCCCTATATAAACACTACATTTGACTCTTCCCTCAGGTATGTCTTTGTATTACAAGGTATAGTACCAGGTAATCTCTTTGAAGAGGTCTTTTAGGACTGACCCATTTGACGCTTGAGGTTATGAAGTGACACCCTTTGATTATTCATTTCTATCTCTTGGGTGTTCATCCACTGATCAATCATTTGAATAAATGATGAGATTAGATTCTCTAAATTTGTATGAAGAGGAACGGACGGTTGTGGATGTCTTGGTGAAGCTGGTTGAAATTGTTTTTGTGTTTAGGAGCGAAGGGTTGATTCATTAATCGTTGAGTTTTTCTAGGCACATAATTTATTGGTAGATATCCTATAAGTCTTAGATTCATGAATGTTTCTTGAACAATTATTTTCTAGTAGTACCCTTGATTATTTTGTTGTAGTTGTTGAACTGACCTCTGTTAGTAACACTATTGCAGTTTCGAAAATTTTTTATTTTGAGGATAGTAACTAATGTAAATAAAATCCTGGATTTTTCATTCCTCCACACTTTCTGTGAAGTCTTTACATAGGTGTCGTACACCACACATTTTGTAGGATATAATTTCCATTACAGGATAAAGATGGGGAGGTGGTGCACCACGTAGCTTAAAGGATTCCATCTTCTTTGGTTAAGAACTCTACTATTGCAGGTTGTAGATTATTTTCTTCAACATGGTGGATTCAGCACTGGGGAGGCCCATGATCCCTATACTATAGACTGGCACTATGATAGACATCATCTAATATTTCTCATCTAGCCTTAGGTTTTTTGAACATTATCCCTCTATCAACAGTGGCATCATCAAATGTGAGAACATATGGTTAGAGGCCTTGATAGAAAGTTTGGAGTTGTATACACATATCAATATCATAATGTGGGAACTTATGGGTGACTTCCATCAAGATATACCACACTTCCCATGATGATTCTCTATCATTTTGTGCAAAATTCTGGTTGTCATTCTCGAGTTTCCAAGTCCGGATAGGCAGGAAGTACTGGTCCTGAAATTTCATCACTATAACACCGTAAGTCATGATGGAATCAGTATCATGAATTTTTATCCCATTCTTGTATCAATCACATTGGGATAAATTAAAGCCTCTTAGTCATATAGAATCATAAGATAATCTCTAGTTTAAAAAGTTATCAGAGACTTCCAAGAAGTTGGAGATATGTTCGTGGGGATCTTCACTTTGAAGCCCACTAAACTGGACGATATTTTGGATCATATGAATAAGTCCTGGATTAATCTTGAAGGTTTTCTCCTGAATATATTCATGTAAAACACGAGTCATAACACCATTGATTAATGGAAATTTTTAATTCATAATGGTGTATTCTTGTTTCACTGGTTATTCTCCATGTAGTGCGGGTTGCATATTTTTCATGTTGGATTGATCGAGACCTAAAATATTTTTTCAGTCAACCATTTTTGAATGTTTTCATGCTATGAGGAACATTTTTTTACTTTAGTCTCAAAGTTAATCATTTCTTGAGTTTCTAGGTTCCTTTAATGATTCTAGGGGCTATAATGCATGCACTATGTCAAAAGGGGGAATGGGTGAGGTAAAAGGTGAGGTAATCCTAGGTTCTTTCCATAAATTCCATTTCAAAGCATAGGTTTTTTCCCATCAATGGTACAAAAATTTTATTCACCCACAGAATCATTTAATTTATTCAAGTTATGGTCATATTAGATTATTATTATTCCTAAACAACACATTATTGTAATGTTTAGTATAGAGATAGTTTGGGGTCAATCCCATAGGGAATGAACTAGATGACATTATCCATGATTCTAGCACCTATGTTTTAGAGTACTCACAAATTGGGTGTGTTTGGGAGTAAAATAATGAAAAGGAGTTTGGGATTAAGATTAGAGAGTGAAAAGGGATCAGGATCAATTTCAGAGTTCTGAAAAAAGGATAATCTTCTTCTTAACTAGGAATATTCCTAAGGTTTAGAATTTGAATAAAGCAAAGGTCGCAAGTTTAATATCTTCAAACCAACTAGATCTATCTAAGAGGAATTTATTTCTTGGGATATAAATAGGTAATAACCTAGTTGAATTAAGACTATCTTCTAAGGAAGAAAGTATCATAGGCTATTGGTCATAACTTATTCCATTCCAATCAGTTCAGGGTCATCAAAACAAACTCCCCATGGTTAGGGTTTCCTAAAATTATTAGATACAAAATTATTGTTTAAACTGATTAATAACATTAGGTTTACCTATTTGAGAATTAAATATTCATAAATTTTAGACACCCCTACTCTTGACCCATACCATAAGCAGTTTATCCACTCATTGTTGAATCAATAAAAAGATGGTAACGAATTTAAAGCATATTTAACATAAAAATAACAATTGAAATCAAGATGTTAAGTATAATGCATTCATGAAAAATAAACATAAAATTATAATTGATCACAACTTCACCCAATCACTTACTTGAAACAATAAAGAAGGAATAATGTTGTGAGGGTTCATCATCAAACAAGGATTGAAATGGTAAACACAGGTAACTCGATATCAATAATTTAAAAGGATGGAGAATTCTTTTCAAGTTGATAAATGTTTCTTCCAAAGATGTAAAACAATAAGAGTGATTGATGATAGTTGAGTTTAAATAAAATGGATATGATATGGAGAAGATAGAACAATAGAGAAAATGAAAATAAAAGGAGTATTCCCAATTATTTTGTTGTTATGTGTGGATGATATGTGAATACTTGGGGTATTACATGACATGTAAATATATTAATTTGTGTAATTATAATCCAATATTTTCTCCACCAAATTTGGATCTAGAATGAATCTCAAACTAAATCTTCAAGATTTGGAAATTTGATTATTTTCATGATGTGAAATTGGTCTTCAGGATGTGTTTCTTCCTTCAACAAGATCATTAATATGGGAATTGAATTTTGAAAATTACATGAAGTTTATTATAGATTTATGTCATGTAATCATTCCATGGTTTTTAATTTCTTCATGACTTGCTTCAGGACTTTTGATGTTCTATAAATGATTCCTACATGTCATGTAAGTGAATTGCATGATGTGTGATGATCCTTTTTCCTAGTTTCCTCAGATTAAACTTTAGCATCTTGAAAACATATTCCCTATAAAAATCGACATATACCATGATCATTATCAGGTAAAACATGAATATTAATTAATTAAATGATTGGAAAATGTCTACAAAATTTCATCATATCAAGAGAGCTTAGCCCGGTTATGTTGTAATGATTATAGGGCTTAGATCAGTTATGCTAAAATGATTATAGGAAGACTTGGTCTGGTATAATAAAATAATTATATAGAGGAGTTGGTCCAATAATAATTAAATGAATATATCAAGGGTGTGGCCCGGTTATGCAAAAATGATTATATAGAGGGAATGGTCTGGTTATGTTGTAATACGAATAGGGATTGTCCTAGTTTTGCTAAAATTATTATATATAGGTCCTTTCTTATGTATGTTATTATACCATGGAGTTTTAGTTATGGTTGGAATGGTAACTCAATATTCTTCGATATATTCTAGAATAGTATAGAATCAAGTTGAGTGTTATATTGTATTAATGGATCAATTCATACTCTTTTTAATTTCTTTATTGCATACACTTAAGATCATACTATATTTGTTTATAAACGGTGATGTTGAGCTACTGAGTTATAATCACACCCTATTCAGGCCACCATTTGGTACCTAAAAAGATTACATGGATGTAGGTTTGGACAAGTGAAATGGACCTTATTTTTTATTTTTGCTTACTAGATGGGTTGGATATTTGATACGAGATCGATATGGCATTCGGGACTAGGGTATTTTTGAGTTAATTTTTGTTAGCTTCATCTTTATCTATATTAATTTCATTTTAAGATTTAGATACACTCAAACCTCTCATGACATTATTTTTTGTGTCGTTGGATCAGTCAGTTTCATTCAATATTTGTTTTATTAATGGTTGTTGCACTATTTCCTCTATTTCTATTACTCTGATATTTTTTTATTTCCATTGTATTGAAACTTTGTGCCATGGTTTACAGTCTCCCACCTATGTTCTCTACACTCCCGCTACTAGTAGACACCCTCTAACGTATGGGTAGGATCACTTGAGGTCTATTAAGCAACATGATTTGTCCACATGAGAGGGTCCTTGGTTGGGGAATGTTATAATATATATGTATAAAAATTATATAATATGAGTATAAATATATAATAAATTTAAATAAAAACTACATACTTAATATATTTATATATTTTATTATATTTTTATGTGTGTGCATGTCAATATATATATAAATACATAAATATATACAAACAAACATATAATTATAAATATGTTTTCATATTGTAAATATATATATAATAGAAATTCTATAACTTGAATATAAATATATATATTCAAACGTGAATATATATATATATATATATTTATGTGTGTGTGTGTGTTTATTTGTATATATGTATTTATGTATTTATTTATTTATGTATGTATGTATTTATGTATCTATGTATGTTTGAAATTATATTATTTGAATTTAAACATATTATAAACAAAAGTATACATTGGAAAAAAAATATTAAAAATATTTATATATTTATAAATCATATTAAAAAATATATAAATAAGTTTATATAATATTTTTATATATATTAATCTATATTATTAATATAAAACCACTGATAAATGAAATCCATTATTATAGCTAAATAAAACATTGATAATGGCTAAACATTATCAATGCTGAAAAATGTTTTAACAATCGGTATACTTTTATTAGCATCATTTTTTTCACTGATAAAGGTTCCTTTTTCAGCACTATCATCTACCACGGATAAAATTACTACCTTTGTCAAAAAAATTTGTTGGTTTTGATAAAGGGTATCCCTAGATATAGAAGAATCTATAATAGTAAAATTAGGGATGTTGATATATTTACACTACTACATATATGGTTTTTAAAAGCACTAGAAATATCTTTTATCGGTGCTAAAAAAGATCTAATGTGCTATGAACCCTTAAAATATAGTCACTTTTCATAACTTTAAAAAAAAATAGATAAATTTCCCCTTTATCTAAACTAAAAAACAACACTGAAAAAGGATTCCATTATATGCACTCCATTTATCAATGATAAAGGAATTATTTATCTGCACTAATGCTATCAATAGTAAAATCCATTTTTAGTTTTTATAAAATGCTATCAATCTACATCCCTCCACAACAGTTGATACAACCCAATTTAAATTTCCATATAAATATGAAATCAAACATAAAAAAATTAAAGGTACATTTCACCAACATTATAATATAAATATTGCATTAAATAATTTTAGTACAAACAATTTCTATGATGTAAAAAAAGTAATTACAACCAAAACAAAAATGAAAACTCTCATAGAAAAAATTTTCTAATGATCAAGTAAACCTATTCAAAAAGAGGAGTTTTCCAGTAAAAACAGTTAATATTTTATTAATAGTCCATCAAAACAAAAAAATAATAATTTAATGGTTATATAATCCATTATAATTTTCAATTGGAATGATATTCAATCATTTTTTATGAGTAAAAAATTAGAAATCAATTTTTTTTATAAAGTATCACAAAAATATGAGCATGTTTTCCCATTTTTTAGTACGATATGATTTTTTTTGAACTAAAATGTCACTTTTAAATGATAACATTCACTTTTAGTCAAGCTAGACACATCGAGTATTGGATTCATATACAGTTAATTCCTATATTTGAAAAATTATTTATTCACAATTTTCATAAAATTTTAGGAAAAAATGAGTGGTTTTCCTATTTTGAGTATGTGATATGCATTTGGAACACAAATATCAATTTTAAATAAAAACATACACTTTTGTTCATATCCACAATGTTGTGCTTCAAATTGACATGAAGTTTATTCCTAAACTTCAAAAATGAATCAAAAATATTTTTCTGAAAGTATCATGATTATCCTACTGCATTGGCTTGATATTGAATATGGGACAAGTGTTTGGAACTAAAATTTCACTTTTAAAATTTAAAACACACATATTTAGTCATTCCTTCAACAATTTTTATCATATTGATATGTGATTAATTCCAAAATATCATAAATTAATCTTGGAAAATTTTCTTGAAGAATCAATACAAACCATGTATGTTTGATCTGTTTCAAATATGTGAAACATATTTTGAACTAAAATGTCACCTTTTGATGATAACATGCAATTTTTTTCATATTTGGCACACCATGTTTTTTATTGTTCTATAGGTCATTATTTCACTTCATAAATGAATTATTTAATTTTTTAAAAAATGTCAAGACAATATGAATTTCTTTTCTTGATTTTGTGTATATGACATGTGTCTTTAACTAAAGGATCAATTTTTAATGAAAACACCCTTTGTGTCATGTTGGAAATACCTTTTGTATGATTGATGTATGGTTGATTCCTACACATATAAATTGAATTAATAATATTTTACCAATGTGTTATGAAAATTGGAGTCCATTTTCTTAGTTTTGAGTATGTGGCCTTCATTTTGAAGTAAATTGTCGCTGTTAAAAATGAAAACACACATATTCGGTCATTCCATCACTGATTTGTGTTAGATTGATGAAAATATTATTATTTTAAATCACAAATTAACCATAGATAATTTCCTAAATTATGGATACAATTAATTATTATTTTATATTTTTAAAAATATGATATTAATTTTGAACTAAAACATAACTTTTAAGTAAAAACATGAACACTCAATCATAATGGCCACACCATATGTCATATTGATGTTATGTTAATTATTACCTATCATACATGAATTATAGATCATTTTCCTTTAATTTCCTTAAAATACAAGTTATTTTTATTATTTTTTATAATATGACTTGTGTTTTGAAATAAAATTACAATTTTAAATAAAAAAATGCATTAAGTCATATCGAAAATAATGTGTGTCATATTGAGGTTTAGTTGAATCTTGAATATAAATAAATTAATAGTGGTTCATTTTTCAAAATTTTAATAACAATATGATCATGATTTTCACTTATGAGTATGTTTCATTCGTTTTGAACTAAAATGTCAGTTTTAAAAATAAAAACATGCACTTTCAATCATTCAACCATAATATTTTTTGGATTGATGTATGGTTAATTACTACACATCAAAAATGTGTCACTTATTATTTTTATAAATTATCATGAATATATTAGTGTGTTTGTTCATTTTTTAATATGAAACACATGTTTTTAACTAAAGTGTCACTTTTAAATGAAAACATAAAAATTCAATCATACTAACCACATCGTGTGTTTGATTGAAATGTAGATAATTTCTACATGTCAAAATGAATTTTATATTTTTCTCTAAAAATATCATCAAAATACATAATTATTTCCATGTTTTAAAGATGTGACATGAATTTTGAAGAAAAATGATAATTTTAAATAAAAAACATGAACTTTGAGTTTGGAGGGTCCTAAAAACATTGAAAAGGGAAAATATAATCCCACAAGCACTATGTAGAAAGAATCAAGCATTCCCATTGGACCGGCCAAGAAAATAGATGAAAATTGAATTGAAAACTTCAGAAGAAACTTTAATAAAATTCATTTCTCAATATTTGTAAGCGACCCACATATCATCCACTTGAATGGTTCATGGAACACATGAATTGTGAACCACCAGTATGCGGAAGGACCCATAAGGAACTGGCCCAAGGGGCGATGGCCAATGAACCTAGGAAGCCACCAAATACATAGTTAGTGGAATAAAGCGCAAGAAGTCCATCCCCATATCATCCCTCAAACTCGACAGATGACGGATGAAGTAAAGCGTTAAGGTTCTGCGAACCATGACTCAAGAGCTGTAGCCTCCACAAACCCCAATTGTTCAATTCTTCCACAGGTTAAGATGCATCTTCATGAGCTTCTGTAAATGCTGCTGCATTCCCATATATATGATTATCACAGTGCTCTATAAAAGGAACACAAAAGTAATTGATAAATGAAGGAAAAAGAAAGTAAAAATAAGACCCAATATATTGGAAGAAATAATTCAGAGAGGAATCCAGAATCTGTTTTTAATCATCGACGAAGTTCAAACTACGAACCACGTTTCCACAAGTATAACCAACTACAAACCATAAAAAGAAGGAACATAAAAATAATGGGTAAACTGTGAACATAATTTGTGTCATCGTGACCTAAAAATTCCTTGATGATGAAATCCCTATGAAATACAGGTTCCATGATCCTCCTACAATACAGCACTCAACATAGTGCATCATTATGTGGATCGAACCTCGCACCGTGTACTACATCAGTACATGGATGGAACCTAAATCAGTGTGACTGACCGCATCCAAGACCATGTACCACTTTGGAACATGGTGGTCCATACCCAATCCAGCATACTTCTTCGGTACATTGAATAACCCTCTACCCACAAACCACTACATTATGTGGAGCTCCCCCATCCCGCATAAGAAAAATAGTACCCGGAATGGGGAGTCATCGGGTGTCCTTCCCTATGGCTCCAATCTCACCCCTACTCTACCATCCAGTCCTCTGTAGATCCTATATGAACCAGTCCTCCAACATTAGGCCAATGAATCCTCCAAAGCCATCGGGCCCGTATGATCAGATCATCGAGCACATCGGCGTGCCACTTTGAGTCTACATACCCATGGTAAAAAGAGTCACAAAGGCTCTCCCCACAAAAATCTGGATTCTTGGGATGTTTGTAAGTCTAAATTCCCTTGGTAACTCGGAGTCCAACCTTGGGAAGTAGACATGAGACACCCCATTCTAGGGATTAAGGGTGATCACTTGTTTGTCCATTCAATACAGAATGGTGATCAGTCAAAAGAATCATGGTTTCTCCTCCCTTTGTTGAGAGGTGACATTCCTCCCCTTTTTCGGAGTGCATTATGAAGAACTCCCACTGAGTTAAGTCCATAATCTTTTGAGATCTAAGCCACATGAAGAGTAGGACCTTCTCACCTACCTAGTGTCTTCAATGCTCGGTATCCACCATACTGATTAAATATAACCACAGAAATGGAATTCTCCACACAGTGGAGGCCGAAAGACAAGCCCTCTAGTCTACAAAGGTTTTCCAGCTACGGCAGGCACCTCAACACAATGCATTTCTTGGGGTTGTCTCGAACCATTTTTGGGGAATGTCCTCAGAACGTGACAACAAGTATGTATCTTATCTCAGAAAGTCTTATCATGTTGATGTTGACTACTTCGTCTCATCTTCACAACGGTTGTACTTACGGGACCCTACCAGAGAGCATTTCCGCCAAAAATGGATGACCAAGTATCCTCATTTTGAAGAGGATCTTATGTTGAGGGCTCATGTTGAAGTAAAAAAGGAATGGACCCCTTAGGCCACCCACCAAGGGTGGCGAACAAATAATTAGGAAGATGATATCACCTTGATTCTTGTGGAGGAACTCTATCGTACACATGTGGTAGCATTCAACAGGATGACATACAACTATGTCCCCTTCCATCAAGAGTTCCATAGAAATATATGGGCATAATATGAGCACATGCACATTCCTGCTAGTGCTTTTTGTTCCTGTCTTGTAGACAGAGCGGACAATTATAGGCAGATGCGGATATCTTCCAATGCACAAGAATCCCATCATCTAAATTGGATAGAAACCAGCAACAGGTAGGAACAAAACATGGTTATTTGTATCAATCCCACCATCCAGATAGGGCGACAAACAAATATGAGCATATTTAAATTCATGCGGATGCATATAAAGCCCGTGATACAAATACAGTGGCAATAGGGAAGATGAAAATTCCTGCTCATGAATATGATGCCCACCAGTCAAATACGATAGCAACCGGAGAAGAAAATCGATGTCAGACTCATTCCTCTATCCCGATATAGTAGAACTTCCAGTATCTAATAGAAACCTATGGAGGATCAGAGCTGTAAAAAACTCCTTATCCGATATTAGAATGGGCCTTCATACCCGTTGCATCCAATCATGTATTACAACACATCATGAAAATGATGGAAGATGAGACATTGATTCCAGACCAAATCCTCTAAGCATGCCACGATATCATTGCATCGGAGACAAAGGCGAGAAACTAGGCCCACGAACTGATTTATTCAAATGGAATGACTTACTCTCAAAATGGGTTAGTCACTATGTGTAACACACTAAGCTTCCATAGTATGTTTCCCTTTGAATAATGCATTAGCTTGCATTGTAGACAATATGGAGTTTTAACACACCACGACCAATCAATCTAGCCGTTATGAATAGTAATGCCCACTTTTTAAAATTTTATAAATTTTATTTTTCAAAATGGACTTCATTTTTTGATTTGGAATATCCAAATTATCATACGGTGAATTTTTTGTATTTTTCTAAAAACTTTCAATTTTTGATGAATAGTGAAAAACACTACGTTATTGTTTAAAACCGACTTTTATTTTAATAATTATTTATTTTATTTTAATTTATTTCAGGTCAAAATAGATACATAATACCTATATATGTTCAATTTAATTCATTGGAGTCATTTTATAATAATTTTAGATATATTAAATGTTATTGAACTTTTTACCGTCTTTTACCCACCTTCTAGGAGCATTTGAAAATTTGCATAAAACATAATTTTACTACTTCTATGAGTTGAATTTAGAAAATCTGAGAGACACGGTTGACATCATTGAATAAAATTTTGTTTAATAAGATTAAAATAATTTTTGGTGAAAAGTAATTTTTGACTTTTATTTACCACGGTTAAAATTAAATAGGGTATTTAAGGGTAAAAATGATATTATAATTACCCTAACAAACGTCCTAATTCAATTAGATAATTTTAATTCGACCAAAAACAATATTATAAATAAAATATGATCCCTTTTTGTCCACTTGGATTAGTTTAGAACATTTATTATTATTTTATTTAAAGAAGAGTTAAAAGTGTAAAATTCAATGTTTAACAACTAAATAAATTTTAATATAGGGTTATAGATAAGTTAAATTAGAATATATATATTCATTGGAAATCTAAAAATATTTCCCATATAATGGTATTTTATTTATAATTTTTAGACATTAAATAAATAAATTTATTTATGACACAATGATGATGCAGTAATTACCTTATTAATGAAAGATTAAAATAACTTATATTATAAATATCCAAATAAATGTAATTTGAGAATTATGATGAATTAAACTAATTTTATAGGTTAATATTACATGTTGGGGTTTATTAAAAAAATTATTTGAATTGATAAAGTTTTTATAGCTTTAAAAAAATAAAATACTACATACTGTCAAAATTGACATAATTTAGGTTTTAAAAAAATACTACATTATTAATTTATATAATATTCCTAAAAATCTAATGATTTTACAAAGGACTTATATAAGTATATATATATTAATAATGAACTACTTGGAGTTATATGGGTTGTTTATAGTAAGTTTATTAACCATATAATATAAAAATACAAAGAGACATGGTAATTGTCAAACTATTTATCTAAGAGATAAATCTAAAAGACAAGGTTAATATGGTGACCTAAACCTTTATAAAACCTATTGGTTGAGAGGTTTTAGATCCATACCTACCTTATCCTTGAAATAAATAATTTTTTATCCATTAGAAACCGAAAAGTACTTTATTATAAATTAATATTTCAAGATTTTCCTAAGGTGCCCCTCACCCCTCTTATAAAAGGGCACTTCCCCTTCTCTCAAAATCACACATCCAAATCCATTTGGATTGGCCAAATACAACCCAAATATCCTTATAACTTCTCTTACATCAACCTAGAGTTCTTAATATTATCATAAAGCTAACCTAAGGAGCCATTTTCATCAACTCAAAAGGAAACCCGTGAAGAAGAGGTAATAATTTCACCAACCACTTTCAAGTTCTTTTCTTCTTCCACTTCCTCTTTATTTGTTGTTTCTGTACCATAATAATAAACCCAATACCTCGTACATATTTTGATGTTATTATAAATATTTTACAACCATATTTTTTATTCTATTCATCCTATGAATGACAAATTCACCAAACGTGCGTACGTACGGCTTACCATCTCCACGTCGTGGTGTAGTTTGTTATTCAAACACTTCATTGTTTTGGATGGGTATAATAATGAGTATAACTGATGTAAACAGTAAATATAAAATTTAAATGATTCATTGTATATGATATAATATCTAATTACATACGATTTCACCATCAATATAATGATATTGTTGCTCGTGCGTACGTACGAATTACCGTCTCCACGAACACGATGAGATTCATTCCCCATCATAATAATTCAGGAATAATTTTCATTTTATGATTAAAAATATTGTTTATGAAAATAATATAATTCTATATATTAATGAAATAAATCCTATCCATAACAAATATGGCTTATGTAACCAATCATATAAAGGAAAACAAATCGGTTAACACCCGAAATGATTATACTACTAAAATATTATTAATAAAGCAATATTAGAGGATCATATATGATATCATATTTATGTATATAGTACTTTTATAATTTAATAACAATGTTTTAACTATTATACAAGATTTTAAGATACCATTGACTATGTAACGGTACAAGATACGGGTAAATTTTACAATCTCTTTACTTATCTGAGGTTGTTAATAAGTAAGTATCTACTGGGACCTCTTTATCATCCACATCCGTGTTTTCTTAAAAATGTAATTCAAAACATTTTTACTATTTACTAGACTATGTGTTAAAGTCATTTATACCCTTATATGACCATATATGTTTTGAAAGTAATCTTTTTGTCGTTTTCCAAACAAGGTACTTTATGACCTTTTCGACAGAATTAAGGTAAGGATTTCTTTTTTTACCTTATACAGCGGGTGCAGCTATTTTTCGTGGTTATAACATCGTCGAAGATTATCATTCAAGCTTATAATAATATTTTCAAAATAAATGTTTTCTTTTATAATTATATTACTATTAATTCATTTCAAAATATAAAGAGATATTTTTCTTAAAAATTTTTGATTTAATTTTTGTCAACATCCTTTGATGGATTTTAAGCTTGTTTGTAGTTGATATGTTATGATACAAAACATCCATATTGTATTGAAGGTTTTGTGATATGTTTGACTTTGGATGTGTCATTTTTACACCATTCGTGGTATATAGATAAAGTATTGGCATTTCGTATGATAGTTTTAATATGAATGTTTATGTTATGTTTAAACCATTCATATTAGAAATGCATTGGACTTAGTAAGTGACAGGTGGAGCCCAATATAGCTCCTCGATGCATCAGTAGGTATCATGAGACAATCTAGTGTCTTGTCACAAGGCCTTGAAAAAATCTTATTTTTAGTCTTGGCACAAGGCCTTGACTATATGGTTATGAAGTTTGGTATTATGCATTCCAACATTATGAAATTGGCTATTGTTATTCCATGTGATTATTCGACTAGTGGAATATCCATGTGAATAAATAAATGGAATTAATTGATTTATATTGGCTATATTATGCAGAATTTTATGTTTAAAATTCTTATGTTTTAGTCTTATCCATTGCCTTAAATTTTTATGATTATTTATGAAAGTTTCCGCTATATTGTTATCCTTACTGAGCATCTGAGATCACCCCTTTATATGTTTTATTTTTTCCAGGATGCGAAGAGGTATATTATGATTGGCCTGTAGGGATAGTCTAAAGGATAGTCTAAGGGATAGAAATTTTGTAAATGGAGACAATGTTGTTGTTGTTTTTCATTTTATATGTTAATGTGAAACATATGAATTTATCTAGTACTTCTAAGAATACTAAACTGATCGGTCTTTCAGGATTTGATCCCCTGTGATCATTACAATGTTATGTAATAATGAACCGACTCTGGGATTCTGGGGTTGGGGCATTATAGTTGGTATTAGAGGAAGTTTAGTACAAACCTTGGGAGCTAAATTTAGAAAAACTCTTATTAGAGAACATTACCCTAAGATAGACTTTGAGGATTAGTATATAAGAACTTCTTAGAATTTTGATTATATAGAGATTTTGTGAGTTTTTCATGAAATACATCTCTGCCTGGAAACCAGCAGGTAGAGGCGGCTCTAGAACAGATGTACCTAGGGGTAAAACCCAAAAACACTCCTTTGAGCTAGACTGGAATGGGAACTGGTGCACGATAATGGTCCTTGTTGCACCCTTGGTTAGGACACTCCTAGTGGATATGATTAGGATAATTCACATTTTCTTTAAAAACCATTATGAAGGATTTATGAGTATATACCTCCTCAAAGAGAACATTTTTATGATTATGGATTATATCCATAAACGGTTCAATTTATGTTAAGTGTTTTACAAGTTTGGAATTATGTATTGTGATTCATAAACTAATCTACTGTATGCCATTGTTTAGAAATGGAACCTAGTGGAAGGAATTCAAAACGTATCAATGCACATAATCCATGTAGGGATTTCCCTCCTAATCAAGATAATTATAGTGGAGCTGGTGAAGCAACTTGTTCTGATTAGCTTATCACCATACTGGGACAACTCACTCAGGTTATGAATAATAACCTTACCCGTATGGAACACCCTGATCCATAATGTGGAGGATCAATGTTAAACTGCTTCATGAGGAAACAACCACAAACATTTAGTGGGAGTAAAAATCCATTAGTATATGAGCAATGGATAAATTCCATAGAGAAAATATTACATGCTTTGGGGAGTTGCGAAAGGGAAAAAATTGTCATGGAAATTTATCGCCTCAAGGGAGATGCAGATCAATAGTGGACATTAATCCAAAAAAAAGATGAATAACTATAGAATATGGAATGGAGGGATTTTAAAGAGATTTTCTTAGAAAAATACTTTCCTTGTGACCATCGAGCATATATGGAAAGACAATTTTTGAGTCTGAGGCAAAAGGAGGATGAGAATATCGCAAAGTATGATGTTAACATTACAAGGATAGTAAGGCATGCAATAGATTATATACGTAACCCAAGGAGTAATATTGATAGATTATTTTATTGGTTAAAACCATTTCTCCATCGAGCATTCATCTCACAATCCTTCCTATCATATAAATATATTGTCTCATGCGCTATCAAGACAGAAAAGGAATTATCAATGTCTTAAGACTTTAAATAAAATCAAGAGAAAAAGAGATCTGCTGAACACTCTGTAAATGGAAATAAGGGGAAGAAGGGAAATGTTGAATATCCATCCTATGGTAAATGTGGGAAGAAACACCCTGGTACTTTCCTGAAGAGAATGGGTGTCTGTTACATGTGTGGTGAAAAGGGCCACCAAGCTCATGATTGCAAGGGGAAGAAAGAGGTGTTCAATTTTGAATGCTACAATTATATAGAAAATGGGAATTATGAAAATGAATTTCCTAATCTCCAAGGGAACATACCTCAGAAAATTCCAAGGGAGAAAGGCCAAGCTTATACGATCCCTACTACTGAGGTTGAAGCTCTGAATGACGTAGTGGCTAGTAATTTAATGGTTTCCTAAAGTTTATCCAATGATTTATTTGATTATAGATCATCATATTGTTTCTATTATTCCTAGTTTTCTAAGAAAATTACATATTTTCAATTTGAATTAATAAGGGAGTTGTCCGTCAAAACACCTATGGGAAGTTTCATCACAACAAAGTTTTTTGAATCTGTTCCCATTAGGGAATATAAATGTTCTTTATCTACTGATATCCTCATCAAAACCATTATTTTATTTGATATAATCCTAGGAATGAATTGGATTTCGGACTATGATGCGAAAATTTATTGTAAGAAGAATGAGGTTACAATTATCGATGAAGATAAGGGGTATGTTATCATTAGAGCAGAAACATCACCACCTAATTCTTATCTAGATCCACCCCAAGTAGATCTACTAAATTCAATTATTGGGGAAGAAGATAATGAAATAACTATGTGTGAGGAAAATAATATTTGAATAGAGGATGTACCTATTGTGCGATAATTATTTGATGTGTTTCAAGATGATTTACCTGGACATCCTCTAGATTGAGAAATTGAGTTTTCCATTGATTTAATTCCTGGTTCAAGGACCATATCTAAGACCCCTTATAGAATGGTCATTGTGGAATTAGTTAAACTAAAGAAACAACTAGATGAATTGAGTAATAAGGGATTTATTCTCCCTAGTGTTTCTCCATGGGGAGCCCATGTCGTTTTTGTTAAGAAGAAAGATGGATCTATGAGGTTGTGTATTGACTAAATGGAGATCAATGCTATAATAATGAAGAAAAAGTATCTCCTACCTTTCATTGATGATTTATTTGATCAACTTCATGGAGATAAATATTTTCAAATATTGACCTTCGATTTGGATACCATCAGTTGTGCGTGAAGAAGGAATACATTCCGAAGACAGTATTTCAAACCAGGTATGGGCCTTACGAGTTTACAGTAATTCCTTTTGGATTGACTAATGAACCCTCTTACTTCATGGATCTAATTAATAGAGTTTTTAAGGAATATATTGATGACCTTTTAGTGGTATTTATTGATGATATCTAGGTATACTCAAAAAATATATAAAGATCATGAAAATCACTTGCACACTATTCTGAAAACCCTCATAAGAAATGAATTATATGGGAAGTTTAGAAAGATTGAATTCTGGCTTCAAATGATTTCTTTTCTTGGTCATATTGTATCTAAGAATGGAATATCTACTGATACTTCAAAGACCAAGTAATTACATGAATGTCCATCACTGGCAAGTATAATTGAGGTACGTAATTTTATTGGTTTAGCTGGTTATTATTGATGTTTTGTCCAGAATTTTTCCCAGTTGGCTAACCCATTAACCAAGATCACGCGTAAAGGGGTTAAATTTGTTTTGGAAAAAGAGTGTGAATAATGTTTTGAAGAACTGAAGATATTATTAGTCAATGCTCCTATCTTGACTCTACTATCACGGAATGATGGGTTTTTTATTTATAGTGATACTTTAAAGAAAGGACTTGGTTGTGTCTCTATGCAGAATGATAGAGTTATTTCCTATGCATCACGACAGCTAAAAATTCATTAACAAAACTATCCTACTCATTATCTTGAGTTATCAGTTGTAATAATTTCTATGAAAATATAGAGACATTATCTATATGGTGAAAATGTGAGATTTATACTGATCACAAGAGTTTGCAGTATATTTTCTCATAGAAAGAACTCAACATGTGGTAAAGACGATGACTTGAACTACTCAAGGATTATTATTGCACTGTACACTACCACCCAGGGAAGGAAAATAAAGTGGAAGATGCTTTGAGCAGAAAAGATCATGGAGTTATGAACAAGATGATATTTGAAAGGGATCCTATTCTCATGGATCTAGTAAAGATGGATATGGAAATAACCATGGAAGGTGAAACATCAATACTTTTTCAAATGGTTTCCAAACCATATTTACTAGAAAGGATAAAGAGGTCTCAGACTAATTATAAGGAGTTTCAAAAGAAGATTAACACTGTGAATGATGGGAGATTGAGTGACTTCATGTATGAAGATGGAATTTTTAAATTTGAGAAGAGACTTTGTGTTCCTGAAATACCTGATCTAAAAAGAGAATTGTTGGATGATTCTCATAGCTCCAATTTCTCTATACACCCTTGTAGCACTAAGGTGTATAGAGATTTGAAGGAACTTTTTTAGTGGGACAACATAAAGAGAGAGATTACTGATTATGTGTCAAGACGTATGGTTTGTCAACAAGTGAAAGCCGGAAGACAACATCCTAGAAGAGTCAAGCAACCTCTTCCCATACTAAGGTGTAAATTGGATAATATTATGATAGACTTTGTCATGGGGCTACCAAAGACACCTTGGAGGAATGATGAAATATGGGTCATTATTGATAATCTTACCAAGTCCGCTCATTTTATTTCTATAAGAGAAGATTTAGCACTTGAACATCTGGAAAGACAAAATATTGATGAAGTTGTAAGACTTCATGGTGTAACCCTATCGATTGTTTCTGATCATGATCCCCATTTTACATCATGATTCTGGAAAAGTCTTTAAAAGGCCCTGGATACTGAACTTTGTTTGAGCAATGCCTACCACCCTAAAATCGATGGACAATCAGAACAGACAATTCAAACCTTAGAATACATGTTTAGATCTTACTCACTTGACTTTCAAGGTATGTGGGATCAATCTTTACCTCTGGTAGAATTTTCCTATAACAATAGCTTCAATTCAAATATTCAGATGGAACCATATGAAGAATTATATGGAAAGAGATGCCGCGCACCAACTTGTTGGGATGATGTAGGTGAAAGAAAACTTGTAGGTCTGGAACTTGTTGAGGAAACAATGTAAAAGGTAAAGTTTATCCAAACCCACATCAAAGCAGCCCAAAGTAATCCAAAGATCTATGCCAATAACTGATGGAAGGATTTTTAATTTCAAGTAGGAGAACATTTTTCTTGAAGGTATTTTTATGGAAGGGTGTTATACATTTTGGTAAGAAGGGTAAATTGAGTCCCAGGTACATTGGACCTCTTAAAATTATAGAATGAATTAGAGTTGTAGCTTATCATCTGGTAATGCCTCCAAGTCTCTCCAAAGTTCATGATGTGTTCCACATATCACTGTTGAAAAAATACGTGCCTGACCCAACTCATGTACTCACATTTGAGGAAATTAAACTAGAACCTGATCTATCTTATTGTAAAGAGCCTGTCAAAATTCTTGATACTAGAGAACAAGTGCTGATAAACTGGATGACTCGTATGTTAAAAGTTCTACAGAGAAACCATAAGATAGAAGAGGCAACTTGGGAACCCGAGGAACATATGATGAAGAACCCCCCAAATATTTTTATGCAGTAATATTCTAGAAGTTTTTAGGATTAAATTATTTTAAGGAGGGGATATTGTAACAACCCATGCTTCCATGGTACGTTTCCCTTTGAATAATGCATTAGCTTGCGTTATACGCAACCTGGAGTTTCAACACACCACGACCAATCAAATTAGCAGTTATGAATAGTAATACCCACTTTTTGAAATTTTATAAATTTTATTTTTTAAAATGGACTTCATTTTTTGGATTCAAAATATCAAAATTATCTTAGGGTGAATTTTGGGTATTTTCTGAAAAATTCATTTTTTGATGAATACTGAAAAACATTGTGTTACTGTTTAAAACTGAATTTTATTTAAAAAAATTATTTATTTTATTTTAATTTATTTTATGTAAAAATATATACATAATACCTATATATGTTCAATTTAATTTATTGGAGTCATTTTATAATAATTTTAGATGTATAAAATTTTATTGAACTTTTTACCGTCTTTTACCCACCTTCTAAGAGCATTTGAAAATTTGCATACAACTTAATTTTACCACTTCTGGGTCTTTGATTTCAAAAATCCAAGAGACAAAGTTTACATCAATAAGTAAAATTTGGTTCAATAATATGAAAATATTTTTTTGTGAATAGTAACTTTTGACTTTTATTTACCATGGTTAAAAGTAAATAAGGTAATTAAGGGTAAAAATGAAATTATAATTACCCTAACACATGTCCTAATTATACTAGATATGTTTAATTCAAACAAAAACAACCTTAGGAAAAAAAATATGATCCCCTTTGGTTTACTGGGATTTGATTAGGATATTTATTATTATTTTATTTAAAGAAGAGTTAAAAGTGTTAAATTCAAAATTTAATAACAAAACCATTTTTAATATATGGTTATTAATAAGATAAATTCGACTATAAATATTCTTTATAAAGCTAAAAATATTTCCTAAATAATGGTATTTTATTTATAATTTTTAGACATTAAATAATTTAATTTATTTATGACACAGTGATGATGGAGTAATTACCTTATTAATAAATGATTATAATAATTGATATTATAACTATCCAAATAAATGTAATTTGAGACTTCTGATTAATTAATCTAATTTTATAGGTTAATATGACTTTTCATGGTTTATTAAAAAATTATTCCAAGTGATAAAGTTTTTATGGCTTTCAAAAAAATCAAATACTTAATAGTGTCAAAATTGACATAATTGAGTTTTTAAAACAAATACTATATTATTAATTGATATAATATTACTAAAAATCTAAGGTTCATCCAAAGGACATATATATGATTTTATATATTAATAATTCACCACTTGGAGTTCTATTGGCATTTTATTGTAAGTATATTAACCATATAATATAAAAATATAAAGAGACATGGTAATTGTCAGACAATTTAACTAAGAGTTAAATCTAAAATTTATGGTTAATATGGTGACATAAACATGTCTAAATCCTTTTGTTTGAGAGTTTTTTGACCCATACCCACCTTATCCTCGAAATAAATCATTTTGGATCCATTATAAACGAAAAATTATTTTATTATAAATTAATATTTCAAGCTTTTCCTAAGGTGCCCCTCACCCCTCTTTTAAAAGGGCACTTTACCTTCTCTCAAAATCACACCTTCAAAGCCATTTGGATTAGACAACCCCAACCCAAATACCCTCCAAACTTCCCTTAAATCAACCTATAGTCCCTAATTTGATCATAAAGCCAACCTAAGGATCCCTTTTGATCAACTCAAAAGGAAACACCCGAAGAAGAGGTAATAATTTCACCACCCTCTTTCAAGTTCTTTTCTTCTTCCACTTCCTCTTTCTTTTTTGTTTCCATAAAAAATTAATAAATCTAGTACTTCCTACATATTGTGATGTTATTATAAATATGGTAGAACCATATTCGTTATTCTATCCATCCTATGAATGAAAAGGTCACCATAAGTACGTACGTACAGCTTACTATCTCCACATCATGGTGTAGTTTGTTATTCAAACACTTAATTATTTTGGATGGGTATAATAATGAGTACAACTAATGTAAATAATAAATATAACTTTTTAATAATTCTGTATGTATGATATACCATCCAATTACATATGAATTTTACCATCAATATAATGATATTGTCGCTCGTGCGTACTTACGGATTATCGTCTCCACGAATGCGATGAGATTCATTCCCCATCATAATAATTCAAGAATAATTTTCATTTTATGATTAAAAATAATGTTTATGAAAAAAATATAATTCTGTATATGAATAAAATACATCCTATACATAATAATCATGGCTTACGTAACCAATCTTATAAAGGAAAACAAATCAGTTAACACCTGAAACGATGATACTACTGAAATATTATTAGCAAAGAAATATTAGAGGAACATATATGATATCATATTTATGTATATATTTATTTTATAATTTAATAAAAATGTTTTTACTATTATACAAGATGTTAAAATAACATCGACTAAGGAAAAGTACAAGGTAATAGTTAATTCTACAATCTCTTTACTTATCTAAGGTTGTTAATACGTAAGTATCTACTGGGACATCATTATCCTCCACATCCTTATTTTCTTAAAAATGTAATTCAAAACATTTTTACAATTTACTAGACTATGGGTTAAAGTCATTTATACCCTTATTTGACCATATATGTTTTGAAATAAATCTTTCTGTCATTTTCGAAACAAGGTACTTTATGACCTTTTCGAAAAAATTAAGGTAAGAATGTATTTTTTTAACTTATATGGTGACTGTGGCTATTTTACGTCGTTATAACATCGTCGAAGCTTCCCAGACAAGATTATAAGAATATTTTCAAAATAAATTTTTTCTTTTATAAATATATGACTTTTAAATGATTTCAAAATAGAAAGATATATTTTTCTTAAAATGTTTTGATTTCATCTATGTCTACATCCTTTGATGGATTTTAAACTTGTTTGAAGTTGATTTATTATGATACAAAACCTCTATATTGTATTGAAGGTATTGTGATATGTTTGACTGTGGATGTGTTATTTTTACACCATTCATGTTTTATGGATAAAATATTTACATTTTGTATGATAGTCTTAATATAAATGTTTATTTTATGTTTAAACCATTTCATATGAGGAATGCATTGGACATTTTAAGTGACAGGTGGATCCCGCATAGCTCTATGATGCATCGGTAGGTCTCATGGGAAAAACTAGTGTCCTGGCATAAGGCCATGACAAAATCTTATTTTTAGTCTTGGCACAATGCATTTAATATGTGGTTATGAAGTTAGGCATTATGCATTCCATCATTATGAAATTGGCTATTGATATTCCATGTGATTATTTGACTAGTACAACATCCATGTGAATAATTAAATGGAATTATTTGATTTATATTGGAAATATTATACAGAAGTTTATGTTTAAAAATATTATGTTTTAGTCTTATACATTTCCTTAAATGTTTATGCTTATTTATGAATGTTTCCGCTATATTTTTATCCTTACTGAGCATCTGATCTCACCACTTTCAATGTTTTATTTTCCCCAGCATGCAAGAGGTATATTATGACTGACCTATAGGGATAGTTTAAGGGGTAGTCTAAGGGATATGAATGTGTTCAATGGAGACAATGTATTTTTTCATTTTATAATGTAATGTGAAACTTATAAATGTATCTAGTACTTCTAAGGATACTAAGATAATCAGTCTTTTGAGATTTCATCACTTGTGATCATGCCAATGTTATGTAATAATGCTCTGACTCTGTGCTTCTGTGGTCGGGGAATTACAATTTGGAGCTGTTATGCATCCATTCTCTAATCCAAGAGGGTCGACAACAATATGTCGTGATATATGGACAACCAGATCAGGAATAAATGCATGTTCTAGTTGGGTGAGGTCGGTCCAACATGGTGTCCACTCTAGGGCAGCATATATCCCTGCCAAAACCCAAGATGTGTGTCGTTGTATTCCAGTGGCATCATATGAACAAATAAGATAGGGACCCATATATGAAGGCCATTACCATTAGAGGACGACCTCGGTTACCTATAAGAGAATGCCCAAAAGTGAAATGTTCCAATGGAAACTAGAAAATGAAGAGCACATACATGATCTTACTCTGCTGGAAGCTATAATTCTTGACTCCATCGAACTTATATCAATAAAGGCTCAAGATACTACTAGTCCATTACCAAATTATTGAAGTGGTTTTAGTAGTTGCGAAGGCCCTCCCATAAAAATTATTACCAGTAGCTCTGGCATTCCTTCCTAGAGCACATACGAGGGCTTACTTCGTGGGTCATGATTGATCAATCATGATATCCAATCTCCTAAATCATTTCAGGTTATCCCTCCCCTTGACCTGAATATTAGACAGCAAGAAGTTCATCCCCTTGCTATTGTCTCCATGATGGTCCTCCCTAGGTTGTGCACTGCTGATATGCTTCTCCCTATAATCGAACATTGAGTCATGATGGTAGTCCTTTCCAGGATGATAGTTATTGAGAATACCCTTCATACAATGGAAGTTGTTGTGAAAGACATCCCCATAGAAACATCAAACAACGAGAAGCCCACATCCTCATTGCATTACATCCTTAATGCACTCCCCAAGATGTACACTGTAGAAACTCTCCCAGCATCCAGATATCAAGTTGTGATAGTAGTCCTCGTTGTCATAGCTGTCACCGAGAAGGTCCTCCCCTCATTGGCATCAAGCATCAATAAGCTCCTCCACTCGCTATAGCCCTCCATGAAGATCCTCCCTAGGGTATACGTTATAGGGACACTCCCCACAGTTGGGCATCAAGTTGAAATAGTAGCCATCGCCATTGTATCACCAATTGCAAAGGTGATCCCCACAATTAAAAATCATATTGAAAAGAAGGCCCTCCCCTTGCTGGAAAAAATGTGATAAATCCATCCTATACTAAGGTACTTGGAAGGATAGATTCAAAAATATCAAAAACATTGTCCATGAAAACTAATATCATTTATCAACCAGTGGAAGGTCTGGGGCCACACTCACCTTCCGAGCCAGTCATGTTTCATTCACCTATCAATGATCCTCCTACTAGCCTGGATGCTTAGAATAAAATCATTAAGAAGCAGTCAAACTAAGAATATCAAGTAGAAATTCCGTGGAATAACAACAGCAAGATATATTTCTCATGAGAAGGAAATTAGATAAGGATACTATACCAATGATATATTGACCCATAACCATTTCTCACTTAGACATACCGAGGGAGTTGTCTATGGAATGTATGCATACCATTCGCCTTAATATATGGATGACTTCTATCCATATAAAAGAAAATTTCTTACCCTATGAATGGTATGCAGACCATGTCAACATATTAGGAGAGCTTCACAATCTAATTGACCTGGAAGCTCTCTCACCTACATGGATACCATGATCAGAAAGGTGATGCAAGAACCTTGAATTGGCTTTCCTCCACAAACTATACAAGTTGTGTTTCTTCATCAGTGATGCCTCGTTTGGAGTTTATATTCGAGGATGGGGAGAACATGGAGCTCTACACATCACCCTACATCCTATCCAGGAAACCTCATTGGAAATGAAATCTTCCAATTTCATTACCCAATGGAAGAAATCAAATGAAATCCCTACTCATGAAATATGGAACACTCAACAAAAACCAGCCTAGATTAAGTCTCAAAAGCATCAGGCCAGATGAGATCAAGTCATTTAAAATCATCTAAGCTAGGAATCGAAGAACATCCAGTAGGCTTCCTACCCATGGGAATCCAACCAGTAAGAAGTGCTAGTGTCTTCGAAAGCTAATAATTCCCATGTAGATCTGGAACCATACTCATCTCACACTCGTGTAGGAGAGAATGGAATCAAAAGGTGGAAACAATGGTAGCTACCACCACAATGCAAGAATATCCCCAGACCACCGGGTTGGTGGCATTTGAGAATAAAAATTCCCCCATAAGACCAACAAATGTATGAAGTGGTACATCATTGGATGAATGTGAGAAACCCCATACTACAAGGGCTGGGGGATTTTTACCGCATTTTCCCGTACAATAGATGTCTTTCTTCTCCCATATGGGAAGAACAATGAGAAGAGAGGTCACCTGTTCAACCTCATATCATGTTTCATACCCTCCGAGATGAAGGCATATCCTGAGGTCAGATCAGGGCTCCGTTTAGGTCAATTTTCACCAATAAACCCAAAGAATACCGTGGAATGGAAATAGAAAGTCCATCAAAGGATTTAGAAATACTTCCTACCATTCGACACTAGGTACACCACCCCCAATGTGGTATGCATCAGTCAACGTGGTAAACTTCATCCGGACATTTCTCATATAAAATGATACAAAGATAGATGATGAAACAAAATATATTTCCCTCCCTAAGTCATCCCACACCGAGCATAACTGGGTGCATACCCAAAACTAGAGATTTGTAATAATTTTGGTCACCCCTCAATTAATTTGTCACTACAACCCTCACAAATCCCCAACAAAGAGAAGAATAAATATTAGGACATCTGTGAAAAACATCCCCCTCCCCCCTGAGAATGTGTCACTCATGCTTTAAAAAAGATTCACTAAGCATGAGGAAGAAATTAAAGAGATCAGGTGAATCAATGTCAAGATCCATCGAGGGATCTATCTTGAAGGATGTGTTCCCCAAGGATAACATCTACAGGTGTTCCCAAAATAGGTTTCTTTTCCACAGTCACTCATTTGGATAAATGAAGCTATGCTTGGATGCACATCCAATCCAACACCAGGACCATAAAGCTACTTAAATGTGTCCCCAGAAGGACATCAAGACATCCCTCTATTGAGATGGAAGCTAGATTATCTTCAGGAAAACACAAAAAGGATACCACCAGCTAGGTGTCCAACCCAAATCCCAACAGTACTGACACATCCATATTGGCCCCCTAATGCTCCATCCCATTCTCAAGTTTGGTAGGACATGCATCAAGGGCTGTTGAATAATGGCCAGCAATTGACATCTGAAATTGAAGCCATGGAAGGGTGGTGTGCTCTAATACAGCCATAGATAAAATCCTACCCGGAGTGGGTGAGCAACATTATGCCACCTCCAAACTTTGGGAACCCCATATTCCCAGTTTTCAATGCTTTGTATGACCCATAACAACACCCACTGCACTATGCCTCTTACTATGATCACATGATGGGAACCTCAGAGCAGTTAGAAGAAGTGAAACTTAGGATCTTCATGCGAACCCTGTAGGGTTCAGCCTTTGTATGGTATACTAGATTTCTAGCTAAGTGAATTACATGCTAAGTGGACCTCTAATGACTGTTTCTCTTCCAATTCATTTCAAAATTTCCTAAGAAAATGGTTAGTTACCTTATGAACTGCATGCATAAAAATAATGAAAGAGTTTGAGACTTTATTTTCAGATAGAAAGTTTTGAATTACTCCTTGAACTAGATGCCCCCCCAGGATTAAATTATCACTATGTATAAAGATAATCTCCATGATGAATTGAGAACATAGCTCATCCTTATGATGTACACAAGTGGGTTCCAGGTTTCTCTACCATTTCCCAAAGGATAGAAGAATACTTACAGTGGACTAATATCATGTCCTGAGAGGCCCCATCTTCCCCAAGAAAAATAACAGGAAAAGATGAAGCAGCTTCTATCACGCTTAAGACACCCCCGAAACCAGCTGCTATTGTGAGGCCTCCACCAAACCATGCGGGACCCCTTGTATTCCAACATCCACCCCCACTGCGGAAATTTGAGAGAAGGGGTGCTAAGAAAATCAGTTCTACGAGTGAATAAATAAAGTCTTCTCATTCTGAGATGACCAAGTCCATGGATACTTTATAGCCACCATGAATTGTAACTTTCTATAGCTACCAGAACCAAAATGTGTTGATTAATTGGTTCTAGAAGACTGTGAAAATTATTTTCCTTATCACCGGATACCAGGGAACACCATCTGGGAGTGATTCATCTTCACATATCTCCATCAAAAAATGGTGGATTCTGGAAAAGTCATGTTGGGCCCGTCGCAAACAAAAGTGGTGTATGTCTCCACTATAGACCCAAAAGAGAAAGAGGAATGGAAAATAGTCAATATTAAAAAGTATAGAATTTTGGATAGTTGGATGGCTCAAAAAAATAGTCAATTGTGCTCATGGAATCCTCTAGGACCAATTGAAGCAACCAACAGTTCCCCCAACAGCTCCTGATATGACATGACCATCATCTTCATCCTCGTAGTCCTCTGAGGGTCAAAAGGGTAGAAATAAGGAGTTATAAGATGATCTTTCACCAAAGTTGGAGCTAGTATTGATACTTTCAGACTTCATGCCACCAGACTTGGCACAACAGGAACTACATCACTCAACGGGACAACAGGCACCGCCCCGCCAAATGGGACAACGAGCATCACCCTACCAAATGACACCATCAGAAAAAGATTGTCAGACATAAGCATTGAAATATTAATAACTGATCTTCAGCTCCATTAATTTATTTCACTTAACGGACCCCTTCTCTGATGACACTATGGCCTTGAACCCAAATTTCCTATGTCCAACAAAAGAGCTGAAGGAAGAGGTCGCATAGGCTGAGGGTTTTTTGAAAGGCATGATCATGGAAGGAGTCAAATTCCAAGCTATGCTATAGCTCAAACTGTTAACATTGTAGACACCCGCAGAAGAACCCTCCAATAGACACAACAGGAACTAGAGTGTTCCTATGCCCCTACTGAAAGAAATCTGAGCCCAATCAACTTAGAGTATCCGTAAGAGAAATAATGGATATCCAATCACCTAAGGCATATAGGTAAACCAATTCCTCTAAACCCATAAATCACAACTTCCCCATCAGCTCATGCCTCATAGGTTGGGCCATCTACATCCAAAGCTAAAGCCACTAAAATGCCCACAACAGAGTATCCCCTAGCCTGGAGGCAATGACCTTTAAAGAAAAAATATGATATTCTAAGGCATCTAGCCTCAGTTTCGGCAAATCTATCGATCCTGGATGCCTTGATTCTATCTGCATACATTAGGGAGGCACTAATCAAATCCTTAATAAGTCCCTAGGAATTTGAAGTCAAAGTAGCAGCATCCACTACCTATTGGACAGAGACCAATCCTGAAGAATGACATTTCATCATCTCCTTCACAAACAAGGATGAAGAAGACATCATGAAAGGGAACATCAAACCCTTATATGTTTCTGGTAAGATAATCGACAGTGGTATTCGGAGAATTTTCAAAAAAATGGCTCTAGAGTCAACCACCTCCAGCAGTAATCACTCTTCGGTTAGGCTATAATAAGTATAGTCTAACACCCTACACCACAACTCTGATGGGATATGACAAAAGTGAGAAGAATCCTTTGGGATGAATCAAGCTTAAAACATTGCTTTGAGATCTTTTATCTAATTCTGAGTATCTATTAGTGTAAAAAAGTGTGGCCTTTAATTACTTATTAGGGAGGCATTGGCTACATCAGCACATTGTGGTTCTGTAATCATACCCTTAGTGAGTCAAATATTGAGCTAATGGAAAAAAATGAGACATTTCACATAGATAAATCCACATTCGATCCATGTGAGTTGCATTACATTGATTCCAGGTTCTATGAATTGAAATAGAAGTAGACTTTGGCCACCGACGTTGATTGGGTCACTGCCCCAAATGGATGGGAAATGGATCCAGCTAATTCCCTACAATAGCTTAGGGAAGAGTATGTATTACCCATAAACCAGGTTGAATGAATAAGTTCATGCTCTGATAAAAACTCAGTCATCTGCATGATTATCGTTATGGCTGCGAACTCCAAAAACACTAAAGAGTGGCATGGTCCCTATGATGTTAGGGAAGGCCCAAACAAGGATGCTCTCATCCTGTCCTCGAGACCCCCGATAGTTCATGCATTACTCACTGATGTAGAAGATTATTTTTCTCCCATCACTAGAGAGTTCATGTTGATAATCATATATCCAGCAGAAGAAAAAGAAGAGGATAAATAGGATGATGATTATAAAAAAGAAGAATACCTCAAATATTCCCCTTCCACATTTGAAAAAGGTGTCTCCACCACAATCTATAAACTTATAGAGATAAACCTGGTCACCAAATATGACCTGTGGCCCACTCTGATTAGTGTGTCTATGCCTTTCTAGGAGAAAGAATCATATATATCTTTCCTAAAAAAGAATCAATATGTGTTTTACTTGAACTACATTGAAATACAAGGTTTCGATCCTGAGGTATCTACTCATCATATAAGTCTACCAGAATACCATCGTGGCAATAAGCAGGCAGCAAAAAGGACCCACCAGAGGTAGGCTTCCAAAATAGAGGTTGAAGATGAAAAACTAATCAATGATAACATCATCCAAGATGTACAATATCATATCTAGATGGAAAATATGGTCCATATCAAAAAGAAGAATAGATATATTAGAGTCTTTATCAACATTAGGGACCTCAATTGACACTGCCCGAAAGATGATTTCCTGGTCCCGATAACAGAATTTTTGATCAATTTGACCACTAGATATGAGGCCCTGTCTTTCATGGATAGTTATTCTAGATACAACCCAATCCGAATGGCCTAAGGAGAAGAAGAATCTATGGCTTTCAGCCCCCCCCCCCAAGGAGTGTTTTGTTATAAGGTGATTCCCTATGGTCTGAAAATATTGGCGCTACATATCAGCATTCCACACATTTTATTTTAAATCCCTTCCTAGGAAAATTCTTCGAGTGTTATCTCATTGATCTAGTGGTTAAATCACAACAGCGCTAAAACTACCTGACAAATCTTGAAACTATCTTTGAAAAACTGTGACAACATAGTTTAAAGATGAATCACCTAATGTTTTCTTTTGAAGTACCATCTATGAAATTACTCGGCTTCTTCATATGCCATCACATCATTGAAGTCGGCCCTGATAAGACAAAACCCATCCACGTCATGCCTCCACCTCATAACCTCACTATGTTGAGGGGTCTTCAGAGGCACCTGGACCACATCCGGCACTTCATAGCCAACCTTGCAGGTAAATATTTACCTTTCACCAGGTTAATGAAGAAAGAGGTTACATATGAGTAGGGTAATGATTGTCAAGAATAATTAGACAATCTAAAAAGATATCCCCTAATCTCATTAGTGCAGATGCCTCTAGTCAAGGGGAGACCACTCATTTTGTACATAACTACCTTGGAATGGTCATTAGGCACTATCCTCACATAGATGAATGATTTCGGTAGTGATAAAAATATATATTACCTTATCTAAAAAAATATCGATGTTGAGACTCGATATTCGGGAATCGAAAAGAACTACATAGACCTAATATTCACAGTTCAAAAATTTAGGCATAACCTGCAACACCATGAGGTCTATCTGGTTTCCCACTATAACCAACTCATGTATATCCTCAGTTGTCCCATTCTAACTAGATTCCTATCAAGGTGGGAATCCATCCTACAATAGTTTGACATATGGTATGTTCCCCATAAATCCATCAAATTCCATGCATTATCAGACTTCTTAGCGAAGCACCCCTCAGAAGAAATGACCCTATTGAATACTAAATTTCATGATGAAGAAGTATTATCTACCCAAGAGGGTCCCCAGGCATGGTAAATGTATTTCAAAGGTTCTTCAAGGAGCCCAACAGGGAAAATTATGGGAGAACCCAAGATCCACCAGGTGGGGTTTTGTGTTATACTCATATCACTAGAAAAGGTGATCTTTCCTTACACCTTACTGATTTCAGAAGGGCTCACAAATATTGAAGTAGAATAACTGGCCCTCATTGAAGGCCTAGAGCTTTCACTTCATGAACGAACCAAACACCTAAGTATAAAAGGTGATTAGTATCTAGTCATCGAGTAGTTCAATTGTGATTATGACATTAAGAAATAAGTATTGTCCCCCTTGATAAACCGTGTTTGAGAACTGATGGAAGAATTCCATTTAGACCAAACACTGAAATATGTCCCTCTATTAAAAAATGATCATGTTGATGCACTAGAAAATGTAGCTACAACCCTGGATGATCCATATCGGGATGTACAAATCATCATCCTTGGACACCATCAAATGGTCTTTCCATTCATGCAGAACAATATAGAGTAAATCGACGAGCTTTTCCCCATTTCAGAGCCTTATAGTCACACCACCGACTGGATGACCCCCATTTCCAATTACCTATGGAGGGGGGAGCTCCCAATATATAGTCCTGGAAGAGAAAATATCTAAATGGGGAAGTCAAATTTTTCTTATACAATGGTGTAAGCCAAGAAAATGTTCATTATAAATAAGGGCTTGATGGATTCCTTCACAGGTGAATCGATGGAGAAGAGATTACTTCCATCATAAAAGAAGTACACACTAGAGCTTGTGGAGCACACCAATTGGAAACCAATAAATCCCATCAAATTCAAAGGTTGGGAAACTTTTATCTCACTATGATACAAGATTATACCACATTCACCACGAAGTTCCATTCCTTCTAAGTTCATTCCAATTTTATTCACCAACCATTGAAGCTACATCACACAGCTAGGTACTCATGACCATTTTCCATATGGGAGATAGATCTAATGGGACCATATCCTTTCACCACAACCATACAATTGAAGTTCATTATTACAGCAACTGACTTCTTCTCCAAATGGGCCAAAGGCATGCACCTTAAAGCAGTCGGGGTGAAAACCATTGTTATCTTTATGAAGACCAAAATCATTACCATATTTGGTGTCCCTCATAAAATACTGATGGAAAATAGCTCCAAATTATTATCTTCTGAGTTGGACAAGTTATACCATGAGTATGGAATCAAATCCATCCATTCGTCCCACTACAATGCAGCATCCAACAGGTAGATAGAGGCTTTCAACAATTCTCTATCCATCATACTCTTGAGGATGGTGGATAAGTACAAAAAATCATGGCCAGGAAATCTACTTAATGCTTTATGGGATTACTAGACCACAAACCACACTACCACCCAGGAAACCCTGTAGTCACTGGTATAAGGGGAGAGGAAGTTTTGCCGATTGAAATGCAAGTTTCATCACTCTGTGTGGCCATTTGGGATCAACATTACATGGATGAGAAATCCCTGAAATGGTTTAATGATTTAGAGAAGCTGAATGAGAAAAGGTTTCACACTTTTCACCATTTGGAAGTCTACCAAAATCAGACCACATGAGCCTTCAACAAAAAGGTGCAACTTGAGTATTTATTCGAATGAGAGATGGTGTTGGTCCTCAAAATCCCGATGATACTTGGGAAGAAACACCCAATGCTTGAGTCAATGTGGTAGAGACCATATCTCATACATAGGATCTATTCCAATAGAGAATAATCTTTGATATCAATGGATGGATAGCTCATCACGACTCCCACCAATGAAAGGTTTTTGAAGAAGTACTTTGTGTAACAGTGACGCATGTGGTCCAAAATCTATGACCATAAACTATAAGTTATCATCCTAACCACATGAAGTTAAACAATATGTTATTAGTCCCTGTAAAATGACATTAAACTGGGATGATAATGTCCTCGCTGTATGAATCTAAACTGCCCAACATAGCATCCTAGCTACAAGATGTTAAACCGCATAGCATAAATTGTCCTAATCATATGATGATAAACGGAATGGTCCCCAAATAACTATGTATATCTTGATTCCCATTCATTAGAGTGATATGTAGTGACACCTAGGCCCTCGATCTTGGACCATCCCCCACATGAGAAAAACCATTCCTTTATTGTATCCTCTATCTAGCCATATTATGAGAGAAAACCATGTCACTCCTTGTTTCTCACATTGAGTATAACTCACATGAGCTTAGGATCGGTGGTAAGGATTACATTATGTAAAAAAACTATAGAGGAATATGATGGACCCAACACCCGTAGTGGATGAAACCAAAATTCCCCTACTACGAAATCTGAGTCAGATCGGTATATGGAACATTTAAAACTACATATGGCTTGATTCTTGCCCTTGCAAGATATGTAGAGACACCCAGATTTGACATTCCGGACCCTCGACCCATTAAATAAAATTCCCCTTCCTCTATGTGTAGGTCAAACATGTACATAGGAATCTATGAAAGGTTATAATGACAATAAATTAAACTAAAAGGTTCCTCAAGAGTCATGTGTGTCCTGATTCTCAACGTTACGAGATCTTGAAAGTGCCCCCAACTTCCTACATAAAAAGTTTAAAGAAATGAAGAAAATTCCAAGTTTGAATTACGACACTCATAAGGAGTCAAAAAATAATGCTTCCCCCTATATATGAGTTAGATCTATGTGGAAGCATCGGTAGTTCGTGGCATATCACAATCTAGATATTTCTTACATTCCCATACACATCTTTCCCATTTGTCAAACTCTATGCTTTGGGAAATTTTTGGTATGAATAAACATTCATGTTCATCAGAGATAGAAGGATAGTGTCTTGTAGACACCTTTATTAGACTATGTACATCTAGATTTAGTGGCTCTGTATATTTCACCTACAGAATGGTCGTCCACCAAAGGAAAATCCATCCTCAGAAGAATCCTCTCCTACCTCAGTATTCCTAATGGATTCCAATCCCAGTGTCATTCCTCCCGATCCAAGGGCCCCCCGAGACTATGTTTTACACCTTCTATCATCACTCATGTCTAAGGAATGCTAGAATTTCCTAACCACGATTAACTCAAAGCTATTTATGGTCTTTGTGAAAACATAATGTCTTCCCTGCATGAATCTAAGCAACACAACATAATGTACTCATTGCACGACTCTAAAATTCCCAACATAATGTCCTCACTGCATGAATCTAAACTGCACATCATAACATCCTTACCGCATGATGCTATGCTGAAAATCTAGAAGTGTCCCGACTGTATGACATTAAACTACACCACTCAACGGAAATTCTTATATTCTTATCTTGGCTTGGTGTGCTCAAATTAAATGAATTCCCTTCCCATGTGAGGGAGAGACCTTCGCTAGGAATGATCATTTGGAGTCCTTTGAAACTTGGTTTTCCTCTGAGAAGGTGTATGGTAGCCCTAAACTCTACGATTTGGACCTAGCCAGGGAGGATATTGAAATATCCACTTTCTCTATGAACAAGTAAAATCAAATAATAGAATCCCTAGACAAGTCCTATCTATAGGTGTGCATAAGAGTGCTCTCATTTACCTTATTTCACATCAGGATAACCCTACATCCACTATACATGATGATAAATTGTGTGGAATTTGTCCTTATTTCATGATGTTAAACTGCATAACATTGATTTATGCGTAAAATGATCCTTACCATTGATTATTCTATTATTAAGTGGTGATCCAGAATCCTCTCAATCCTATGTCTCTCACACTGAGAATAGCTCATGTGAGCTTAAGGACCTCAGTAGGGGATCTACCATAACATCATTGTGAATCATTCTAGGAGTTTTGGTCCTAGCAGCATGACCCTAAAAGGAATTTAATGGTTTCTTTCTCCATAAGGAACCTCGGGTCTTGGTCATACGATATTATTTTATAGATTACTCCAAATATGGAATGAATACCTCACCCTGTGTATTATTTAGATCTATATAGGGGATTACCTAATCCAAATAGTTAATCACAACCTAAAAGTTTCTAATGTATCCGGATACACTCCTTCCATACATTAAACTATGTGCTCTGAGTAATCTTGAATCTCCATAATCCTCCATGTCTATCAAAGAAGGATGGTCAATGTCCTGTGGAAACCTTTATTTGACTATAAACATCATGGATTGGTGGATCTTCATATGTCACCTACAAATTGGTCATCATCCAAAGGAAAATTCGTTATCAGGAGAGTCATCTCCTACCTCAGAATGTCTGACAACTTCCAAGCATTTTGACATCCCTCGTGATTCATGATCCCTCAGAGTCATGGTTTATATTCTCAATCCTACCCACAACCTATATATATCATAACATTTTGGCCTGATTCCCCTATGTTCTCTCTTTAGGCTTCTGTAAAATAAATATTCCCTATCCATATGCGTGATGTTTATCCGCATATGAAAAACAATTGCCCCCATTATCTATGGGTTTCATGGTAATATTCAGCCAAATAAATTCCCCCTTTACTTCTTAGGAACACCCCTTTTCAAAGCCCATATGTTGTGTTTATAATGGTCTCAATCTCCATAATCCATCAAGGCCGTCAGATATGGAAGTCCATTGTCTTACGGACACCTTTGTTTGGATATTCACATCATGCCACTGTGGCTCTACATATGTCACCTACAAAACGACCATCAATCAAATGAAAATTCATCCAAAGGAGAGTCATTTCTAGTTTCAGTATGCATATATGACATTTAGGTAACATCTAAATCCTCATATTTAGAAACCCCTTGGATAACAGCTTACATATCATTCCCTTTTCAAATGCCCAGACATGAAAAGTATTTCAAACTGAACTGATGATTCACTTACTCTCCCATATTCAAGAAATAATTGAGTGGGATTGGTTTCCCATCCAATCCAATAAAAATTCCCTTAATAATTTTAGACATTATCCCTAGATAGGACACCCACTGTGGACCCCAAACCCCAAAACAAATTCAAAGGGTTATAAATCCTCTCAGGCCATTGGAGATGAGACACCTATGTACCGCAGATACCTTTGTTAGAATATGCACATCCTACCCCGGTGGCTCTGCATATGATTCCTACCAAAAGACCATCAATCAAAGGAAATTTCATCCTCAAGAGAGTCCTCTACTACCTCTATACACATAAAATGGCTCCCAAGACTCATACATATCCAAAACTCACAAATTTATGGTCAATAAAAATACCTCAGTCGTGTATGATATTATTGGGAAATTCCTGGATGATGAGTCCAAATTGGGGACCCCTACCCCATCATGTTTAGTCAAAACTGTTTGACCTAAAACATCAGTAATAAGTCTGATTAGTAGGACTATAATCCGCCACTAAAAAAGACGCAGTACTCTCCAGAGTGAAAACCCACCAAGGGCACCCAAAGAAAAAAGTTGGGTACCGGCTCGTTAAACATATACTGTGTATGGTTTTGGAAAAGAAAAAAGGTGAGATATCAAATAATCAATAGATACATAAAGCTTGTTAGGTTGAAAACCCACAATGGGTGGCCTAAAAATTTCAAGTTATACCCGCTAATCCCATATCAAATAGGCTTAGGAAAAAATTAGGGTGAGAATGAAAGACATAAAAGTTCATGAGTTTTTTAATGAAACCCCAACAATAGTCAAACCATGATCGTTGAGTTCCATGGATCATGAAAAAAATTAAAACCTAATTTGATTATTTCAATTTACTAGTTTCGAATCATGGTTTAAAATTAATACCTGATCGCAATAATGCTTATATGGTTGATTGTGATTAATTTACATGATACCAAAATGAAACGAAGAAGGATCTAAAGGAAAATTAGTTCCATTAAGTTCAACAAAAAATGGAAGAACATCACTAGTTTGGAGCCTCTCCAGAGTGTCTAAATAGAATGAGTACATCATAATTTGGGAAATTTATTGTAAGGTTGGACTCTCCCTTTCTAGAAAAATGGAAAGTGACTTTCGTGGGTCATCAAGAGTTTTATCTAAATAAGATCTTTCATCCACTTCATCTCTGACCTTTATGTGAACACATTCCGTAAAGACATTAAGGTCCTGCCCTTTCATATGTATAACTTCATAATTGGCATATGAATAGGTCAATTGAGCCTTCAACCTTGCTACATGTGCCTCGCATTCTCATAGATCTTCCATTTGGGCAATCACCAATTCATGAGCCTTCGTCTATTCATCCATCAGGTGATCGAGTTCCTCCAAAACATATCATATGTTCATTACCAAATGATGGGAATAATATATTTTAGCATGTTTATCCTCACAAGAATTGAGGTATTCCTAAGATATTACAACCTGATAAATAAGAAGGTGTAGATGACGATAATCAACGACACCATAACCCAACTCATTAAATAACTGCCAGAAGTTTTCATTCTAATTAATAATGTTATCTAGAGGTGTTTCTGCAGCAAGGGTGCATAATAGATGCCACACAAATTTTTGCACTGCCTCATGCCTCCTTGCGACCCCAGGTCCTTGGTCCTCCCCCACTGGAATGGGTCTATAGGCAGGAAGACACATTATGGGAGTGAGAAGGGACCTAAGATAGGTGACCCAAGATGGGGGGATATCCTTACCCTTATATGGTTTAACCGATGGAACCAGATGCGGAGGACTAGCCGCAACTTTTTAGGTATCCAATGAAACTCTGGTAGGGCCAGCCTTATTAGTGAAGTGGGAAGTATACATAGCAGAGGAGTAGTCTGAATCACTCTCCACTAAGATAGGTTTCACTGATGAAGCCCCTTCTAGATGCATCTGATGGCGGATCGAGCATCATCTAACCAAAATAAAAAGAATATAATATGTAGTTGTCACATTCAAAAACTAGGTAGGAATAGATGGCATGACCACCAAGACCAAGATGGGATGAAGGACAGCTAATTTCTTTTGGACCTATCGAATTGGTCTTATCTGCACCTTGTCAGGATAATATCCCACCAATAGTTGGGCATATTCCTACAATAGAAAAGTGGATCCCATCATATTAGGGATGATAAAATTCATATTTGTACCTTCCTGGATCATCATAATCCATAACTGGTGAATAATTAAGGGATGATATTCTCCGCTTAACAAAACGGTAGGAAGAAGCGTTGTCTGTTGAAGGCACCCAAATTGCATGGCAAACTGATAAGGTATTTTTCACCCACAAATGTCCACTCGGTCTATGTGAGTAGTGAGAATCTCATTCTAATGTGTTAAAATGTCTGAACGTTACTCTAAAGAACCTCCCCCATCACCCCTTAATGACCCATGAGCGGTAGGATGCAGTGAAAATGAGAAGAGAGAAACATCATTTAGTAGCTCGACTACATCGCTAATGCTTAAAGTCATAGAAAAAATAGCGGCGATGTTATGAAGGGAAGGATAAAATTCAGAGCATGGAACCCTCACAGTGTGTCTATATTCATAGAAAGGGAAGTGTTCTGCTATCCACCCATATAGAAATTGAAATAGTATGAAGAGATAATTCAAAGGTTTACATTCTTGTATCTACTCCAAAAACACGTAAATTCGGGCAAGAGTAGAAATGGCCAGATTATTTGGTCGACCATCTTCCATCACAACCATCATAATCAGAGTGCAAGACCTAACCCTAGTATATACATCACGAGATGGTAATATCCATCCCCTCAAAAACATGGAAAAGAAACCTTCTAATCTAAGCATAGATGAGATTTCCGGCTAAAGCTCATATCCCTAGGTATTATATCATCCCACTTTGTGGGTGGCATAATATGATCCTAGAATTTATCGAGAGTGGCGGGTTGGATGAGTTTGACTGTGGCGGGATATAGGGATAAGCCCATTCACCTATAAAAATTACCCTATCTGATTCTCAAATGGGATAAGAGATCAAGCCTGGAGGGGGTGATCGAGTAATCCCTCTTCTATAACCAGTACGCTCCTTGTCAATGGGGACACAAGGTTGGTATCACCCCAAGTAGCAGCTGATGGAAGAAATTATTCATACATATTTCAAAGGCCGGGGAGACCTCTGAGCTCGTGGATGTCCCATAAGTAGATTCTTACATCCCCAAGTGACAAATGGAAGGTGTTGGTGATTGAACAGAAGTGGCTCAGCAGATGATGAAGGATTTGTCCTAGAGTGAAAACTAAAAAAAGGGAGACCCAAGCTGCCTAATATAAGTTCACTACCTCTAACTGATCAAGAGACTTTAAACTGGTTTGGTGTACCTAGAATGCCCAAGCCCATTCATCAAATAAGAATCCTCTAGCTCATAGGTTCTATCTGGTGTTCCACCCACCGTTAGAGTTTTCTAAGTAAAAGTTGATAATTGATGGGTACTCTTAGGAGACTAGTCTCAAGGCAGTGTTACGACACCTATGATTTCCCTGAGTCCATGCTGAGCCTTTTTATATGAACACATTTTCTTGAACCAGAGTAGCTATGACCTCTCATGTTGAGGAAATATTTTTTTGATCATGACCCTGTGGTGCTTCTAGGAGAATGAATGAAGTACTATGGTCATCCAATGGAAAATAAAATCTTCAGGAAGACCTAATCCATAAAGTAGAAAATGAACAGTCAAGGGGTAAGCTAAAAACTCTGGCATAAAGAGGTATTTTAAGAATCTATCCTGAGGAACAATTTAGGATCAAATATGGTCCTTGGTGTCATCAACCATGGTTTCCCTCATCATGCTCAATTTCATCAAAGTCTATGGAAGAGCCGTTGAAGCCTGCATGGAATGATCCAAAATCCCAAAAAAAGTCAGTCTAATAAGAAAATTGTTGGATAAAGGTCAAAAAATGGCCAAAGAAATTAAAAGAGGTTCCACATGGGACTCCACATATTTATCCAATAAATGGTACATGACATCCTTTTCCATCGTATTTCCTGGTACACCGAAGCCATCTCTCCCGCGTACTGAATTGTACGTGAAAACATTACACAGCATGCATCCACAGTATGTGAAAGTTCCACAAGGCACTAGACCACAGAAAATTATCCAACAAACAAAAGGGTTTTTGGAAGGAAGAAACCATGAACCAAGGTCCCACATGAAAACAAATGATGGTTAAGAGTTTATGTTCAGATTATTTAGGCTTAAAGTTCAGCTCTCGGGTTTAAGTTTAGTGTGAAGGATGTAGAAATCATGTAGTGTTTTCCTATACAGAGGTCAGCACTTTAGTTCTAAATTCCACAATGCAGTTCGCAAAAGCCAAAATTCAGTTTTTAGGTTGAATTAGTTGTGAATAATTTGGTTTGCGGCATGTACAAGGTGGTTTCCGATTATGTATTTCGCAAAGGGAGTGGAACGCGGGTGTAGTGAAAGCTGAGGGAGAATCGAGATCACTTTTCTCCTTAAAAAGGTTAAAAGAAAAATGACCTGGGATCCAATAAATAGTTTTGGTCCCCTCCCATTAGACTCATTTGTTCTTCCAAAAACCACTTCACTTCAAGACCTCTTCAACATCGTAATAGACATCTCTTCATTCCGAATGGATACCATTATGATGAATGCATTTGTAGGGTCCTGAAAACTTTACAAAGGGAAGAAAATACACCCACAAGCACTTTGTAGAAGGAAGAAAGCATTTCCATAGGACCAGAAAAGTGAATTCATGAAAATTGAATTGAAAAATTCATAAGAAACTTGAATAAATTGAATTTCTTAAGATTTTTAAGTGACCCATGTACCATCCCCGAGAAAGGTTAGTGGAACACATGAATCATGAACCACTAGTACGTGGAGGGACTCATGAGGCGCTGGCCCATGGGGTGATGGTCTGTGAACCCAAGAAGCCTCCAAATGCATTGTTAGAGGAATAAAGTGCATGAAGGCCATTCACATACCATCCCATGAACTCAGTAGTTGAAGGATGAAGGAAAGTGGTAGAGTTCCACAAACCATGACTCATGAGCTATAGCATCCACAAACCCTAGTTGACCGAGTCTTCCACAGTTTGAGATGTTTCTTCATGGGCTTCGGAAAATGGTGCCTCATGCCCATAGATATAGTTTTCCCAGTGCTCTATAGAAGGATCACATAAGGAATTGAGAAAGGATGAATGAATAATGCACAGAGGAGACTCTATAGATTAGAAGAAAGGATTCTAAGAGGATTTCATATTCGGTTTCAAATCATCGACAAATTTAAAATCATGAACCACTTTTCTACTAGTATAACAAGATTCAAACCACAAAAAGAAAGAACATAATAATAATGGGTAAATTTTAAACCTAATTGGTGTCATTGTGAAAAACAAATTCCTTGAGGATGAAATCCCCACAAATGATAGGTTCTATGTCCCTCCTTCAATACGGTGCTATGCATAGTGCATCACTATGTGGATAGAACCTCACGTCATGTATTGAACCAGTATATGGATAGAACCCAAAGCGGTGTGGAAGACCGCATCTAGGACCACGTACCACTTTTGTATACAGTGGTCCATACCCAACCCTTCTTACTTCTTAGATACGCAGATGACCACTATACCCACATACCACTGTGGTATGCAGAGCTCCCCTATCCCATATAAGAAAATCAGTAAGTGGAATAGGGAGTCTTCGGGTGTCTTTCTCTCTAGCTTCAATATCACCCCACCACTACTGTCCACTCCTCCATAGATCCCTACGAACCAATCCCCCAACATCACGCCAAAGACTCTTCCAAAGACACCAACCCCATATGATCAGATCATCAGGTTCATCAGTGCACCCCCTTGAGTCTATATACCCATGGTAAAAGGAGTCACGAAGGCTCTCCCCACAATGGTCTGGACCCCGAGGATGTCTGTAAGTATACATTCCCATGGTAACACAGAGTACAACCTTGGAACCCTAACATGAACCTCATCATTCTAGGGATTAAGGGTGATCAATTTCTTTTCCATTCAATGAGGAATAGTGATATGTTAGAGGAATCATGTTCGCTCCTCGTTTTGACAAGAAGGGACATTCCTACCCTTTCCCATAGCACATTCTGGGGAAATCACACTGAGGTAAGTCCCTAATATTCTGAGAGATATTCTATATGACCCCCAATGTCATCCCTCATTGAAGGGTTCATTACTCTGCACCCTCACCCACTATCACCTCAGATTCTTCTACTGTAGTCCAGACATCTCCCATCAATGGGAGAGAAGATGTGTGGTTGGTTGAATCTCTCACATCCTCTTGTTTCTCAAACTGAGTATGAATCGTGTGGGCTTAGAGATTTATGATGATAACAACATCCTCACAACCAACCTATCTTGAACTACACGAACTCTAATTCTTGATCAAACCAGGATAGGTAGGATGCCTGCTTAAAGGCCCGAGCTCAAAAGGGGTGCCCTTCCAAAAGGGTCCACCCGATCATGTCCCCTCAAATGGGAAACTTCCACATGTTTTCCCCAAACCATTCTGAACTATGAGAACTCTAATTCTTGGTCAAACCAAGATATGTAGGACATCTACTTAAGGCCCAATCACAAAAGGGGTTCCCTTCCAAAAGGGTTCACCCAATCATGTCCCCTAAAATTGGAATCTTCCACGTGTAAGTACCAACCCAACCAAAAGTACAAGAACGTTGATTCCTATTCAAACCAGGATATATAGGATTGCTACTTGAAGGCCTGATCTCAAAAGGGGTTCTCTTCCAAATGGGTCAGCCCCAATTGTGCCCCTAACAAATGGACCTTCTCCAAGGCCCAAGCCCCAATATAACCAAAATTCTTGGTCTTTGATTCCTCTTCTTAGGATACATTGGAAACCAATCTTATGGGCCCGATCCCAATATTAAATCACCTTCCTTCCCTCCTGGATTACGGTAGAGTCTAGAGAGCCTTTTTGCATAGTTTAAGTCAGCATTTCCTCTATAGCATCAGGTTTATATATATCCATGATGATCTTGCAAACTTGGGGTAGCTTGTGGATACACTCTTTGGGAATGAACTAAGGATTCATGAATTTATAAGCTTCATATAAATATATAAGAGAGTCCCAGAATAGGAAATAATTCCCCCCTAAATGGTGAAATGAGCCCGACCTCCCATCCTCTTGACCAATGGAGTCCCTAATTTTAATTTTCCAAATCGTGATCTAAGGACATCCTACCTTTGGAATGTAGGTCTATGAATAATGGATACCTGGGATGTTGGGGGTTTCTGGCTCCATGAAAAAACCTACTAGAGACCATCTAAGGAATTTATACCCTAAGAGGATTGATTGTACAAATACTTGACCCCATGGAATCGCCTACTAGGACAATTCAACTGTGATGCCTTCTTTATAATGCAAAAGGGATAAGCTTCCCCGTCCCTGTAGGGTCAATCCAGTTCCCCCTAAAGGACAATGATGTAGATTATGTCAAAAAAATGTGGTGATGGGAAAGTTTCTATAATAATGGATGAATTCTCATCACTCGTCGGACCATTTTTGATATTTTTACCAAACCCATAAATGTTCCTCCTTGGGGGTGAAACAGAGTCATACTAGAAACACCATGTGTCATATTAACTTGCAGTTTATTTCTACACATAGAAAATGAAACATAGATCACTTTTATAATGTATCAAGACAATATGAGCTTATTTTATTTGTTTTGAGAATGTGACATGCATTTAAAAATAAATTCTTGTTTTTTAAAATGAAAACATGAACATTCAATTATTTCGGTCACACTGTGTATCAAATTGACATTTTCTTAATTCCAACACAATGAAAATTAATCACAGATCATTTTCCTAATGTATTAAGACAATATGAGCATGTTAGATTGTTTTTGAATATATGAAACATATTTTGAACTTAAATGTCACTTTTAAATGAGAGCGCATCCTTCTAGTGACACAGGCCACATTGTACATAAAATTTAAATTTAGTTAATTCCAACATGTCAACAACTAATTACATATATTTTATTAAAATTATAAGAGGATATAAGTGAATTTTTTTTTTTGATTATGTGATGTCCAATTTGAACTAAAAAGTCAATTCTAAATGAAAAAGGCACATTGATTCATAATAGAGATACTGTGTGATATATTTACATGTGATTGATGATTATTTGTTAATAATCAATCAAATATTTCTTTTCTAAAATATCAATAAAATTTGATTTTTTTTCTTGGTTTTGAGTTTGAGATCTATGTTTTGAACTGATATGTCACATTTTAAAATATAAACAAACATTATTAGTCAATTCAACCACACCAAAATGTCATATTGACGTGAAATAAATTCTATACATCAAAAATGAATTGTGAATCATTTTGATAAAGTAAAAAAGGAAATATGAGTATGTTTTATTGATAATGAATATTTCACACATGTTTTGAACAAAATATCACTTTTAAATAAAAACGCACACTTTAAGCCATATCGTCCAAATTTTATGTCATATTGATGTTGAAAGGGAGTAGGTATAAATTTATACAAGTACCCAAAATGGGGTAGGTGTAAATGTATACCAATGAATGTTTCATGCCCAAACAACCTACTATAGTAAATTCAATAATTTTTCCCTATTAGTAAAACATAAATTTGTCTCACCATACTTATTGCAATCTGACCTATAATTATGACCTATAATAAATGTCTTAGAAACAAGTTTTATATTGTACATATACCAATGGTTTAACCAAACTTTTGGTATAGATATGTTTTTATCATATAGGTGAAACTATTATTTATGTGTTATATTATTAATAATAATGAATAATCAAAAATTAATAATTACTATAAATACATACATATACATAAATATATTTTTATTTATTTAATTAATATAACTAATGTTGTAGTTACATAGTGTTAAACTCTTTAGAAAATATTGGCGAGGTACCAGGATCTAACACTGAAGCTTGAATTTTTTTCAATTGTATACATATACTAACGCTTTGACCAAAACATTGGTGTTGTTAATTCATTTAAAATTAACTATACCAATTGTTCTCAAACCACTGGTATATACCTCTTATACCAAAAGATTGGTCAGACTTCTTTTATAGGTATATCCTGTCAAAAAATCACACAACGGTTCAGAATACTATCCTTATAGGTTGTGACAACTATTTGAGGACCAATACTAATGATTCTAAATAATTGGATTATATTTTTTAGATGTTATAGTATGTTAATAAAAGTGAATAACCCCAAAATGTAATTTATTTCATAACAACTAAACATAAACAAATAAAATAAATAACAAACAACTTAATGGAGAGAACATAACATGGTACTTCAGATCATCATTCTTGTCAAAGACTCTATCTAGAATATATCTCTATCTATGAATTTTGGCTTTTAAACTACACAAATAGACTCTATAAAAAGTCTAGTGTTCTTTTAAAAAGTTTTTATAATTCCCCCATCATAATCTCACATCATGTAAAATCACTATTTCACCTTCATAGTTTAGGGTTATTCTCTATATAAATGATTTTATCCTTCAAGAAGGACCATAAACTCTTTATGGATTCCTTTTATTATCTTTGTAGGTAAAAAACTTGGATAAAAATTAGAATAAAGTCACCACTTCTAGATCTATATGTAAATTATCTAAATAATCAGTAGATAAAAATGATAAGAAAATTAACTAACTATGTAGTGGATAAAATTATATGATAATTAACTAAATAACTAGTCAATAAAAAACCATTAAAGATATCTTCAAAATAAAAAAATTACAAATGTGATAGGAAATTTTCTCTTCATGATGTCGGCAAACATTCTGACACCATGTAATCTTCTCAATAATTTCTAAACAAATATACTTCTTATTTTTAATACCTAGATGGTATATAGACCGGTTTGTACTATAAAAATTTAGATAAGTGGGTAATTAATAAATATATTAAGTAAAATTGTGAGTATAATTATAAATACCAATTCATTGATTCTTATATGTTGATGTAATATGGTATATTTCATAAATTACAAATGTAATAAACGTAATATTTTTCGTTGATTTGTTTTGGATAATGCAAATAACATTGACCAAAATGATTAATCCATTTTGATATATTTTTTGATAATAGAATCTTATTATATATACCTTTATATTTGTCCAATTGAATTAATCCATAGGCTACTTATGAACATATTTATCTTCATTCCATGATTTTAAAAATATTTATACTCCACCATATCTTCAAAAAATTATCGTTAATATGTAATATAAAATCTATCTTTTAGAGAGTATTTATAAAATATTGAATTTATTGTGTTATAATTTTATAAGGTACATCATGGGTGGTCAATTTTTTTGGGTACCCATGATTTGGCTCTAAAAATAATTCTTTAAAATATCCAAATGGATCACAATGAGCATCCAATGAATCCTTAGAAAAGAATATGTAATGAAAAAATGAAAATATATTATATATGTTTATATTATACAGATTTGTCCCCATATTTTAATTATTAAGAAGAGTCTGTTGTTTGTTGGTTTCCTTTAAAATGTTGTGTATACGTACACCATTATATATAAAATCACTTTTTTCATCCAATTAATATTTTTAGATAGTAAGTGACATGAGGACTAATATTTTTAAATTAATCTTCCTAGTATTTTCCCTTCATATAGTAGAGATATGTACACATGTAGAAACTATGAATAATATTTAATTGAAATTTATATATTAGATCAACTATAGTAATAAAAAATTATAAAAATGCACCTCATGTATGCATTAGAAACTGAACAACCTAGAAATTCATGCTTGATAATTTCAATTACACTCCAACGACTAATCATGTCTTGAATGAACTCTCTATACATTTGTTCTTAAAATTAAATGTAGGTTATATTGTACTATAGAATGTTTTAACTGTATGAAATTGTAATGTTAGCATATGTTGAAGTGAATTTTCTAGGATAAAGGTACTCTTGTAAGGTATTTTAGATTTATTGGTTAATACAGTGTATTATTTGGATTTAGTCTTCCATTTACTATTTTTATTCTATAACTATAATAACATTCCCCATTTCAAATATTTTAAAATTATTGTTAAACTTTATATATATAAAATAAATTATTAATGATATACCTAATTATCTTTGTGTATCATTATATGATTAGACTTCCATCATATGAAAGTTCCAATATAAAGTTCAACCATTTGAAAATCCAGATCCTCAAGGGGACAGGTAGCATATTGATCGGCTAATGAGCTACAATAATCTCCACTATCACATGATATTTTGGACGTTGTTTTTTATATAGAATATCTATAAAGAACCATCCTTAAAAAATATATAAAATTAATTAATTAGGCAATAATTTATTTTCCTACACTCTAGAGATCTTCAAGGTTCTTAATTTTATATAATTAGGTTAACACATAATCATAAATAAATATTTCATCACAATGTGGACACTTCCACTTGTTATCAATTTTTCACATAATGCAAAACTATTAAAATACTAGAAGTTTTGTTTTCCTGAAACGTCTTAATAATGTTTATCTTGAAGTCATATTTGTTTTTAATCATCCTTAAAACCCAACGAATAACATTTTATGAAGTGGGATGAAAACCAAAATCATAGTAAGGGACATATAAAAATAAGGAAAGAAACTCATCAGTCCATGAATACTCAAAAATAATTTCTTCTTTAAAAATAAGATTTGGACTCAAAATAAACATTTCACCACCCTAGAAATGAAAATCACTACCCAAATATTTCATAATACATTTCATAATAAATATTAAAGGCCAAATAAACTCATAAAGGTATTTTTCATTCACTAAAAAACTCCTAAAAATATTTTCTAAAAGTTATACATTTCACCCAAAAGAAGTAGCATAAACGTCCCTTTAAACTTAACAATATTAGATTTCTTTGATAAATCGTAATATTTCTATAAATCCCTTTATAATAATAGATAAATCATGTAGGAAACTTGGAGATTAATTTTCATATCACTGTTATAATAACTCTTTAAAATGGAATAACCTTGCCAGTAAATTCCAATAATCTCTTAGGAGAAACCTAACAAGTTAACTATTTATATTTAACCAATTTATTTAAGAGATATATTGGTATTACACATCATAATAATCTGTATCGAGATCACTCATCATCATAAAAAAATCCTATGGTTCATACCATAATCATAACACATCAAATATTACATTTTCATCATCACAATCAAAAAAATATTCTTTTAACCTATAAAAAAAACTTTACATGATATCGAAATATCCATTCCAGTTAAAAAAACTTTTAAAAATACCCATGACAAAGGGAGGTTGTGATTTTAATTAAAGAAAAAAACAAATATTCTAAATTAATCCAATCATAAAATAAAAGTTTTGATGGTGAGAAAAAAAAAGTATTCCTTATTTGTTGAAATAGAACATTCCATTTTATTTTTAGTTAAACAATTCTATATAAAATCCTTTCAAAGATTACTTCTGAAAAACAAATAATGGATGTAAAGAGTGATAAAAATTTTCATTTATTATTCATTTATTTCCATAAAAATATATACATAAATCAATTATAAAAAAAAGGACATATAATAAAAATATTTGGAAAATATATCTTCAAAATATTTAATATGGGGTTTTTAAGGTAAAGTGTCACATACCTTGAGTTTGAATCATCATGTAAATTATTTATCCACTTGAATAATAAGATTATGTTAATTATTTATTTTATTAATAAAATTTTTCAAGTTTATTATTCCTTTTATTTTATATATTACTATTTTGTATACAATTACTAAATCAATTAATTTCATATCAAACGTTTTGATGATATTAAACTTATATGTCCAAAATGACTTTGGTAAGTTGATTATAGTAAAAGTATTAATTATTCCATAATATAAAGAATAATAATAATGAAATAATTATAATTTTTATACAAAAAAATATTCTTTTAATACCAAAACTGAAAATGGTAATGGAAAAATAATTATGTTATAATCATGGATATGGTAGGACGTATGTGTGCATAGGTAATGCTTTCATTTTTCAAAAAACATGATGGAAGGAAGGTAAATCTCATTTTATTATTTCATAATTTTTATTATAAAATAAATGAAAATATATTTCTTTAAATATACTTATATATAGTATACACGTGATGTGGTCATGAAAGATGTATCACCTAGCTTCGTGTAGGTGATAATCAACTCATACGCATGAAAGATGTTTTCATTTTAAATGAATAGAAAGGTAAGAAAAAAAAGATATCTCATATTTATAGAATAAGAAATATTTAATTCATATAATATATATAAATATATATAATAAATCCATCATTACGACCATTCATTATAGGAGGTGATGGAAAATGAATTACATCAGTTCGTGAGGTGGTAGTTTGTCATACACACGAAAGACAGTTTTGTTTCCCATTTGACGAAATAGGATATGGATATAGGTTATTCAGCTAACTTAAGTACATATTAATATACTTAATATAATTATATTATTATTTAATCTTGTTTTAAAAATATTTTATGGGATTATAAAAAGAAATAACACAAAAAATCTTGGTTAAGAACAATACCCCTTCTTTAGAAGACCTCTACATGTTTAATCCTAAATCCTTCCAAGGTTAGTTTTATAATAAAAAAGGGGACTGTAAGATGTCGATAAGGATGTATTAAAGGTATTTATATTGTAATTTTGTTGAACCAAATGGTTTTTTATGTGTGGAGAGTAGAGGATATGGGGTGTCTATTTATAAGTGGGTGAGAGGGCACACTTGGAATTTTTAACAATATTAAAATATATTTATGAATTATTCAATTAAAATGGATCCAAAATAGACTATTTTAGAATATTAAATTATATATTGTCTAAATATTTCTATAAAATAGGATTTAGATAATTTTTTAGTTTATTTAAACCATTATCTATTTACTTTAAACCTTGTTAAACCTATTTTAACCTTAACCATGGTAACAAACTTTTTTTATTTTTAATATTCATTATGATAAAAAAAATCATGTGAACATATTTACTAAAATTAATTATGAAAAATAAAAATATTGAATCCATTTTTATCAAATTAAATTCATAGAATTGGAATATTTTATTTTAAAATTAAATATGCAAAACATGACGAAAAATGGATTTTTATAAAAAATGTATTTTTAAGTAAAAAATGGTTTTATACCAAATTTAAGTATAATTTAAATTACAATAAAATTAACTAGATTATTTTTAACAAAGTGGAAATAATGAAGTTTTAAAACTAATAAAAAATAAAATGAAACATTTTAAATACTTGAAAAGAAAATTAATTTTTCAACAAAAATGAGTATTTTCACAATTCATCAAAAAATCCAACTTTTTAGAAAATTATCAAAAATAAATCCTAAGATAATTTATAAATGGTGAATTCAAAAATGAAGTTATTTTTTTCAAATTAATATTCTAGAATTTAATAATGAATCTTTTAAATAAGACCATATAATATATAAAAAACTAATATGTTTAAAAATAAATCTTCTTTTTCGTTTTAAATGAAAAATTTACTAATATTCTTATAATAAATAAAACTATATGAAATATATTTAAAGAATATTAATAAGACGTGAAATTTATTTATATTAATGTTTCCTAGTTTTTTCCATTCTTCCACATTTTTTAAATTGCATCCTTGCAATTTTATTCATTACTTAAACAAGTGAGGATTCTTTTCCATTAAATCATTTTCAGATTCCAAAGTTAATTATTCAGCCATATGGATTTTACACAAATATTTAACCTGGTAAATCACTTTATTCAAAAAAAATCTCTCTATGGTCAAGAATCTATAATGGCTTTTCTTCATAAGAAATATTTTCTTCTAACTCAAAAAATTTAGGGCTTAAAACAAGAGATTCATCCTACACATGTTTTATTAACCTAAAAAATGAAATACTTCATGTACCTGAGATAAAATTAGAGTCAATGAAACTCATTAGGAAGCTTATCCATCTGTCCCTAGTATTTCATTCTATCCAATAGAAAATATAATTATATTTCCCTTTTTTCTAAAATGTGTAACCCTTTTCTATGGAGAAACATTAAGAAAAACCTATTAATATGCCTAAAATGATTGATATTTCCCCCAATTATCTATATAAATTTTCAACATGAGATTATCTATCCTCATTTTTTTCTAAATAATATTCACCTTTTCAACCATTGAATCTACTATTTATGGTCCCAAAAACATTCTTTCCTAAACATCATCATAATAAGCTAGAGTCTTGCATCTCTCTCCATATAATGGATAAAAAGGTTTCATTTGTATACTGGAATGGAAAATTTTATTATAATAAAACTCAAATAAGTAAAATTATTGATCTTAACTTCCCTAATAATCCAATGAATAAGGTTGAATCATATCTTCTAATGTTTGAATCATTCTCTTGGACTATCTATTAGATTGAGGATGAAATATTGTATTGGATTTTAATTTGGTAACCAATAACTTCTGAAGTCCTTTCTAGAAATCAGATGTGAATATACGATCATTATTAGATACAATGTAAAGTTGACCTCTAGGTAATCTAATTATCTCTTTAACATAATTTTTTGAATGATGATCTAAATACATAATATCTCAAATGGGAAGAAACTGGGTAGGTTTAGTTAATCGATGAACAATTACCCAAATTACAATATTATCTCGATATGTCTGGTAATCTCACTACAAAATACATGGATATATTCTCCCACCTCAATTTTGGCATGAAAAATGCATAATCACCTCCTTTAGTAATTTTTATTCAACTTTAACATGTTTTAATGTCAATTATTTCATAGTAAAATCATTAATATATTTCTTCATTACAGCCCACTAAAATGTACTCAAAGGTCTCAATACATCAATGTGTGGCCATGATGAATTGAAAATTGAGGTCTATGATCCTAATATAAATAATTCCTTCTTCACATGGGCGTCACATGAAAAACATTACCTTTTTATGAATTTCCAAAAAACCATCTTTTTTAATATTAAATTTAATAAATTTACCTTTACTAAAAAATTATAGCTTTTTCTATTAGTCATGGTATTCCCTTTGAGCTTGGATAATATTGTCTGAAAAATATGATTACATTGGCATTAAAAACAAAATAGAGGGAGTTCCAACATGAATAATTTATAGAAAAACATTCACCAAATAATTAACCAAATCATTATGTTATAGATAATAAAGGTAATGATGCTATATATTTCGGATTCAAAGAATCAAATAATTTATTTTCATTTCCTGGATTGTGAAATCATGATCCTATATCAATTTTAACCATCTCCTTTTTTTCATGTTCAACTCTTCTTGAGTTAATATATATTTTTATCTTTTATGATCAGTATATATTTCACACTTTAATCTATATAAATAATGTCTCTAAATTATTAAATAAAACACAATAGTATCTATTTAAAGTTCATGTTTATGATAGTTTTTTCCATGGTTTTAATTATCATTAATTATAAGAAAATACCTGATCACTCTACATTAAATCACAACACATCCCCTTAAAAGAATAATCACTATAGATTATAATGTCACCATTTTTAATGGAAAGGCCAAAACTAGAGCATTACCTATTATATTGTTTAATTAATAAAAAAATTCATCACATTACTTTTTAAAGATAACTAAACTCCTTTTCATGTTAACATGGTTAGTGATTTAGATAAATATGAAATTTTTTCAAAAAACTATTATTAGTGGCTTGATAATACAAGAAAACAATGAAAATCACTATTTTATGGTCATTTTCATTCATCAACTACTTTAATTTAAGTGGGATCAACAGTTATTCCATATTCATTATGATATATCCAAAGGATGAAAGTATCTACAAAGAAAATAAAATTTACTATATTTTTCATATAAACTATTCTGTTATAGGGTTTTCAGAACATTCTTTATATGTTTTTCATGATCCACATATCATTTTGAATAAACCAAAATATCATCAATAAAATCAACCAAAAATTGACCCAAATATTTATGAAAAACTATCCTTATAAGATACTTGTATACAACTAAGCCTTCTTTCAACCAAAAGGTAATATCCATAAAATCATAATTCTCATACCTAATATGAAACATTGTCTTAGGGATGTCATCCTCATTCACCTTTAGCTGATGGTACCCAAACCCTATATTAACCTCATAAAAATTCCAAGCTCCCTAGAACTAACCAAAGAATTCATCAACATAAGGAAATTGATACTTATTGATAATAGTGATATTATTATATTCTTTATAATCAAATTTAAGCCTTATAGAACCATATTTATTTTTAACAAACTAAATCGGGGCATAACATAGTGGAGTGATGGTATGAATGAAATTGATATTGAGATATTATTGTAACTTATTTTTCAATTCCATATGTTCTACTTGAGCAATATGATAATGAGGTTTTGAAATTATCTTAGAATCAAGTATTAAGTGAACAGAAAACTCAAAATCTTGGACAGGTAAAATAATAATAAAAACATCAGCAAAAACTAATAGATATTCTACTACTATTGGAATATCTTTATTCAGTATATTTCCTTCATTTTTAACAACATGGGAAAATAACTTTTATTTCAATTTATTAATATTTTCTCAATTTATTGATATGTTATCAAAGGTATGAATCGATTCTTATATGCAAACAAGAACTTGTTTCACAAAATTACATCATTGGTTCTGCAATCTATATTAACATGATAAACTAAAAGTTTATCGATGCCCATAATGACATCAAATTATTTAGTGGGAAAGATAATTTTTTTAGGGAAAAATATTCCTAAAATTAAAACAAAAATATCTCTAGAAATTATGGATCCCTTAATTATACCCCCGTGGGTTTTTACAATTATTCATGACTTCGTTTCTTGAGGTCAAACATTCATTTTACCCACAAATTTCTTAGAAATAAAATAATTTTTAAACCCTTAGTCAAATAAGACATTATCATAATCTAAATAAACATGTAATGTTCATGTTAACGCATCATTATGTGTTCCAACATCTTCCAAGGTAGTTGAAAAGGATTTCACCACACCCTTCTTCTTATAGTCTTTCTGTTACACCCCATTTGTGATCTTCTTTGGACACACATCCACATAATTACCCATCTCATTACATTTCAAACACATTATTTTCTATTTATCAAGATTGGCCTTAACACTTCCATGATCATTATTTTTCAATCATGATCCATATGACCAAAATTACTACATCATAAACACTTCCTATATTTCATAAGAAATTCCATAGTGTTATTTTTTCTCCAACTATTACAAAATGAAAACTTTATTTTCTTACCTTTATATTTCATTGATGTAGTCTTCCCATTTTCCAGCCACATATATCACTTTTTCTACTTGACTTCATAAAATACATGATCATTAGAAAACTCCATTTTCATCTTCACCTACCAAAAAACATGCTTCTCATAACTTTTAAATTCTTAAGATGATAAATATTTTTTTTATCATGGATTCAACCCAAATTAAAACTAATTAATTTTACTACAAAGATCTTGGACACAATTTGGTGCATACCTTTCCAGTTAAGTTAAGTTCAATTCATACATATCTATTGAATCTTACTCTTTTTTCCCCAATTCCAATAATTTTTTTCCCATCCAAAGTCGAACAACATTCAAAAAACACTTCTCATTGAAAATATTTTTAAATATATCCCATTCCATGGCTTCAATCACTTCTCTTTATCTAGTATTCTAAATCATTCACCACTGTTGTTCAGATTCACCTTCAAAATGGTAAATAACAAGTGGTTCCTTCTACTGATCTAAAAAACCTATGACTTTGAATATATTTTAGAAATCTGTAATTTATCTCATAGCTACCACTAATTCAGAGGATCCACTGAATTATAGAATATTTTCACTCATAAAATGATCCATTATCTATGTATTCCTCAATGGTATATTTGGTTTCTCTTGTGTGTATACCACAACCATTTATATCCTATGTCAACTAATTCATCATAGTAACAATGTTAGGACCTGGATCCATGTGGATTGATCCTTTGTGTGTTTACGAAGAATGAGGTTCTTGGAGGAGGATCTAAATAAGTCTGGAGGAGTTCGACTAATAGATTCTAGAAGCAAGGGATGATTTCACGTCATAAAAATTTACAAAATGTGAAAGATGATTTCAAAACATGTAATATATCAGGGTTTGAAAAATAAAATTAATTGAAGAGGAGATGTATTTTTTATTGAAAACTGAAATGTGATGATTACACGATGTGAAAGGGGATTTCACTTCATATAACTCCCCAATTATCTAAGTTTTAAAAAATTTCTAGCTACTTGGGTTGTCAACCCCAATAGTTGTAATGGCTCTCTCTCAGCTCCAAGAAACCCAACAACCCCCTCTTCAATATTTTGTGGATTCCTTCGTCAAGGATTGATTCCTAGCTTCTATATTTGATCCATGGAGTGCTAGTTGATCCATGTTCTTATAGGAACGGTGATCAGGGATCCTTTTCATGGCCCATTGTCATGCTAAGAACACTAAAGAACTCTTGAGTTAGGTGATTCTTTTCTTATCTATTTATTTACAGGAAATCATAGAGCTAGCATGATTAATCCATGGGTATCACAATGAAGATTACCTAATAATTATTTGAAGTTGATTAATAAATTGGATCCAATCATATAATGATGTTTCTTATTTTTATCATGATAATTGTTTTCCACTTGATTTTATAGATAGTGTGATATCTATTCCTTTCATGGTTTATCATGTTTTTCTTGATAGAAATTGATAGAAAATGTAATGTTTGAATTAATTGATAATAAATTTTCTAAATGAATTAAATATGGTTGTTTAATGGATTTGGTTGTTTTTTCAATTTGATGTTAATCAAATTAATTCAAGTATTCATGTTTAATTTAACTGGTTAATGATCCTAAATCATGATGATTATTTTTCATAAATAATTAATGGAATGTTAAATTAATTTTTAAATTAATTTTTTATAGCTTGTTGCTTTGTTTTCCCATAGTTGGAACCTATGATAATGGATCGGTTAATTCATGATGGAATATGAACCGGTTGTGTGATAAAATATAATGCCTTTGTGTGGCCTGATTTAACCTTTTTATTTTAAAGTCCATGTGCCTTATCCTTTTAGAGAAGTGAGAGATCATTATGTGTGAAGGATGAATGCCTTTCTTAAAGGATAAGATCATAGTTTGTATGTTTTTTTCGTACTTCTTGAAATGTGTTGCGAGCCTCAGATAGATGAGATGGAGGGTTGTTGTGGCATGTGGGATGGGAGGCTTGGATGTGTTGTGATCCAGGGATAGATAATCCTGGAAGGATCTTGGGGTATGAGGGATGGAGAGGCCTAGTTGTTATGGAATAAGTTGACACATGGAGTGGAAAGATGCAACAGTATATGCATGTGGGTTTTGGGGAGGACACTGGAGATGATGGAACGAGTTGAATCTGGGATTGACTATTGATATAGAAGTTAGATGATTTTTAAAATATTTTTTTTGGATACTGGATAGGTTATTTGTTTATCTCCTTTCCTTTCCCTAAATCTTAAGGCAGACGATTTTGGTTACTATCCTTCCAATATAGGTGAAGATTCATGAGGCATGGCATGTGCTTTTTTTATTTAGATTCTCATGGTTGGATGAGTCAATGCTCCTACTATAGGTGGAGAAGACTTGATGAGTAGTTCACATACTCAACATGTTGTGTCCCCTATGTTTTGTATCTTATAATTTTCTCCCAGGATACCTTCTAATATAGAAAGTGATGATGTTAATAAATTAATAAATGTTTAACCCATGGGGTTGGACCATGTCGGGATGCAATGTTGAGGTTGTAATTCTGAGAAGCCATGGACTCAGCTGCTTATGCCTGAAGGGCATAGATCTTTATTGATATTCTAATGTGATGTAATGTATAAATTTTTAATTGTTAATTAATGACTAAATAATTAATTAACATAAATTGAAACTAGTGAAAAGTAATAAGGTAATTTAACACAGCTCTTTAAATGGTTGGGTGCTTATAGGATATCATGTCTTAACAATGATAGTCATGAGTCCAAGAGATGTTTGTTGTAGTTTAGTCTAAGACTAGGATATTCCCATAGATGGGTTTTGAAATATATTATATCATGTACATTTTATGTTTCTATACCTTACTCAACCCTGTCAATTAGAAAAACTGAAACCTTAGGGATTCTGATCCCTAGGGGTGTTTTCCCCAAAATCATTATGGTGGGATGGATGGATGACTACCCCTTTGGCCTTAATATCTTCACTTGTTATTTACTTTTACCGATATTCATGAAAGTTAGTTTTTCCCATGTATGTGTGTAGAGGGCTATAATGGCTTGTGGTTATTTCACACACATGTTTTCTAGATATATTTGTCTATGGACTACTATAGGTATAATGTGTACAAGCTATGATGGCTTAAGGATCCTTACTCAGTGCATGAGACGTGATGGCATGAGGTATAATACTCAATGTATGGTATATGTTTTCTGGGCCATAGTGGATCTCAAAAAATACCTTGTTATTTGTTGTTATGTGAATGTGGTGGTGTGCTACATGAGGTGCATGTTGTGAAGCTTCAACCAAGTGCATGTGGGCTAGCCTTTTGGAGAGAGATGCTCAGGACTTTCTACATTAGGGCATAGCAGAAAACCAATGGAGAAGTGGTAGTGGGGTACCCTTGATATTATTTTTTATATTATATGATATTGTCTGTGATACTTGGTGAGAGTATCCATGGTGAGGCTGGGAACTTAGTATACCTATTATGTGAAAAGTTAGTTTCACTAATTGTTATCCATATTTTAGCATTATTTCATTATCTTTTACATGAAAGGATACATGGAGGATCCTAATAAGTACACTCTTATACTCACCCAATGTATGTATAAACTATTTTTAGGTCAATTAGAGATGTTTGGAAATCATACTAGTTACTACTAGATCAGTGTTTAGCCGGATCTGTTTGGGATTTGTTGTCACTTCCTTCTTTAATTTTATTTTGGTACTTGTTGTTTTCCATCAAGTAGTGGTAATTCTTTAATGACATTACAAATGTTCTATTTGGATTCTTTTATATTGTAGTCTGAGTAGGAGTTGGTTGGTTTCTATCTTATCTCTCTCATATGAATGTGTTTCTCTTAGAGGGAAATGCCTCCCATTTTCCTATTTATTATACCCTCAATTCTAGTCTCCAACCTGGGTCCTATTAAAGGTGAGACTCGGGGGGGGGTCAATATCTCTCTTCTTCCATTTTTATCCTATGAGGGGTACATTTGTGGGGAGGGTATCATGGCAGAGTGGTATCCAAGGAATGTTAGGGGATATGAAGATGTTTGGAGTTATGCATAGGTGAGGTTGCATGGTATGGTATTTAAATTATATTATCTACGTTTAGAAAGTTTTGTAAACATGGGAGACCAGTTAATACATGGGTATTTATGACCCCTGTGATCTGATTCATGGACCATTAATCATTAAATGGCCACTAAATGTGGTGATACTAGTTATAGGTTAGAGACATAGGAATGGATCAGGCATCATTATTCTTACACCTGTGTTTGAATGAGTAGACATTGGGATAGGTTAACATAAAAAGAATAAAAGATAAAAATTAATTAATGTTAATGTATTCCATATTCTAGTTTAGGATCTCTAATTGTTTATTCTTTTGTAGGAATGTATTCAGGTCGACATCCTCTCCAGGTTCGCGTAGAAGATGTTCAGCAAGTTGCACCAGCAGATCTTCTAATAGTATAGGTTGATAATGATGACACTGAGAGGAGGTCAGATAAATAGTTTTAGATCCTGAGTCTAAAGTGGTTTGAGGGATTCATTTCATATGTAAACATAGAATACTTTTTGGAGTAGGTTGAGAATAACTTCAGTTCTATATATGCTCAGAAGTAGCACTATGTATCATTGGTTATGATGATGTAGCATGGGGAAGTAAAGAAGAGGTGGTTCTTGTTCCTTAGATATGATGAAGAGTCAGCGGTCTTATGGGAGGAGTTCTAAGACCAATTTAGAGTCAAGTTTCTTTCCTCAACCACAATGGAAACTATTTGTTAGGAGCTGCTTACCCTTCATTAGGGGAGCACCAGTGTGTGATAGTTCGGGATCCATTTTATTAACCTTTTCAATATACTTTAGACCATTTTCTATATTAAGAGGATAGGTCAAGAAATTTAGATGATTATTTCCATCCAAATATCTAGTGTCAGGTTACCTCGTTTATGCTAAAGACATATCTTGTGGTTCTGGTAAGAGAAGAGGTCGTCAAGAAGATGTTGTACTGAACCGGATAATCATGAGAGGGGAGTCCTCAGGATTCCTCACAAAGTAGATCTACAGTCTGAGGACCCCAGTAATGAGGATATAAGAGCTTCTAATTAGTCGGGGGTAGGTCTCATCTCTCAATGTCTCATTTATTTAGGTACAGTGGATCTTAGGCATATCCTAAGGGATTAGGCACTTTTTTTAGAGGTTTAGGTCATTAGTGTCGAGATTTCCCATCCTTTTTGAGCAGTCAGTGTACACCAGTTGTTCTAATTCAGGTTCCTCCATTGAAGAAATTCTAATAGAGGTCATAACAATAGGTTTTTCTAGTTTGGGATCAGCATATATTAGTTTGTGGAGGTTGAGGACAGCCCTGGGACACTCCCCGTCCCTAGAGAGTAGATAAAATCCCAAGAGGTGGTGGTCAGTGGGGTCAAAGAGGCCATAGATCATGTCATGATCTGCTTCATGCTTTAGCGTTTCCAGAGCTAGGTGAGCCACACATCATTCAGGGTACCCTTTTCTTGTTTTCTACTTGAGTGTATGCCTTGTCTAATCTAGGAGTCACACACTACATCATATCACCTACAATTGTCCATTCCTTGGAACTTCTGGTAGAGTAGCTTCTAGTTCCCTTGGCATTGACTACGCTTGTTGGAGGACAAGCTAACTTGTTTGAATTATGTAGAGACTATGATCTAGTTCTAGGGAAGCACAAATCTTGGGGAGATTTCCTCTGTTTATAGATACAACCATAATACATCATCCTTATTATGAATTGGTTGTATTTGGTATAGGATATCATGTATTACTTCAGGAGGAAGGTTGCTTTCATCAATGCTAATGGATATCTAATAGAGTTTTTGGGTGAGAGAGACCCTCAGACGGGTTATAGGCTTATTCTGTCCCTGTCATCTTTGATGGCTAATATGATGCAGAGATCATTGAAAGTTCAGTAGTTGGCGTTTCTTGGGTTCTTAGAAGAGTACCAAGATGTAATTCCAGAGGAGGTTACAGCATTACCCCCTCAACAAGATATTTATTTTGGGATCGAACAATATTCAGGTGTGTCTCCTATCTTAATGTATCTATATAGGATATAGCCTTCTAATTTTTGGAGTTGTGTCTATAGATCAATGGTATGCAGTGGTGTGGTTTTTTTTTGGCCAAGTGTGTCACCTTGGGGTACACCAGTTTTGTTTGTAAATAAGTCTAATGGCAGTTTTTGATTGTGCATCGACTATTGTCTCTTGAACCAAATGAAAATGAAGAAATTTTATCCTCTTCACGTTTTGATGATTTATTCGATCAACTAAATGAGGAAATTTGGTTATAGAATATTTATTTGTGGTCCATATATCATCATATGTGTGTAAAGGATGAGGATATCCGGATGAATGATTTCTGTTGTTTTTATGGGCATTACGAGTTTTTTGTGATAATATTTGGTGTGACAAAATCCCCAACTATTTTCATGGTGTTAATGAATGTTGTGTTCCATGAGTTCCAGTATAAGTTCATGGTGGTTTTCATTGACGACATCCTTGTGTACTCCATATTCGAGGTGGATCATGTAGATCATCTTCATGATATTTTGGGAGTTCTTCATCATCTGCAACTATTGGGGAAGGGGTAAAAGTGTCATATTTGGTCTTGGTAAGTCCATTTCTTAGGAAATATTGTATCCCATAATGTATTTTTTGTGGATCCATCAAATATAGAAGTATTTGTCTCTTGTGAATCCCCTAAGAAAGTGTTAGAGTTGATATGATTCCTTGGCCTTGCAAGCTTTTACATGATGTTCATAACTAATTTCTCTTCGGTTGAAACCCCCAAAAAGTTTTGAATACAATGGATTAGGTGTTATTATTGTGTATTCAGTGTCAAACATATTTTTTGTATCTAAAGAAGAAGTTGTTCAGTGCTCCAGTTATTTGTCTTCCAATAGAAGGAGTTCAGCTGGAGGTTCTCTATGATTCTTCACATATTGGGTTAGGCAGTGTTCTAATGAAGTATATATCAAACGTTTCTTATGATTCTTGATAGTTACATTACCATGAGAATAAATATTACACCCACGATCTCGATTTATCAGCAGTGGTGTTTTCCTTGAAGTTGTGGATACATTACCTCATCGGTGATCATTTTTTGGTTTTCACGGATCATAAGAGACCGAGGTATGTTTTACCCCAACATGACATGAACTGGAATCATCATTGGTGGATAGAATTATTATAGGATTAAGACATATATATTTCATATAAACCTAGAAATGGGAATTTCAAGGCTGATGTGCTAAGAAGGAAGTCACGCAATGACACATTGCAGGAATCAAGTGATTACAGGAGAGTGATATAATAACTTTCGGCATTGCATTTAGATACGGGATAAGTTTGGGGATAAGTTTTTATTTTTAAAATGATGGTGCAGTCATCTCTGGTAAAATAGGTGGATGAATCTCAGTTGGGGATCTTGTGGTGGAGGTATGGAGAGACTGATTTGTTTGTGTTAAGGCCCCTAATGGTTGTTCTTAGGATGAAAAACATCGAGTGTTATTTCGGGGAAGGATTTTCATTCCTTTGGTAATTCATGATATGGTTATTATGGAGGTCCACAATTCACCTTTTTCTATAAATCATGGTGTCAAACGTATTTAAAGAGCTTTGATAGGTCACTTATGGTGTCCTGGGTTGAAGCATGTAGTTGAATATTTTTTTCCTCGATGTTCGGTCTGCTAGAAGGTGAAGGTCGAGTACCGTATTCCTGATAGTTTTCTTCAACTGTTAGATGTTCCTCCATGGATGTGGGAGGACATCTTGATGGAATTTGTTACTAGTTTACCTAGAAATTATGGAGTCTATGAGTCTATTTGGGTGGTAGTGGATCATTTGATGAAATTGTACCACTTTATAGTGATCATGTATTCGAGATCATTAGAGTTTTTATGGAGGAGGTATTTGGTGGATTTGGTGAGACTCCATGGTGTTTTGAAGACAGTAACATTTTATCAAGATCTTAATTTTACCTCTAGGGTGTAAAGAGGTTTCAAGGACGCATTTGGTTCACAATTATACCATATAAATACTTTTCATCTTTAAATGGATGGTCATTCAGAGTAGACCATCCAGACTCTTGAATACATTTTGTGCTCTTGTGTCCAAGGTTTTGGAAGTTTTTAGATGAGGTTCCTACCTTTTGAAAAGTTCTATTACAACAATAGTTTTCACTCCCCCATCAATATGGATCTGTTTTAATCCATGTATGGAGGAACATTCTCTTTTCTTTTGTGTCAAAATGGGGTAGAAGAGTCAGCAAATCTCTGTCCGAAATAGGTATAGAATATGATAGAGATGGTTCTGGTTATTCACAATAGGATGAAGGTAGAATAGAATCATCATAAATATTATGCAGATAATAGGAGGGGACCTTTGTAGATCTACTATGGGGATCATGTGTTCCATAAAAAGACTCATCATCGTAGAAAGTGAATGTTTGGTCATGGGAGTAAGCCTTCTCTCAGGTTTTCTGGGCCTTTCATGGTGTTGGATTGTGTTGGATTAATATAGTATTAGATATAGCTTCCCCCATATATGATTCAGATACATGATGTTTTTCACATGTCATAGGTACGTTGTTATATTTATAATGACTCTCACCTCATCGATTTGGTAAAGATTAATGTTGACAATGATGTGACCTTTGTGGAGAAACCTTTAGAGATCCAAGACCACTAGGAGAAGGTGTTGTGTGGGTTTTTTATCCCCTTGGTTAGTGTCTTGTGTAGGCATGATAGAATGGAGGAGAGTACCTAGGAATGTGAGTTATAGAAATGCTCTCATTACCCCGAGTAGTTTGATGTTTAAATCTTCTCCTGTAAAACTTTTCATTTTGTGGTTGTTGGCCTTTTTTGGTTTTTGAGTGGGATTTCCATTATTTCTTATTGTGGATTTCTCTCTTTTGTAAGGTACATATCCCATGAGACTATTTAGGATCTGTTTGGGGTTGTTTGTGTTTTTTTATTGATCCTCTGGTGAGGTGGTTGAGTTCCTATGGTGGTGAGATTCTTAAGAGGCATCTCACGGGGTGGCTATTCAGACTACCACTTTTATGTTTCATCTATTGGTTGGTATTAGATTCATGAGGACGGGAATGTTTTGAGATGTATCTATTTTAAGGTCCTATATCCACATGGATCAATCCTTTGTGTGTTTATCAAGACCAGTGTTTCCAATGATTGAGGTGCTCGGTGGAGGCTCAAAATAAGTCTATAAGAGTTTAGCTTCTAGATGCTAGAAGCAGGAGAGGATTTCACATTGTGAAAAGTTACACGACATGAAAGAGGATTTTACAACGTGTATTATATCAAGGTTTAAAAAATAAAATAAAGTGAATACACAATGTATTTTTTGAAAAAACCCAAAATATGAGGATTATACAATGGGAATTGGGATTACATGTCATGTACTTTTCTGATTTTTTATGTTTTGAACCACTTCTGGATGCTCAGGTTTTCAAACCCTATAGTTGTAGCAACTCTCTCTCAACTCCAGGAGACCTGGTGACCCACTATTAAACATTTTAGATATTTCTTCATCAAGGATAGATTTCTAGCTTCCAAATTTGATCCATGGTGACTCAGGTTGATCCATGTCCTTACGGGAGGGGTGATCAGAGATCCGTTGTGTGGCCATTCTCATGAAAAGAATTTAAATGACTTTTTTAGTTATGGGATTCGTTGATTCTCTATTTATTTACATGCAATCACAGTGCTAGTATAATTTATCCCCTTAGATCACAATAAAATTTACCTAATTATTTTTTAACCAGTTAAAGTAATTGGTATCGATCATATAGTGACGTTGCTACTTAGTACTATGATAATGGACTACCTCTTGATTTTCTAGATAGTGTGATATCTATTCCTTTCTTGGTTTAGCATTCCTTTCTTGATGGAAATTGGTAATGAATGTAAATCCATAATTAAGTGATTGTTGATTGGCTAAAGGAATTAAAAAAGCATGTTAAATGAATTCAGTTGTTGTTTTTGTAATTTTATTTTTATAAAATTGATGCAAGTATGCATGTTTAATTGAATTTATTAATAAGCATGAAGTGTGATTATGCGTGTTGATAAAATAATTAATGTAATGTTTAATTAGATGTTAAATTAATTTGTGATAGATTGTGATAGATTTTTATTAGGTTTCCTATAGTTGTAAATTTTGATAATGAATCGGTTAATTTAAGAAGGAATAAGAACCTTTTTTGTGATAAAGGATAATTCCTTTTTGGGGCATGGTATTCCTATTTTCTTGTAAATTAATTATTCCTTATGCTTTGTATACATGAGATATTATTGTTTGTAAAGGCTGAATTTCTTTATTTTGGTCCAAGATACTGGTTCTTTGTTTGTTTCCTGCATCTTGTGATGTGTTGTGAGCCTGGGATGGCTGATCCTATAGGAATTTCATGGTATATGGGGTGGTGAGTCTCGGATGTGTTGTGATTCGAGGATGGATGAGCCTAGATGGAATTTGTGGTATGTGGGGTGCTGAGGCCATATTATTGTGGTAGCAGTTGATACCCCAAGTGGTGAGATGCATCGATATATATATATATATCTGTGTGTGGGGGGTGTTGGGGAGGACACCCGAGATGAAATAATAGGATGATGATTGGGTTAACTATAGATATGGAAGCCGAATGCTTGTTTGAATCTATTGTTTGGTCGATGACCAGGTAGTTTTTTATCTTATTTCCTTTTCGCACTACTTTAGGAAGATTGTTTTAGTTACTCTCCTTCCAATAGAGTATAAGATATGTAAAGTCCCATAAATTCCATATAAATTTCTTTTAAATTATTTTGGATTATTAAAAGTCTGCAAAAATTGACGGCGCTAGATTCCAAAGCCCGGTGTGCCCAGAATGGAATTTTAAACTTTTTTTAAGGTATGTTCAGTAAATGTGTGGGGTGAAATTTTCTATATTTTGAACCGGTGATCAGATTAAAAATCTAAGGGCACTGTTGAATTTGCAGTGTTGAGATTTTCTTAAGAGAGGATTAACTTCGACCGCAGTAGGTCGGTTGAAAAAGTTAGTTTTTGCAACTTTTAACGAAATAATAAAATAATATAAATTTTTTTATTTTATTTTTCTACCTCTTGTTGAGTGGCAGTGGTGGGAACAATGGGTTTTCAATCCATTTATTGGATTGAAACTTCTCTTTGTAACCACAATTTTGAGAGATTAATAGGTTCATTTATTAATGAACCTCATTAATCTCATGTTGTATTAACCTCCTTTTCCCCTCTATTTAATTGAGGCTTGGGTTGGGGTTTTTGAGACAGTTGTGAGGAACCTCTGGAGAAGTACCGCGACATCATCCACTGGAGAAGAACAAAACCTTGGATGACAATGTCAGAGAAATTGATCTGGGATCGATGAATGTTCGCGGCTTCAACGAACAAGGATTCTCCTCCAACAAACACGACACCTCCAACGATTATCGAGGTAGGGTTTTTTCTTGATTAATTCTAAGATTTTGAAGAGGAATTAATTACTCTCGTTTGATAAAATGCTAATAAGGAGGGAATGATCCAAACAAATAAGGCTCAGACTGTCGTCCTCTTATGTATTTCTTGTTCTATGGAGGCAAATTTTCCAACTCGATGGAAATTTGATTTTGGGAGCCATTGGGTGATGGAAGTAGCCTGGGAGGCCTGTAGGTACGTTCGGAAAGGAAAATGGAACACTGAAGCTCTCCCGGTGGCCCATAGATGATTTATCGGTGTGAAAACTGTGAATGGTCTTGACGGGTGATGGCGACGGCCGACATCGGTCGGCCACAGCAGTAGATGGTGGTGCGCCATCGCACGGCGTGGAGGGGAGCCGCAACATTAAGTCACAGTGTCTGTAGAGGGTGGGCAGTGCGTTGTTGCACGCCGCAGGTGGAGGTTGTGGATTTGAATTTGTAGTGTAGGTTGGACACGCTCCCTATGGGTCTCAAAGAAAGTAAGGCAGTGCCATGTCGTGACACCAGTTGAAGAGCCGAACAACTATTTTGTCATTCGGGAAGGAGGGGATGCATGACCCCTCACGCGGGTCGTGCCCAACCGGCAGGCCACGCTGGTCCACTGTCCAGCTGGCCGAGCCCACCATGGACCAACCCATCCGGTTCGGGCCAGTTTGTGGCCCTGCTAGTTTGGGATGGGTCGGATCGAACCTGGACCGGGTCATGTCGGACCAGGTCAGACTAGACCCAGAACCCTTTATGGCCCAGTTTTTCTTAAAAGGCCATATCTTACAAACTAGATGTTTGTTTGATGATCCGTATGTGGGGTTGGAATACATTGGATGATTCAGTCCTTTGAGATACTCCATATTAGTTTTAAATAAACTTTGAGTATGTCCATGTTGGATCGTACCCGAATCCAACCGGGATCTCTGCACTAAAATGCATTTAACTCTCAGACTGGGCGTACAATTGACGTGTTGTCTGTTGCGTTGGAACCCATATGAAATGAAAGATCATTGGGCTACTTCTTCATGGGACATTATTCTGGTTGAAATACCACCGATGTCTTGGGGAGAAGATCCTCCCAGAATCTGGCATACTATGTATGGGAATCCAGTGGCTGGATGAGACGTGAAGAATGTATAGCAATCTTATGTGGATCAGCACCTTGTGATCATGTGTGGATCATCACCTAGAGATACATTGGGTATCAGCACCAAGAGATCCTATGTGGATCAGTACCGTGAAATCCTATGTGGATCAGCACCTACCGATATTGTGTGGATCAGCACTAAGTGATACTGTGTGGATCCGTGGTAGAACCCTTGACCGAATAAGATGATCTAGATTTACGACTAATCATTTGTACTTTGGAAATTATGTTATACATGGTTTGAGCTGAGTCTTTTTCTTTGTTCTTTGTAATTGAGATCATGCTTTTTGGTTTTCCTTTGTGAAATTCTGAGAGACCTTTGGGAGTCTCAGGATTCCTACTGAGTATTGATAAACACGCCCCTGCACAGGATTCACCTGCACCTTGTTGTGTCTTGTGCAGATGATGTGAATCTCAGCTAAGACTATAAGAGTTAGGACATGGTAGTACACGAAGGTGACTGGCTGATGTGGAGATCTGTGGATATGATTTATACCTACCCTTCAAGTAGGATCCTTGTTAGACGATCTTAGGAGCTATTTTTTATTTTCTGTTGTATTATATCTTTTAGTTGGCCTTGTATTCTGACCCCCTTACATTCAGTACAGACTTATACTACTACAGTTTTACCTTGTGGTTGCATCTTGTTGTGTTCTTGGACTGTGTGTTTGTACATGTTTAAAGGAAATTCCTTCCCATTTTATGGATACGCCTTTCCAATGCTAGTCACTAACCCCTAGCCTATGGAAGGCGGGATTTCAGTAGTCACAGAATGGGCCCCATGGGATGGGTCGTGACAAACTCGTATCAGAAAATTCTGTTATACTGAAGAACTAGGACTCTGATCTTTCCAATTGGGCAATAATGTTAAGTATTTTAAGTGTGGTTTTTAGTTTGGGGAGTCCAGTGTTGGTGCGGTGATAGACATATCCATACACCTGTATTCTGAATTTTGATTTCTAACTTATAGCACAAAAACACTGATTGTGTGTGTTTTGGAAATGATTTTCTTTTTATCTCTTTTGAATCATCTCACCAAGTATAACTTATTGACCATGGCACACCATTTTATTTTCAGGATGCCACCGTATAGATAGCTAGCCATGATTTTAAGGAGAGTACACGATGATGGCCCACCAAGTGATGAGGCTTCGGTTTAGGGCCCTCTTACTATGTTGTCACCTTCGGGTGGTGTACCAATAACACCACCACTTGTTGGGAATCAGCTTCCACTAGCCCCACTAGCAAACTATACCCGCAGACTGATCACATTTCATGAGTTCCATAGACAAAGACCTAGAAGAATTCAAGGTGAGACAGATCATGAGGCATCTGAGGACTGACTAGAGGATGTGGCACAAGTGTTTCTCATAGTTGAGATGCCAATAGATCAGATGGTGATCCTTGCCACTATCCTCTTTCGGGGCACAATAAGGAGATGGTGGATTCTAACACTCAAGACAGATGAGGAGGTGACACTCTCTTGGTTGGACTTTGAGACCCTCTTTAGGGCGGAGTTTCTACCAGTGACTTGTCATGCAGTGCGTATCAAGGAGCTACTGCACTTACAATAGGGTAGCTTGTCTATGGCCCATTACTCAGCGAGATTCACCGACCCCTCACACTACTCCACCAACATGGTATGGGACCCATTTTTCAGGTTCTGTACCTTTGAGCAGGGTCTCTGGTGAGATATCAGAGCATCGATGATATCACTCAATATCTCGATGTGGGCTGGAGTGCTCGAGCTTTCATTATTGTTGGAGAGCTTCTTAGCTGAGCAGGAACTGATGGTGAGATCCACCACCAGATGACAGGTAGTCGAGTTATCTATAGCAGGCGGTAGAAAGATTACACAGAGGTCCAAACAGGCCAGAACTTCAAGTGGACAACCTCAGGACACATGTTCGGAGGTGTATTGCCAGCGAGGCCAAGGAGGTATTATGAGGACTAAATCCTATTACACTTGCGGTGGACAGGGAAACATGTCTCGCGACTGTCTGACACCCCACATAGACGATCATCATATGACCGAGGGACTACTGAGGAATCATATAAGGTTCGAGTGAGGGGGTTCATAGGGCATCAGACATGGCTGGGGAGTAGGTCGTGCAACTGGTCATGGATAACAGTTTGAGGTTCTACCACCACCACCCCCAAGTGGTCCACCCCGACCACGTGGAGCAGGTGGATAGGGGAGAGCATATCTTTAGGGGGTAGAGGCATATAACCACGGTGCTCTAGAGATTATTAGAGGTATGATCTGTGTCTATTCCACCCTAGCTGCAGTTCTTATATACAGAGGTGCCAATCACTTTTTTGTTTCCAAGACACTCATTTGGAGCTCAGAGATTCTGACAGATCCATTAACTTGATACTTACAATTAGATACTCTTATGGGAGAATATTTGATGATTACACACTGGTGTAGATAGTGTGAGCTCACTCAAGGAGGCAAGATCTTTGACAGGGATCTCCTAGTAGGAGTGTCAAGGCCTTATGACATCATCTTGGGTATGGACTGGCTATCCATAGTCCATGCTCATATTGACTGCTTTAGGTCCAAAGTGTGGTGTGTCTGTGAGGATGGGATCGAGTTTTATTTCACCAACAAGAAGGAAACCTTTGCATCATAGGATGTACTCTCTAAAAGGAGGGTACAACCAATCACTCATATGTTGGCTAGCCTTACCCTCAGAGATGTTGATGTAAGGAGTCCGGGTTATCCTGTAGTGGTGGACTAGTATGCTGATGTCTTTCCTGATGATGTTCTGGGACTACCTCCACAGAGAGAGGTAGGCTTCTACATCAACCTATACCCCAGGACGACACCGATATCTATTCCAGCATATCAGATGGCCCCACAATGCTTCGTGATTTGCAGGTACAATTGGAGGACTATCTGAGGAAGGGGTTCATAAGGCCCAGTGTTTCCCCATGGGCATCCCCAATTTTGTTCACCAAGAAGGTATATGGAAGTGCGGGGCTTTGTGTAGACTATCAGTGCTTGAACCAGGTGACCGTGAAGAATAAGTATCCACTCCCAAGGATTGATGTTCTCTTTAACCAGTAGAAGGGAGCTCGATGGTTTTCAAAGATAGATCTCAGATCAAGATATCATCAACTCAGGGTATGAGACGAGGACGTACTGAAGACAGCCTTCAGATGTCGGTATGGGCATTATGAGTTCTTGGTGATGCCCTCCGGTGTGACCAACAATCTGAAAGTGTTCATGGGGCTCATGAACAGGATCTTCCAGGCTTACCTCAATTTCTTTGTGGTGGTCTTCATTGATGAAATCTTGATATACTCGATGTCAAAGGAGGAGAACTCCACACACCTATAGATAGTTCTAGATACACTCTGAGAGCACCAGCTTTATGGAATGCTCTTGAAGTTCCAGTTATGGATATGAGAAGTCCACTTCCTAGGGCACATTATCTGAAAGGTTGGAGTTGTAGTGGATCTTGTGAAAATAGTGGCAATGCTTTCTTGGGATCCACCCAGTAGTGTGACCGAGGTGCGGAGTTTCCTAAGATTTTTTGGGTACTACCGGAGATTCATACTTGACTATTCCAAAGTTGTAACACCCTTATCATCTTAGAAAATGAAGGGAAAACACTTTTTGTGGACAGATAGATGCCCATAGAGTTTTCAAGAGATGAGGTATAGGCTAATGAGTGCCCCCACCTTGAGGCTACCAAAAGAGGGTAGTGGGTATGTTGTCTACTGCAACGCATCAGGGACCAGACTAGGTTGTTTCCTGATGTAGGAGTGAGCAGTGATCACCTACGACTCATGGATGTTGAGATAGCCTGAGCGGAACTAAGCTACCCATGACCTGGAGTTAGCAGTACTGGTCTTTGCGCTGAAGATGTGGATGCACTACTTGATGGGTGAACAGTTTACTGTTTACTCTAATCACAAGAGTCTCAGGTATATCTTATCATAGAAGGACCTGAACCTGAGACAGCGATGATGGATGGAGTTCCTCCCAGACTATGACTTTGAGATATTCTACACTCATAGGAAGGGGAACATAGTAGAAAACGAACTCATCAGGAGGTCTAGTCTACAGTTGCTAAGTGAGGTGATAGAGTAGCTAGCCACGTTGTAGATATATTTTGTGGATAGAGATGGAGAAGCTCACATCTAGTCTATGATAGTTACTCCCCCACTTCTTTAGCAAGTTTTGGAGGCTCATCTTGGGGACGTTGACTGTGGGGACCGACGTGCTTAGATATCCTTTGTACATTCTTCTGAAGGATTTTATGAATGTGGGGAGCACATAGTTCTTTTTAGAGGACATATTATTGTTCTAGTGACGGTATGAGAGAAGGTATTGAGGGAGTTCCATACATCCTCTTTAGCGGTACATCCTGGAGTGGAGACGATTTACCAAGACCTCCAGCATTATTATTGGTGGCTTGGGATGAAGAAAGCAGTGGAAGAGTTCATATCACAATGCCTCACTTGTCAGTAAGTGAAGGTTGAGCCTCATGTTCCATCTGCCTTAATGCAACCACTTGAGGTACTGGAGTGGAAGTGGAATGATATCTCCATGGACTTTGTGATAGAGCTACCATGTACCTCCAGGGGCCATGATTCCATCTGGGTGATTGTTGACTGACTCACCATGTTGTCCCACTTCCTACCTATCTGAGAGTAGGGATCAGTAGAGATATTGGGATGCCCCTATGTATAGGAGATTGTACGGCTTCACAGGGTTCCATCAATGATTGTCTCATATTGAAACACACGTTTTACATCCTTCTATTGGATGGGATTACATTAGGTGTTCAGGACTCAGCTAAGCTTGAGCACCGCCTTCCATCCTCAGATATATGGTCAGACGGAGCGGACCAAACATACACTCAAGGACAAGCTTCGTGTTTCTGTCCTTGATTTTATCCATAGTTGGGAGGACCAACTTCCACTGGTGGAGTTCGTATACAACAATAGCTATCACTCCACCATCAGCATGGCACCGTTTGAGGCCCTATATAGACAACCTTGAAGGTCACCACTATGATGGATAGACCTAGGGGAGTCGACACCTATGGTTCAAGTGTTGGTACAGGCTACCATAGAGAATGAGCAGATCATCCGAGAGAGGATGAAGATTACACAGAGCTGGTTGAAGTTCTATACTGATAGGATACAGAGGCCCTTCGATTTTGAGGAGGGAGTCCATGTCTTCCTATGGGTTACACCCCAATAAGGATTATAGAGGTTAGGTCAGGGCGACAAGTAATATATGAGGTTTATCAGACCTTTCCAGATCCTCAGCAGAGTCAACAAGGTGGCATACCATCTATCTCTTCCCCCACAGATGCACCAGGTGCAAAATGGTTTCCAGGTGTTGCAGTTGGGGAGGTACTTTCATGGTCCATCGCACCTTATTGACTGGGGAGAGATCGACATCAATGATGAGTGACATTTTCAGAGTTCTCAGTGGAGACAGAGGATCAATAGGAGTGGGTCCTTTGTGGATGTTTGATTCCTCTGGTGTGAGTTCATTGGCAGCACGAGAATCTCTAGGATAGCACATGGGAGGAGGAGGCACAAATACATTTTCAGTACCCCAATTTTTTCTCCTAGTTTTGTTGTAGATTTTTGGGATGAATGGACCAAAGGGGAAGAGAATGTAAAGACCTATAAATTCCATATAATATTTTGAAAATTATTTGGGATTATTATGAGTCTATTAAAATTGATGGCACTTGATTATAAGACCCGGTGTGCTCAGAATTGAATTTTGAACTTTTTTAAGGTATGTTCAGTAAATGCACGATCAGTCTTTTCTATCTTTTGAACTGGTGCTCGGATTAAAAATATGAGGGAACTGCTGAATCTATTGTGTTGGGATTCTCTTAAGGGAAGATTAACTTTGACCGCAGTATGTCGGGTGAAAAATTTAGTTTTTAAGGATTTTAAAGAAATAATAAAATAACATAAAAAATTATTTTATTTTCCTACTTCCTATTGAGTGGTGGTGGTGGGACTGATTGGTTGGCAATCCATTTAATGGCTTGACTCTTCGGTTTGTAACCACACTTTTGAGATATTTAGAAGTTCATTCATTAATGAACCTCATTGATATCTCTTTTTTTTTAACCTCCTTTTACCTTATATTTAATTGAGGCTTGGGTTGGAGTTTTTGAGATGGTTGTGAAAAACATCTAGGGAAGTATCGTAAGAACTTACACCAGTGAAGAATGGAAGCTTGGATGACTACATCAGAGGAATCGATCCGGGATCGATGAACATCAGCGGCTTCAATGAATGAGTTATCCCCTCCCATAAACGTGACACCTCCCACAATTCGTGAGGTATGGGGTTTTGTCTTGAATAATTCTAAGAGTTTGAAGATGAATTAAATACTCTTGTTTGATAAAATACTAACATGGAGGATGTGAGCCAAATGAACATGGCCCGGACCCTCTGTCGCTTCGGTATTTTTCTCATTCTTCGGAGATGAATTTTCCTACTTGATGGAAATTCGAATCCAAGAGCCACACAGTGACAAAAACTTATTGGGAGGCTTGTAGGTGTGTTCAGAAGGGAAAACGGACCACTGAATCTCACTTGGTGTCCTGCAGAAGATCCGTCGGCATGGCGCCTGCGTGGCGACCCTGGAAACTGGTGCCGGCGGAAGACGGCGCTGGCCAGAATCGTCTAGCTGCGGCAGTAGAAGGCGGTGCACCGTCATGAACTGTGGATGGAAACCATGGTGGTTGTAGAGGGCTGTTGTCCCTTGGTCATCCGCATTGGCGGAAGGGCGGCGCACCGTCGTGCACCACAGGTGGAGGTCGTGTCTTCGATGTCGTAGCGGAGGGGGGACCCACTCCCTGCAGGTCCCATAGATAGAAAGGTGGTGCCACATTTCACCACCTATTGAAGATACAAATATCTCTTTAGTCGTTTAGAAATGAGGGGTCGTGTGACCCCGCACGTGGGTTGTGCCCAACTGACGGGCCAGGTCGGTTCGCTGCCCACCAGGTCGAGCCCACCGCGGCCCATCCCATCCGGTTCATTTCGGGCTGGTCCGCAGCTTAGTAGGCTGATCCCACTGTATCCCAACCTGTTTGGTCGGGGCTGGGGTGGACTCAGACCAGGTCGGGTTGACTCCAACTGGGTCGGGCTAGACCCGGACCCCTTTAAGGCATAGTTTCACATAAAAGGCCATATCATACAAACCATACGTCTGATTGACAAGCAGTTTGTGAAATTGGAATCCTTGGGATGAGATGGTCGTTTTGATATACTCTACCTAAGTTTTAGAGAATGTTGGAGAATGGCTAGGTTGGATTGTACCTGAATCCAACCAGGCCCTCGGCACTAAAATGCCTATAACTCTCAGACCAGGCATCTAATTATCATGCCGTCTATTGCGTTGGAACCCGCATAACATGAAAGATCCTTAAGTTACTTATTTTTTGGAATTTATGCTAGTTGAAATATGACTGATGTCTTGAGGAGCGGATCCTCCCAGAATTAAGCATACTACATACGGGAATCCAGTCACTGGCTGACATGTGAAGAATATATAGCAATCCAGTGTGGATCAACACCTTGAGATCATGTGTGGATCAACACCTAATGATCATCTCTGGATTAAAACATAGTGATCCTATTTGGATCAACACCTAGAGATCCTATGTAGATCAGTGCCTAGTGATCCTGTGTGGATCAGCACCTTGCGATCTGGTGTGGATCACCTCTGAGTGATTCTGTGTGGATCAGCAACCGAACCCTTGATAGAATAAGATGATATGGCTTTATGACTAATAGTCCACACTTATGTACTTATGTTATATATGGTTTGAGCTAAGTCTTTTTCTTTGTGTTTTGTGATTGAGATCATGCTTTGTGGTTTTCCTTTGTGGAATTTTGAGAGACCTTCGGGGGGTCTCGGGATCCCTACTTAGTATTGTTATACTCACCCCTGCACTGGCTTTGCCCGCACTTTGTTGTGTCTTGTGTAGATGATGAGCAGCTCAACTGAGAATATAGGAGTCAAGGATAGGCGGTACACATAGGTGACTGGATAATGTGTAGAGATATGGAGACGATATATACCTACCCTTCAGGTGGGATCCTTAGTGGATGATCTAAGGAGATATTTTTTATTTTATGTTGTATTGTATCTTTCAGCTGGGATTTCATTTCGATCCTTTTACTTTCAGTACACACTTTTACTACTGTAGTTTTACCTCATGGTTTTATCTTGTTGTGTTCTTGGACTGTGTGTTTGTATAGGTTTAAAGGAAATGTCTTCCCATTTTAGGGATATGCCTTTCTGATGCTAGTCACCAACCCTTGGCCTATGGAAGGCGGTCTTGGTTTATTCATAGCATGAGCCATGGGGGATGGGTCATGAAAAGACACATGGGGTATGCCACGTGCTTTTTATGTTTAGCTTCTTGTGGTTGAATGAGTATAATCTCCTATTATAGGTGGTTATGACTCGAAAGGTAGTTTACCTACTCACCTTGTTAAACCCCTTGTTTTTGGTAGCATATAATGTTTTACTAGAATACCTGGTAATATAGAAAGTGATGGTGTTAAAAATGAATAAATTTTTAACTTAGGAGGTTGTAGAATTCTTGGATGAAATGTTGAGTTTGTAATTATGAGAAGATGTGGAATCTATTAATTATGCCTGGACGACATGGATCATTGTTGAGATACTAATAAGATGGCATGTTGAAATTGTTAATGGTTAATTAATGGTTAAATAATTAATTAATAAAAATTAAAACTAGTGAAAAGGAATAAAGTAATTTAATGTATCTCTTAAAATGGTTTTGTGATTACAAGTTATCTGGTCTTAGTAGTGGTAGTCGGGAGTCCAAGAGATATTATCTATAGTTCAGACAGACACTAGGTTATGTCCATAATTTGGTTACGAGGTATATTATATCATATATATTTTTATTTCTATATGATACTCTACCATATCGTTTAGGGAAATAGATACCCTTGAGCTCTAGGGGGCTTCCCCGACATCCTAGTGGGAGGATGGATGGATGACTACTCCCTTCATCCCCGCTCTCTTCTCTTGGTTGTTACTTGTGCTGGTATGCATGGTGTTTAGACAAGAAATCATTTTCTTACGATACTAAAGTACATTTAGTATTATAGTTTTATAGAATTAGTTTATAAGCCTAATATAAATAAATATTACAACACAAAGTGTACACATCCACTCAGTATCCATTTTTTCCACAATATAAAACTTTTAAAATATAACATGTTTTTCATTTCTTGAAATATATTCACTATTTTTATCTTAACCATATCTTCATCCGCATTAATCCTTAAAAACCTAAAAAAAATAGTCTAAAAATTTGTATGTGAACCAAAATATCAGTTAGGGACTTATAAAAATAAATAAAGAAATTCATTAGTCTATGAATACTCATAAAAATTTGAATATTAGAAAATAATATTTGATCTCAAAAATGTTAAAGGTAAATTAAAAATCATAAATATTTCTTTTAAATTATGGAAAAATCATGAAAAAATTCTCAAGAAGTTATACATTTCAGCCTTAATAAGTGTCATAAAATTACTTTTAAACATATTCTCATTACATTACCTTGAGAAATAATAATATTTATATAAAAATCCATCGAAATCATTGATAATTCATGTAGGTAACTTGGGAAATAATGATTATATCACACTTATAATAAATATTACAAATTAAATAATATACCTTGTAAATTATAATAACATATTATATTGAAATTAACCGGTTAACTCCATCCCTTTGCCCAATACATTAGAGAGCTGTATCGGGCTCACATATCATCATGATCAACATTGAGATCACCCATCATCATGAGCTATATTGGGCTCACCCATCATCATAAACAATTAAAAAGAACTATAACATATTCATAACACATGAAATATTTCATTTTCATTATCACACTCATAAAAAATCCTTTCACCGATAATAAAAATATTTATGGATATCAAAATATACACTCCATTTAAACCACTTCATGAAAGTACCCATAACAAAGGGAATGCAGATTTTTATTTGAATAAAACATGAAATAATGTAAATGATGAATAAAATGAAATAATTGTTATGACTATTGTGAAAATCAATTGTTGTTTTATACATTAAAATAGAAAATGGTTTTTTTATTTTAGTCAAAATATCACGTATAAAATACATAAAAAATTTTCCTTTTAAAAAATATTGAAAAAAATTCAAAACTATCATAAAATGTAATTTATAATTCATATATGTACACATAAATACATACATAAATTAATTTTAATAATATGTACATGGAAGAAAAATATTTATAAAATAAATCTTTAAAACATTTAAAATGAGGTTTTTGAGATAAAGTGTCCCATAATTCGAGTCTGAATAATCACATATTTTCTTTATCTCTCTAACTAATAAAATAATGTTCATTAATTACTCTTTTAATAACATTTATTAAGTATATTATTCCTTTTATTTTATTTATTACCACATTATATACAATTACATAATCAATTATGTTCATGTCGGATCTTTTGATGATATACGGATTATATATCCAAAATGACTTCAGTAAGTTTACTATGGTCAAGGAGTTAATTAATAAATCATATATAGATTAAAAATTATTAAAAAATTATAATTTTTATTCACTGCATATTCTTTTAAAATCCACCATGAAATATGGTTATGAAAAATGAATTACATTACAATCATAGAGACTGTAGGAAGTACGTATGTGAGAGTAACATTTTCATTTTTAAAAGAGAATGATGGAAAGATGGTAAGTATCATTTAATTTTAATATAATTATTATTAAATCATTTATATTATATTTTTTATTTAAATAAACATATATATATCATCCATGGGATGTGGCCATGAAAAATGAATCACATCGATTTGTAGAGGCGTTAATCTACATGTACGTATGTACGACATCATCATTTTTCAATGGATTGAAATGTAAAATAAGATGATATATTGTCTTTATAGAATGATAGGTATTTAATTAATATCATACATATATATATATATATGAAATCATTCATTAAAACTAGTTATTATAGGTGGTAATATAAAATGAATTACATCGGTTCATGAGGTTGTAGTCCACTGTACACATGAACGATGCTTCTATTTCACATTTGATAAAAGAAGATATTGATAGATTTTATTACATTTAAAAAATATAATTTAAGTATATTTAATATTTAATATGTTTATGTTATTATTTCATCTTTTTTTATGTAGATTTTAAGTATTTATAAAAACAAATAAAATAAAAAATCACGGTTAAGAACTATACATCTTTTATTGAAAACCTCTTTAGGATTATAGTTACAGCCTTCATAGGGTGGTTTTTTGATAGCACCGGGGACAATAAGATGTGGTTAGAGATATATGGAAGGTAATTATTCATGTATTTACTGAACCAAATGGTTCTTTAAGTGTGTATAGAAGAGCATATAGGGTGTCCTTTTATAATTGGGGGAGTGGGCACACTTGGAAGTTTTACAAAAGATTAAAATATATTAATATCTTACTCAATGAAAATGGTTCCAAAACGGACCATTTCTGATGATGAGATGATATAGGTACTAAATATTTTCATAAAATATGATTTATACAAATTTTTAGGTCATTTTATCCCTTACCTCTTTAGTTTAACCCCATGTAAACTTATTTTAACCTTAACTATGGTAACATATTTTTACTATTTTTACTATTATTTACGTCCAAAAAATAAGTTGACCTTATTAAATAATACTGATAATTATGATTTAAATACTTTAATATATTTTATAAAATTATATTCATAATGTTATCAAAATTTTAATTTAAAATTACATCCACAAAACGTAATGAATTTTTTTTAAAAAAAATGTATTTTTAAGTATAAAAAAATTAAAACCAAATTAAAGTACAATATTTATTACAATAATTTTTATTGGATAATTTTTTATCAAATTAAAAAAAAATTAAAACTAATCCAATATATAATGTGACTTTGTAAATATTTGAAAAGAAATGATTGTTTTCAATAAAAAACAATATTTTTAACTATTCACTGAAAGATCAAACTTTTTAGAAAATTATAAAAAATTAATCCAAAGGTAATTTTTATATGATGAATTTGAAAATTAATTAATTATTTTCAAATTAAAATTTTATAATTTGGAATTAAATATTCTAAATAAAATTTTATAATGCATGAAAATCCAATTTTGTATGTAATGAATCTTTTTTCTTTTGACTAAAATAATACCTAATATTATTATAATGAATATAAATATATAAAATCTAATAAATAAATATTAATAAGATATTAAAATGATTCATATTAATATTAAATGGTCTATTAAACTCTCTAGCCATTTGGAAATTGCATCCTCATAATATCATTCATTACTTAAACAAGTGGGGATATTTTACCTTCATGCAATTTTATAATTCTCATTTTTCTTATTAAACCATATTTTTTTCCATTACCAAAAACCAGATAAATCAATTTATTCTGGAAAAAAATTCTCTCTATGATTAAGAATTTTTATCTATTATTCCTCATAAGAAATGATTTCTTCTGACTGGAAAACTTCAGGGCTCAAAATGTGGGATGCATCAGGCATATATTTTCTTAACAAAAAAACATGAAATATGACATTTATCTGATATAAACTCAAAGAAATGTCCACTTGGTAATAAAATGACAAACAAATTCACGATTTCATATGGTCCAATGAATCACAAACTTAAATTTATCTATTTACCAAAATGCATAAAACTTTTCCAAGGAGAAACATTAATAAAATCAATATCTCTTTCCTTGAATAGAATATATTTCTTAAAGATATATACATAACTCTTTGTATACTGTAAGCCTTCCTAATATTCGAGTGAATCATTTAAACCTTAACTACCATTTCTATAACCAATTTTGGTACCAAAAACATTCTTTCCCTTACTTCATCCCAACAATCTAGATTAAAACACCACCCTCCATGTAATGCATCAAAAGGCTCCATATGTATATTTGAATGAATTTTTTTTATAAGAAAACTCAACCAAATTCAGAAATTAATTCCAACTAACTTGATGATCCATTTATCATGATTAAATGATATCCTCAAAATTCTAAATCTTTCTCTCAGACTATCTATTAAATTAATCATGAAAACTTGTACTAAAATTTTATTTATTTCATAATGAATTTTAATGTAACTTCTAGAATTTAGAGGTGAATCTAGGATCATGATAAGATATAATGAAATTAGGTAATCCATGTAATTTAATTATATCCTTAATATAACGTTGATAAATTTTATCAAGATAATTATTATTTAAAATGGTAATAAAATTAGAATATTCATTTAATCGACCAAAAATTGCCCAAATCAAATTATTAACAAAATATGTATTTTGTAATCCCACCATGAAATTAATAGATATATTATCCAATTTTCATTTTGGTACTATAAAATGATGAATCATCTACTTTTGTTATCATCCTTCATCTTCAATATATTGACTGGTAAAATATTTCATAGTAAAATCAGCAATATAATTCTTAATTCCATCCCACCATGAATGTTCTTACAGTTATCTATCCTTTTTTTTATTCCTGTGATGAATTGAAAATAAAGAGCTATGAGTCTCACTAAATATTTCTTTCTTCAACCGGGTGACACATGAAACACATAACATTTTTTGGAATCTCAAAACACCTTCTTTTTCATTATTAAATTCAGGAAACATACCTTCTTAACCAATTATACCATTTTTATAACTCACAGTCTTATTTTTGATATTTTTTAATTCTTTTGGTAGAGATGATTTGATTAACACATAAAATATAAGAGGTAGTTTTGGAATTCACAATTTCTAGGTCAACATTTATAAAATCATTAACCAAAGGATCTTGTTTCATATGTTTTATAGGTAATTATGCATTATCATTCAGAATCAAACCATCAGCTACATTGTCTTCCATTATTATATTGTGAAAAAATAATCATTTATCAATTCCATTCATCTCTTAAATATCATTTGCAAATATTTCTGAGTGAATATATACTTTGAACATTTATGATCAGAATATATTTCAAACTTTACTAAATATAAATGATATATCTAATTTTTTAAATAAAAAACTATATCTTACATTTCAAGGTCATGTTTATGATAATTGTTCTCTTGTGTTTTTAATTGACGTGAATTATAAGAAATTAATTGATCATTCTATATTGAAACACAACCTAGTCCATTCAGAGAAGCATAATTGAAGGTAACAAAGTCACCATTTCTAAATAGTTGTTCCAAAAATGGATCATTCACAAATATTATTTTATATTCCAAGAAAAATTCATTACATTCCATTGTCTAGATTAACCTAACTCCTTTTCATGTTAAAATGGTTATTGGGATAGATAACCAAGACAATGTTTCAACAAACCACTAATAATAGACTGCTAATCTGAGAAAACAAAGAATCTTGGTTACATTTTTAATACTTACCCATTCATTAACCACATTATTTTTAGTGGGATAATGATTTATTTCATCTTTTTTGGAAATATGTCAATGAAATGAAATATATTATAAGAAAAAAATAAAATTTACTAAATTATAAATATGACTTATTTTTTATCAAGGTTTATAGAAAAATACTTAAATTTCTTTAAAGATCCTCATAAATTTTTGAGTAAACCAAAATAATATCAATAAACACAACCACATACCTATCCAAATATTCATATAAAACTCTATTCATAAGATCCATGAATATATATTAATCATTCTTCAACCCAAATTTAATAACCACAAACTCTTAATTCCCATATATAATATGAAACATTGACATTGTGATGTCATCCTCCTTGACTTTTAGCTGATGGTACCAGGGTGTAAGATCAACCTTTTAAAAACACTAAACTCTATAGATATGATCAAACAAGTCATATATATGAGTAAATATGTAATAATAATTAATAGTAATGTTATTTAATGTTATATAATCAATTTTACTCCTCATGTAATTGTCTTTATTTTTGAAAAATAAATAGTGTCACCTCATGATGAACTACTAGGATGAATGAAACCTTTATCAAGTAAGTCTAGGCTTAGAATCATGGAAAAAATCCAATAGTAAGATAAATTTTATAATCAAGTATAACATTAGAAAAATCATTAGATTAAGTATCTAGATATTCATTTACTATTAGAAGATCATTAATATGAATATATACTTTATTTTCAATGATATGAGAAAGATAAATTCTATTTCTATATCTTAACAGTTTCTCAACTTCTTTATATAATATCAAATATTTTAGTTGATTCTTATATATAAAAATAAACACCTTTCGAGAAATAAACTCTTTTCCACTACAATTTATCTTAGTATGATAAAATCAATACCAATCCATACAAAAAATAATATAAAATTCTATATTGGGAAAGACAACAAGGTTCTCAAGGAAAATTATTCTATAGAAAATAATAGGAAGATCTTTGTAAATTCATGCTTCTATAATACTACCACTAGTGTTTTTACCAAAAATTCATGACTTCTTTTATTGAGGTGAAATTTTCATTTTACCAATAAATTTTTCAAAATTGAAAAAAATCTAGGTCCCGAATAAAAAAAGATATTAAGATAATATGAATAAGAAAATGATGTACATGTTACCACTTCTTTTTTTAGCCCAACATCTACCGAAGTTGTTTTATAAGATTTTAATGAACCCTTCTACATATAGTCTTGTTGATTCCCAACAATTCTGCTCTTCTTCAAACATGTATTCATATCGTGGCCCAAATCATTAAATTTAAAAAACATACTACCTATTTATCAAAATAGTTCTTACCACTACCAATGTGTTTTTATTTGAAATAATGATCCATATTAATAAACTCAACACATTGGAATCACTTCTTATATTTCATAATACATTCCCCCAAGGTGATTTTTACCATAACAATCATAAACGTAAAACTTAATTTCCATACCTTAAAATTTGATTGATGTATTATTTCTATTATTGTGACACCGAGATCTCTTATTTCCATAAGACATATTATCATTATAAAACACCACTTACACCTCCTCAATATAACAAATAAGTTTTACATTAAATTTAAATTTTTGAGAGGCCAAGGTTCTTCATTATCATAGGTTTAATCCTGAGGAAAACTGATTAATTTTACTATCATGATCTCAAATACAATTTGGTACATACCATTCCAATTGGGTAAAGTGTTCTTCATACATGGACATGGAATATTCTTCCTTATTCCAAAATTAAAATAAAAAATAATTTACATCCTAACACAAACAACCTTGGGAGAATACTTCTCAAGGAAAGTACTCTTAAATGTATCACATTCCGTTGTATCAATTATAAGATTTGGGATTTTATACTGGGTATAGATTCTTTAATTTTTATTATAAAACCTTCATTTTTTATATATTGTAATGCCTAAATGTCTCATGGAGGTGAATGGAGTGTTTGGGCCTAGTTTAGAGCCCGAAAAACTAGTTTTTAGAGAAATAAAATAAGGTTTATGTTGGCACACGGTTAGTAGTGATTGTGTGGCTCAACCATGCAGCCCTATAATTGTGGTGAACGGTTATTATTTCCATGTGGGAGGAGGTTAATGGTAATAATGAACCATAAATTTATTACACAGGTAATTTTAATTGTGTTTAAATGGTTTTTATAACCATGCACCTAGGCCATGTAGGGTGTGGGATGTGAGATAGTTACAAATGAATGGTTTTCACATAGTTTATCTAATAGTGTTCATGTCCCATGTGATATGTCGATCAAGGATATTGGGAGTTTAATAGAAGTTACACGGTTTGGAAAACCATTCATCCAAACCATACACTCCTTTTAAAATTTTTTAAATTACCCTTTTCCCTTTAAATCTTCATAACCCTAACCCATCCTTCTTTCTTATAATGCACAAAAGATCTCCCATGGGTTTCCCCCTTCTTTTATCTATATAGGATTGAAATAAATCCTCCATAAAGTATCTATTTCAAGAACTTTTTTTATGTTGGATAACCCCCAGTAATCATCAGACACAATTTCCATCTTTTAACATTATTATTTTTTATTTTCCTTTATCATTCACTACTAAAAATTTAGGCTATAGCCTTAGTTTCAAACCGTGGATATATGTCCAAAAATAGTAGATATAGGTTCAATCCATGGTTCTACGAATAGTGGATTGTATTGGTGTGGATATAGGGTAGACCTATAGCCATGGTTTGAACTATGGCTAAACACCTAAAGCCTCGGTTTGAAACTGTGGCAGTAGCTTGAGGCACAGAGGGATATAGCTGCTGTTTGAAACTACAGCTATAGGTCAATGGCCATGGTTTAAAAATATGTCTATATGTTTTTCCATTTCATAAACCCCCATCCAACCCACACCCACATACAACCCCTGTACCACCACTTCCCCATGCAAATCCCCCCCTCCACTCCCCCTAGCCAGCCCCGCCTGGACAGACCCCCCCTGCACAGTCCCCCCTAGAAATCCCCCACCTTCCTCTACACAGACCCCCCCTACACAGCCCCCCTAGAGAGCCCCCCCCCCCTACAGCACCACTTCCCCCATGAAAATCTTCCCTCAACTCCCCCCTTGACACCCCCTGGACCCTAGACACCCCCACCATAAACACCCCCTAGAGAGACCCCCCATGTAGCACCCATTCCCCCATGTGAATCCTCCCTTTACTCCCCCTGAGATAGCCCCCTAGACCCTAGACACCCCAAAAAGACCCTGGACAGACCCCCCCCCCTAAAACACCCCTTCCCCCATTCAAAGCCCCCCACCCCACACAAGACAGACCCTGGATAGACCCTCCCCCCCCCCCAGGACAACCCTAGACAGACCCCTCCACCCCCAGAACATACCCTGAACACCCCACCCTGGACACCCCCCCCCCCACTCTTCCATGTCCCCCTCCCTTCCCCATTCACCCCCCGCCTATCTCCCCCAGACCCTGGACAAACTACCTTCCCCCTCTGGATAGACCCCCATCCCCCAGGACAGACCCTGGACACCCCCAACCTACCCTAGAATGCCCCCCTCCCCCCCATGAACCCCCCTTCCAGTCCCCCCCAGACACTATACACCCCCCAGGCCCTAGACATACTCTCCTCCACCTTAGGACAGACCCTAGACATACCCCCAGAACCTGGACACCCCCCCACCCCTTTCAGAACTCATCCCCCATTCAAATACCCCCCCCCCCCCCACTCCTCCATCCCCCCCCCCCCCCCCCGCCCCACCCTTCCCCATTCACCCCCTTCCAGTCACCCCCACCCCTGCCAACCCCTGATGACCATATATACACCAAATCGATTGAATTAGTTGTTTTCAAATTCTGTGTTTTAATCCATGGAATTATTCCTTGTATTGAAATTGTTTGAACTATTAATGTAGTGCATGTATGGCCATGGGTTAACCTTGGAAATTATAGTATAATACCACAATTAATCCAATGTAAATTATAGGATAAATCCATGATCTTAACAATGGTAATTTTTAACTACACCCATGGTTAATCCATGGATCATGGTCCCTAATAACACCTTTAAATCAATGGAAAATAGACACTGCAACTATAGTTAATAAAAATGTAAATTGATTCCTACCCATCTATAATTAATCATCAAAATATTCTATAACAGCTGCATGATATATCAGTACTCACATCCTCTAGCTACGAGAAAAAAAACACCACCTTCCAAATAAAACTGAACTCAAACTTAATAAAATATATACCATAAGAATTCAAGATATCTCCAATATAAAAAATATCAATATCAATATCAATATCATTATAATAAACAGAACTATTGGATAAAATTAAATATATAAACAACAATAAAATTTACATCTAAAATGCACCTCAATATCAACATCACCAGAACCATCATGACCCTCATCATATCCTATAGAAACACCAACATCATTATCACCTCCCCTCAGACCACCACCACCACCACCACCATCATGATCGTTGAAATATTCATTGGTTTATGCACTTAAATCTGTGTAAGGAGGGAAGAATCCTGATAAACATAATGCATAAAAATGAGAACACATTTAATTCATGAAAACATTCAATGTTTATATGTAGATTTATATAATTTCATTATGTTACCAATAAAATACTCACCATAATGCAAAAAAATGAGAACAAATATAATTAATGAAAATCCCTAAAACCCATTCGTGATGTCTTCCCCCTATCCTGCAGACCTCCCCCTTATCCCCTGCCCCATACACCCACCCTGACCCCCCTAAAACCTCCCCCCTACACTAAAGACCCCCCCTGCAGACCCCCCCCCCCCTACCCCCTACCCAACAGACCTCCCCCCGGCCCCCTGCCATGTAGACCACCCTCCTTCCCCTTCCCTCTCCAACCTCCCCCTCCCCCTGCCCTATAGACCTTCCCCTGCCCCCTGGCCTACAGACCATCCCCCTGCCCCCTCCACACACCCCATCCCCTCTCAATACCATACAGACCTCCCCCATGCAACCTTCCCCCTGCCCCCTCCCCCCCTCCCCTGCAACTGGTTCCAAAAAAATATCCCCTAATATGGAGGACCCCAACATTGAGTATGTGGGTGTAGTGTTAAACTACTAGAAAGAATACATAAGAAGTAAATCCTATAATAAATATGTTTCTAAGTTATTATAAAACTCTTCATAGAATTATGAGGAACAATTCCATGTCACTAGCATATCTCTTATAGAGTAATTAACCATGTGCCATCTCTGATTAAGTTGTCCAATCCAAGTAGTCTCCCTTGTAGGGAAAATATTATCAAACACTTTAAGATTCATCATAAAATTTATCTTATCTATAAGATGATCATACCATCATTCTCTACATATAAAATTACTCTGAATATAATATTTAATTTTCGGATGCTGACATATAGGTGACAAGAAATGTGAAACATAAGAAGTCACATAGTATATATAATTTACTTTTTAAAACATGGTTTGTGAGTCCTAGTAAAAGTCACGGCATGTAATGTTTTCATATATCCATGTTGAGTTAACTATAGAGTATATCCCAATAGGGTACACGACATATGGGAATTATGAGTTACGTAGGCATCTACCGCCAGTATACGTTGAGCCAATCTAATCTAATATAAATGTCATTTTTCTCCTTTACACACAATTTGTGGATCACTAGCATTAATAGTTGTGTACTATTCTAATACATATGTCATGTTATCGATATCATACATGGAATATACCCTAGAACACATAACATGTGTGTTCAGGTGAGAAATTAGGGTTTGTACACCTATACATGCTGAGTTATGTGGTTCGAAAAACACAGTATGTGTCCCCTAGGTACACACCATTTAATATAACAAATAAATTCCTTCAAGAATTATTAGTATAAATTTATTCAAAATTAATAAACAATACAATAAATAAGAACAAAATAGTTAGTTTTAATTGGTATTTTTAGGGCCTATGTTCATGGAAACTATAAGGATACATGTAGGGCATGTACGTTGAGTTGTCATTCAATCATTTAATACAAAGGACTGAATTTTGGGACACAATAATTCTGGTCAAGCATATAGAGTTTGCAAGAATAATCTAAAATTAGGTAGATATGGGTCCCATGTTCCATAAACCCTCATGAAAATGGGTCTCGTAGAGGATGAAATCCCTTAAATCTATAATATATGAAAGAATCTTGTAATCTATGGAGTATTCATTGATATTCATTCTGTTTAGGACCTCTTCGTATAAGAATAAATTAAACTAGTAATATATCCATATATCCTTGATCATTTGTACTTATTTCTATAGAAGATGTTATTTCCCAAAAAACAAGTTAAATATAAAATATAAGCCTACATGGAGGAATCATGAAAGGATTTTTGGAATTTTTATATATTAAAATGAATGGATACCAATCCCTACAACAATTAGAATAGCTCCAAGATATGGAAGTGAGATTTTTCTTGTATATATGGTTTAGACACTAAGAGGATTCTTATATATGTTCTCACATGCATAAGACCATTATCACCCACACACGTATGAATTTTTCATATATATATAGATAAGGACACCTAGCCCCTTATTTGTAATCATGTTGACATGGGATGATATACATATAATGGGAGAATATATTATATATATGCTTATCTATGCATATGTGGTGAGTCTCCTTTGAATCCAGTTTTTGTAACACCTGTGAATGGGTCCCAGGAGACTTCAATAAAATTCCAGTAATCTATTTAATCATCATTAATGGAACCTAAAAATAAAAGTTAGAGAAACATGAATAGTGAGAAATGAAATAATAGGATAGGTGATGATGATAACAGTATAAACATACAACATCATTTGAAAATGGAAGAAACCTTACCAGAATCTGATGGCTAACTCACTTCCTCAGATGGTGGTGGATTGAACCAACCTCATCATATAAAACCACTTGTAATTAAATAATGGTAAAATATGTTAGATATAAAGACTTCCTATATATATGTGATTAGTGTGTCAATTGTACATGAGAACTGATACATGACTTCATAACTGTATAGACCTGAAGCTTGACGTTCATGGACATTACATTACTTTTTCAAAATATCTAATACATAACAAAAATAGACACACAAGGACCATAATAGTTTAGTGTCTTTGGAAACATGTAATATAAACTTCTAATCATGTTGAATGATCTTCAACATTTCCCATAACGATCCTCCCCTTTTTGTTTCCTTACCTAAAACCTTTCTTTTAATCCTAGGGGAAAAGAAAACATAAAAAGGGTGAGCTCAAATGCTCAGTAAGGGTAAGCACGAAGAAATTAAAACAAAACATATACATTTGAACTTAAAAACATGAACATAATATTTAAACATAAAAATCTTGAGAAATGACATAAAACATGGAAGTACGTAAGGCATAGATCATAATGGATCATCAATCATGATAAAATAGCATAGGAATAAAGCATGTAATTATGGCGTCCATTAAGCAAATGTAATTATTTCCATAGTATCCAAGGAATTACAACCATTACCATCTTAGTGGACAAGGTCCCTTTCTGAATTGAGTTCAATCCCCGTTTCAGTCCTGTAACACTGAACCAGATTAACTTACCGTTCCAGCCATGTCTATCTCATGAGATATAAATCTTTACCCAATGCATTGGAGGGAGATATAGGTCCCACCCATCTCATAATGAAATCATTCTTACATGTTCCACAACATAAACATAAGACATTCATCATAACCCAAAGAATAAAATGGGTTTCATAAACATCATATCATCATCACATAATCCATATAAAACAAATGGATATTTCATCATAAGAAAAGTGAAAGCATGTAAATCAAAGAGACAATATACGTGAAACATACACATATGAAATAATTTCATCGTAGATGGAAAATGGTTTTGATAAAAAACATGAAATGAATTCTTGAGGAAAATATCCTTTCTTCTTCAAAATAATTTTCTTTTCACAAAATGCCATTCAATTTAAAAAGGAAAGGATTTTGTTAAAAATAATCATAAAATCATGTAGAGGAAGCGTCATGAAAATGAGGCGTTATGAAACCGTAAAAATCCGTTCACGCCATATAAGTAAAAAAATAACAATTTCCTCGTACTTTTGTCGGGAAAAGTCAAAAAGTACCTCGTATGGTAAACAAAAGAAAGATTCCTTCCATACGATGTGGTAAAAGTAAGAAAAAGGTAAAAATTTCATAAACATACATGGAAGTAAAGTAAACATTTTATGAAAACATTTTGAGAGCATATGTACATGGATAAAAAACATAACCCAATATAAATACTTATGAGTAAACAATCTCAGATAAGAATGAGATTGGAATAATTATCCCTTACCTTAGGTCCGATATGCCTCGTATGGAACTGAACCTCCTATATAATGATTTAAATAATATCATTTACTTATTAAAAAATCATATTCATTGTTATGATATCATATATGGTTCACTTATGACTTTATATTACCCATTCTTTTGTAAATTAATGTTAAAGTAGCGTTTTGGGTAAAATCGTTTCATTTGTCGTTCGTGTTTTAACTTGTAATTATTCATATGATTACTTAGATCATGGTTAATTAAATCCAGAATGTAAAACATGATTTATATATAATATATATTCAGAATATACATATATATAATAGATCGATAAATGGAAATAAATACACCGTTCAAGGAGACGGTAGGCCGTACGTACGCATGAACGCTGTTTTCGTTTCCTTATTGAATTGAATGGAATTAAGTAGATGACATACATATATATATACATAAATCCAGTATCATTATTATGTCATATATTTCATGATTACTTATTTTATATCCTTTATAATCATTCATGAATGGTTAATCATTGAGAATTAATCTCATCGGGTCGTGGAGAAGGTAGTCCGTACGTACGCACGAGCGATGATATCATTCTCATGATCGTGGAATTGTATTGAAGTGTATGTATAATATTTAAGAATTAATATCACTTTAAAATAATCATATATAGTCATTATTTACACCATTATACCCATCCAAGTAAGGTGGTGGTGGAAAATAGATTACACCACGGCGTGGAGACGGTATTCCGTACGTACGCACACACGGTGATTTCATTTTCCGTAGAATGGATAAATGGTGAAATAGGGTTGTTTCATACTTATAATAACATATAATTATATGATTGATACTTATGTTATTACTTCATAATTAAACAACTAAATAAGAATAAGTGGAAGAAGAAATAAAGTTGAAAGAATCGGTAACGAACATTACCTCTTCTTTGAAGCGCCTCTTTGAGACCTCCTCTAAGGGCACAAATATTGGTCTTTGAAGAATACCATGACATCTAGGGTGTTTCTAGAGAAGTTTATAATGTAATTTTTCAGGGTTTGGCCGAGCTTGAAGGCTCAAATTGGTGTGAGGAAGAGAGGGAGGAGGTTCCCTTTTATAAGGGAGGGGAGGGGCACCTTTGGAAATCTTAAAAATATTAATTTATAATTAATATAAACCCACTTAAAAACATCCAAAAATGACTCATATTCTAATATTAGATTATATAGGGTTGTAATCCCATCAACAAATAAAATTTAAACATGTTATGAAATTATTTTAAACATTATCAACTTGATTTATCCTTACTTAATCAATTTAATTTTATTTGTGGTAATAACATTCTAAATTTTAAATTATAACAAATAATTACTTATTTGTTGTGAATTGTCCATAATTTGATACTTTATAACATGTTAGACAATATAAATACAAATTTATAATTTTTATATATTTTTGTGATTCTTAAACAATTTTATAATATGTTATTTTTATAAAATAACAATAGTGTCAATTTTGACACTATCCATATATTTGAATTTAGATAAACTATATACAGAATATATGTTAGAACTAAAATCTTTAATAGATTCATAAAATGTCATATGTATCTAGAAAATTAGTGGAGAATATTAAATAGTTCATATAATATTTATTTTATTATATTTAAAACCATTTATTTGGTTTATCTCTTAATAAAATAATTACTGCAACATTTTTGTATAATTATTTAATATACTTATTTGTTGCATAAAAATTGAAAATAAAATCCTATGATGAATATTAATCTATTACCTTTCACAATAATACTTTTACTAGAATTTATCATCTTAAAATCACAATATTAAAATTGTTATATTTATTAAATTATGAAGGTAAAAACGTTGGAATCATTTAAAATAATATAATATAAGTGTCATAATCACTTTTATAAGACTCCAAACGGTTATATATTAGGTCATAGGATGCTTAAGGTGTATATATACACTACAAATAAGTTTTGGTCAGGTTTTCGGGCCTTTTAATGGGTATTATTATTTCAATAAAAACTATATTACTGATTTTTCACTTAATAAATAATTTCTGCATCATTAATGTATCACCATTAATGACAATTATTTTAATCTCTAAAAATTCTAAATAAATTATAATGATGTATATAATTTTATTATATTTCTGGAGACTATTAATGTTCTAAGTTTTATGATTTTTATCACTAAATTAAAATTATTATACTTATAATATTTAAGAGAGTGACATGTTGTCACTTTCTTTGGTTTTAATAATAATTAAATTAGTTTCATAGTCAAAATTCCATAAAATGAATCTAATCCGACCCTTAGGTGATATGGGTATACTTTTATCCATCAAATAATATTTTTTCATGTGTTAGGGTAATTTTATAATATTATATTTACCCTTAATTACCTGATTTACCTTTAACTATGGTAAATAAAATTTACCGTAGTTACTATTTATAATTCCCAAAATTAATAAGATCCCATTAACATAATTTGGACCCACTGATTCCAAATATGGAATCCATTTTTTCAAATTCAATACACAGATGTTTCAAAAATTAAATTAAAATTAATACCGTTGTCGAATGAAAACAGGTTTTTGATTAAAACATTGCAAAAGATTCAATTGATTTAACCTATGAATTCAATGTAAAATCAATGCTAATGGCATACATTATATTAAATTGTAACAATATATTCAATTTATAATTTAAAACCATTCAATATTATAATTTAACCACATAAGTTATTACGATGAAAAAATGTTTTTTTTAATTAAAATATAGCGTGTTTTTACTATTCATTAAAATATGAAAGTTATCAAAAAAATATCAAAACTTTATCCAATGTAAATTTTTATATCCTGATTCAAAAGAAGAATTTAATTTTTTTCAAATTCAACTTATAAACATGTCAACTAGATTTAAGGTGGGTGTGCCATCAAAAGGCGGCAAAACTACATTTTTTTAAAAATACTTATTTTACCCAAAAAAATTATTTTGTTCTTATACCATGTTCTAGAAATTGTGTAAGATGAATAATAATGTTATAAAATTCAAAATTTAGTTAATACTATTCATAATGGCTAGTTCATAATAATATTATAATAATATACCCTTGTTTAGTAAAACCCGGTATTGCGTACAACACACTCTATCGAGGAAGGTCGTGATTGTGTGTAATGAATGCCAAGTTAGGGTTGCGTGTTGTGCAAGACTCATTTGTTGTTTAATATAATAGAATCCAACCATATTTCATTTATACATTTAATATATATATATACACTCAATGTTGCGTAGAATGACTTTTATCAAACGAATTTGAAATTGTGTGTAACACAATCTAAAAATAGTGTTGCATATACTGCAAGCTAATACGGTGTTGCATATAGCACAAGATAATATTTTTGTAGCATAACACACATGACATAAAATAAATTAAAAAGAATACTTCTCATAAAATATCGGTTTGTTACATTCTACCCCCCTTAAAATGAATTTCGCCCTCAAAATTCGTCGGGGTTATGCATGGTTTTCTACTTGAAAGTTTCTTTAATTAAAACCCACATCGTAAAATGAAATACCAAAACTTAACTTTCAAAACTAAAGTATGCAACGTAATGGTTACCCAAATTAACTCATCACTAGGTTTCCATGTAAGAGAACATAGGTGAAAATATGTATATGGAAGAGAAATCTAACCATCATGTTCTGATGGAGAGTGGTAGAGAACATAGCTATGAAAAATCCAACAATCACAAAGCCATATATTTGTGATGATCTAAGGTACCATATGATTCATCGGATATAAGGGCACTAGGACAACATTTTTGTTTTTCAACATCATTTCCCAAAAGTTGAAGAATTTCAATTAGAAGAAATACTTGCTTGATTTTGGTACAATCTCACTGTTGTTCATTCTTTGAACAATTTCCACTTCATCTCTTAAAAAATGAAGTTGATTTTGTTATTCGTGAAATGTTAGCAGATCATGTGATATAATGATGGGTCATTCCATTTGTTTCAAACAAAAGGATAGCAATAGTTATAAGTCCATCTTATGTTTAGATTAATCGTATATGGTTCCAAAAATGAACTTATACTTCATATATCATACTTCTTAATAAAATAAAACTAGTTTCTACTAACCAGGGACTTCCTGTAGGCCAGCAGTAGGCGATAAAGGAATGTCTCACTTCGGTTGTGGGTTCGATTTCCACAGCCTTGTCCGACATGATGGGTTGTCGCACATCCTGTAGGTTGTCCTTTTTCTAAAACTACATTACTAGAACATCCCATCAATAATATCGAAAAAAAAGTTATATCCTTAAACAATACTAACTTATTTCCAACATAATCCATTCCAATCTTTAGGCTTATCTAAAATACTTCAGTCCAAGCTCATAGTATAAAGAAAACAATTACTAGAAATGTTATCTACCAAGAATGTGAATACAAGCATTTATCCCACATATATCATAAGATATATCTTATTGGTTGCATTCCAAACACATGAATACCTTAGTCATATATTCTCTTGAAACATAAATTACCATAGAACCTTAGTGAAAACATGAATACTGTCAAAAGGTAACTCTTTCCACATACCAAAATCCCAAAAAATCTATATAATCAAACCTTAATATCACTTAGTCCTTATATCAGTCATGAGCTCATGAATACAATCAAACATATCATTATCTTCTTATCCCTTCATTATGTTCATATCATCTACTTTCCGAAATTATCTGAATAACCTTCCATGGTTACCGGTATCATTCAACATATACTTTCATATACTTTAGGAAAAACAATAGTGTAACAATCCTTAGATGATTCTTTATTCCATAGTACCATACATTATTCTTTATAAACATACAATCATTCCACTAACTTCTTAAACCACTATTTGAGCTTCATCATTTCTTTTATCTCATATTTCATTTATAGTCTCTTCATCATCATCCACATAAATACAACATGTATGACCATGCTGATTCTCTTCATGAGATTTTCCCGTAGGGCATTGGTTTGCATAATTCCCATACATTCCACATTTAAAACATCTAATCATTGTTTATGTCATAGCAACACCATTATCCTTGTCCATGGTGTTAACTGAACCTTTTCCTTTGCACTTACTGGCTATGTGTCCTTCTTTTCCACACCCAAAGTATCTTCTAGTTCCTTTGAAAAAATCTCCCTGATGCCTCTTCCCACATGATTTACATGGGGGAAATTTAACTTTCTTTCCTCTATGATCATCATGAAACTCCATCTTTCTCTTATTATCTGAGTCGGGAAACTTACCAAAATTGAGATTGTTGATCATATTATGAGATTTCTTATTAGGCATAATAACGATGTTTGGACTTCCAAATCCCATTTCATTTGGTTTCTCATGGAGAATATCATTCCATTGTCCTTCATATCCTCCATTATTGTGAATCTTCCTGTTTCCATACATTTTCTAAAACCCAAAAAGAATAGTGTGAGAGGAAAAAATCATGCTAGGGAAAACAACACAATAAAGGGGGAGTACCCTCAATATCTAACATCTTAGGTTAAATTATTAGATCGTTACCGTAGTTCTAGGAATGTATCATATACGTATACTTATCCTTAGGGACATCCCTAGACATACCTTAGAAATATCTCTAGGGATCTCACTAACGTTTTCCCATCCTAGTTTCCAAAGGTTGACTAAACCTTTCCTCTGATACCAACTGTAGAGACTCGAAGCTTGATGTTCATGGACATTAAATTAATTTTGTGTAATATCTAATACATAACAAAAATATACACACAAGGACCGTAATAGTTTAGTGTCTTTGGAAACTTGGAATATAAACTTCTAATCACGTTTAAAGATCTTCAACATCTCCCATAACGATCCTACCCTTTTTGTTTCCTTACCTAAAACCTTTCTTTTAATCCTGGGGGAAATGAAAACATAAAAAGGGTGATCTCAAATGCTCAGTAAGGGTAAGAATGGAGAAAATAAAACAAACCATATGCATTTTAACTTAAAAACATGACCATAATATTTAAACATCAAAATCTTGAGCAATGACATAAAACATGGCAGTACGTAAGGCATAGATCATAATGGATCCTCAATCATGATAAAATAGCATAGGAATAAAGCATGTAATTGTGGAATCCATTAAGAACATGTAATTATTTCCATAGTATCCAAGGCAGTACTGCCATGACCATCTTAGTGGACAAGGTCCCTTTCTGAATCGAGTTCACTCCTCTTTTCAGTCCTGTAACACAGAACCTGATTAACTTACTGTTCCAGCCATGTCTATCTCATTAGATATAAATCTTTACCCAATGCATTGGAGGGAGATATAGGTCCCACCCATCTCATAATTAAATCATTCTTACTTGTTCCACAACATAAACTTAAAACATTCATTATAACCCAAAGAATAAAATGGGTTTCATAAACATCATATCATCATCACATAATCCATATAAAACAAATAGATATTTCATCATAATAAAAGTGAAAGCATGTAAATCATAGAGACATTATACTTGAAACATACACATATGAAATAATTTCATCTTAGATGGAAAATGGTTTTGATAAAACACTTGAAATGAATTCTTGAGGAAAATATCCTTTCTTCTTCAAAATCATTTTCTTTTCACAAAATTCCATTCAATTTTAAAAGGAAAGGATTTTGTTGAAAATAATCATAAAACCTTGTAGAGTAAGATTCATGAAAATGAGGCGTTATGAAAACATAAAAATCCGTTCACACCATATAAGTAAAAAAAATAAAAATTTCCTCGTACTTTTGTCGGAAAAGTCAAAAAGTACCTCGTATGGTAAAAAAAGAAAGATTCCTTCCATACGATGTGGTAAAAGTAAGAAAAGGGTAAAAATTTCTTAAACATACATGTAAGTAATCTAAACATTTTATGAAAACAGTTTGAGAGCATATGGACATGGATAATAAACATAACCCCCAGTAAATACTTACGAGTAAACAATCTCGTATAAGAATGAGATTGGAATAATTATCCCTTACCTTAGGTCTGATATGCTTCGTATGGATCCAAACCTCCTATATAATGATTTAAATAATTTCATTGACTTATTACAGAATCATATTCATTGTTATGATATCATATATGGTTCACTTATGACTTTATATTACCCATTGTTTTGTATATTAATGTTAAAGTAGTGTTTTGGGTAAAATCGTTTCATTTGTCATTCGTGTTTTAACTTTTAATTATTGATATGATTACTTAGATCATGGTTACTTACATCCAGAATGTAAAACATGATTTATATATAATATATATTCAGAATATACATATATATATTAGATCTATAAATGGAAATAAATACATCATTCATGTAGATGGTAGGTCGTACGTATGCATGAACGCTATTTTCGTTTACTTATTGAATTGAATGGAATTAAGTAGATGACATACATATATATATATATATAAATCCATTATCATTATTATTTCATATATTTCATGATTACTTATTATATATACTTTATAATCATTCATGAATGGTTAATCATTGAGAATGAATCTCATCACGTCGTGGAGACGGTAGTCCGTACGTACGCACGAGCGATGATATCATTCCCATGATAGTGGAATTGTATTGAAGTGTATGTATAATATTTAAGAAAAAATATCACTTTACAATAATCATATATAGTCGTTAATTACACCATTATACCCATCCAACTAAGGTGGTGGTGGAAACTAGATTACACCACGGCGTGGAGACGGTATTCTGTACGTATGCACGCGTGGTGATTTTGTTTTCCGTAGGATGGATAAATGGTGAAATAGGGTTGTTTCATACTTATAATTACATATCATTATACGATTGATACTGATGTTATTACTTCATAATGAAACAACTAAATAAGAAGAAGTGGAAGAAGAAATAAAGTTGAAAGAATCAGTAACGAACATTACCTCTTCTTTGAAGCGCCTCTTTGAGACCTCCTCTTAGGGCACTAAAATTGGTCTTTGAAGAAGACCAGAACCTCTAGGATGTTTCTAGGGAAGTGTAGAAGAGAATTTTTCAGGGTTGGGCCGATATTAAAGGCTCAAATTGGTGTGAGGAAGAGAGGGAGGAGGTGGCCTTTTATAAGGGAGGGGAGGGCCACCTTTGGAAATCCTAAAAATATTAATTTATAATAAATCTAACCCCACTTAAAAACCTCCAAAAATGACTCATATTAAAATATTAGATGATATAGGGTTTTAATCGCATCAACCAATAAAATTTAGACATGTTAGTAAATTATTTCAAACATTATCAACTTGATTTATCCTTACTTAATAAATTTTATTTTATTTGTGGTAATAACATTCTAATTTTTAATTATAACAAATAATTACTTATTTGTTGTGATTTGTGCATAATTGGATACTTTATAACATTTTAGACCATGTAAAATTAAATTTATAATTTTTATATATTTTTGTAATTTTTAAACAATTTTATAATATGTTATTTTTATAAAATAACAATAGTGTCAATTTTGACACTATTCATTAATTTGAATTTAAATAAAATATATACAGAAGATATGTTCAAACTAAAAGCTTTAATAGATTAATAAAAAGGTCTTATGTATTTATAAAATTAGTGGAGAACATTAAATAGTTCATATAATTTTTATTTTATTATTTTTAAAACCATTTATTTGGTTTATCTCTTAATAAAATAATTACTACAACATTTTTTTATAATTATTTAATATACATATTTGTTGCATAGAAATTAAAAATAAAATACTATGATGAAGATAAATCTATAAAATTTAACCATAACAATTTTACTTTAATTTATCATCATAAATCACAATATGTAAATTGTTATATTTATTAAATTATGAAGGTGACAACTTTGGCATCATTTAAAATAAACTAATATAAGTGTCATAATCACTTTTATAAGACTCCAAACGGTTATATATTAGGTCATTGGATGATTAAGGTGTAGATATTCACTACCAATAAGTTTTGGTCAGGTTTGTGGGCCTTTTAATTGGTATTATTATTTCAATAAAAACTATATTACTGATTTTTCACTTAATAAATAATTTCTGCATCATTAATGTATCACCATTAAGGAAAATTATTTTAATCCCTAAAAATTATAAATAAATTATCATGATGTAGATAATTTTATTAGTTTTCTAGATACTATTCATTTTCAATGTTTTATGATGTTTATCACTAAATTAAAATTATTATACTTATAAGATTTAAGAGAGTGACATGTTGTCAATTTCTTTCGGTTTAATAATAATTAAATTATTTTCATGGTCAAAAGTCCATAAAATAAATCTAATCTGACACTTAGGTGATATGGGTATACTTTTAGCCATCCAATAGAATTTTTTCATGTGTTAGGGTAATTTTATAATATTATATTTACCCTTAATTACCCGATTTACCTTTAACTATGGTAAATAAAATTTATCGTAGTTACTATTCATAATTCCCAAAAATAAAAAGTGCCTATTAACATAATTTGGACCCACTGATTCCAAATATGGAATCCATTTTTTCAAATTCAATACACAGAATTTTCAGAAATTAAATTAAAATTAATCTTGTTGTCGAATGAAAACGGGTTTTTGATTAAAACATTGCAAAAGATTGAATTGATTTAACCAACGAATTCAATGTAAAATCAATGATAAGGAAATAAATTATATTAAATGGTAAAAATATATTCTATTTATACTTTAAAACCATTCAATATTATAATTTAACCACATAAGTTATTACGATTAAAAAAGTTGTTTTTAATTAAAATATAGCGTGTTTTTACTATTCATTAAAATATGAAAGTTATCAGAAAAATATCAAAACTTTATCCAATGTAAATTTTTATATCCTAATTCAAAAGAAGAATTATATTTTGTCAAATTGAACTTATAAACATTTCAACTACTAGATTTAAAGTGGGTGCGCCATCAAAAGGCGGCAAAACTGCATTTTTTGAAAAATACTTATTTTACCTGAAAAATTTATTTTGTTCTTATACCATGTTGTAGAAACTATTTAAGATGAATAATAATGTTATAAAATTTAAATTTTAGTTAATACTATTCATAAAGGCTAGTTCATAATAATATTATAATAATATACCGTTGTTTAGTAAAACCCGGTATTGCGTACAACAAACGCTATCGAAGAAGGTCGCAATTGCGTGTAATGAAAGCCAAGTTAGGGTTGTGTGTTGTGCAAGAATACTTTGTTGTTTCATATAACAGAATCCAACCATATTTCATTTATACATTGAATATATATATATATATATATACACTCAATGTTGCGTAGAATGACTATTATCAAATGAACTTGAAATTGTGTGTAACACAATCTAAGAATATTGTTGCGTATACTGCAAGATAATATGGTGTTGCATATAGCACAAGATAATCTTGTTGTAGCATAAAACACATGACATAAAATAAATTAAAAAGAATACTTATCATAAAATATCGGATTGTTACATTCTACCCCCCTTTAAATGAATTTCGCCTTCGAAATTCGTTGGGGTTATGCATGGTTTTCTACTTGAAAGTTTCTTTAATTAAAACCCACATCGTAAAATGAAATACCAAAACTTAACTTTCAAAACTAAAGTATGAAACTTAACGGTTACCCAAATTAACTCATAAATGGGTTTCCACGTAAGAGAACATAGGTGAAAATGTGGATATGGAAGAGAAATCTAACCATCATGTTCTGATGGAGAGTGATAGAGAACATGGCTATGAAAAAAGCCAACAATCACAAAGCCATATATTTGTGATGATCTAAGGTACCATATGATTCATCATATATAAGGGCACTAGGACAACATTTTTGGTTTTCAAGATCATTTCCCAAAAGTTGAAGAATTTGAATTAGAAGAAATACTTGCTTGATTTTGGTACAATCTCACTGTTGTTCGTTCTTTGAACAATTTCCACTTCATCTCTTAAAAAAATGAAGTTGAATTTGTTATTCGTGAAGTGTTAGCAGATCATGTGATAGAATGATGGTTCATTCTATCTGTTTCAAACAAAAGGTTAGAAAAAGTTATAAGTCCATCCTATGGTTAGATTAATCATATATGGTTCCAAAAATGAACTTATACTTCATATATCATACTGCTTAGTAAAATAAAACTACTTTCTACTAACTAGGGACTTCCTGTAGGCGATAAAGGCCCGTATCACTACCGTTGTGGGTTCGATTTCCATATACTTGTCCGACACGATGGGCTATCGCTCGTCCTGCAGGTTTTCCTTTTTCTAAAACTACATTACTATAACATCCCATCAATAATATCGAAAAAAAGTTATATCCTTAAACAATACTAACTTATGTCCAACATAATCCATTCCAATCTTTAGGCTTATCTAAAATACTTCGGTCTTATCTCATAGTATAATGAAAACAATTAATAGAAAGGTTATCTAACAAGAATGTGAATACAAGCATTTATCCCACATATACCATAAGATATATCTTACTGGATGAATTCCAAACACATGAATACCTTAGTCATATATTCTCTTAAAACATAAATTACCATAGAACCTTAGTGAAAACATGAATACTGTCAAAAGGTAACTCTTTCCACATACCAAAATACCAAAAAATCTATATAATCAAACCATAATATCACTTAGTCCTTATATCAGTCATGAGATCATGAATACAATCAAACATATCATTATCTTCTTATCCCTTCATTATGCGCATATCGTCTACTTTCCAAAAATATCTTAATAACCTTCCATGGTTACTGGTATCATTCAACATATACTTTCATATACTTTCGGAAAAACAATAGTGTAACAATCCTTAGATGATTCTTTATTCCATAGTACCATACATTATTCTTGACAAACATACAATCATTCCACTAACTTCTTACACCACTATCTGATCTTCATCATTTATTTCATCTCATATTTCATTTGTAGTCTCTTCATCATCATCCACATAAATACTACCTGTATGACCATGCTGATTCTCTTCGTGAGATTTTCCCTTAGGGCATTTGTTTGCATAATGCCCATACATTCCACATTTAAAACATCTAATCATTGTTGATGTCATAGCAACACCATTATCCTTGTCCATGGTGTTAACTGAACCTTTTCCTTTGCACTTACTGGCTTTGTGTCCTTATTTTCCACACCCAAAGCGTCTTCAAGTTCCTTTGAAACAATCTCCCTGATGCCTCTTCCCACATGATTTACATGAGGGAAATTGAACTTTCTCTCCCCTATGATCATCATGAAACTCCATCTTTCTCTTATTATCTGAGTCGGGAAACTTACCAAAGTTGAGATTATTTATCATATTATGAGATTGATGATTAGGCATAATAATGATGTTTGGACTTCCAAATCCCATTTCATTTGATTTCTCATGAAGAATATCATTCCATTGTCCGTCATAACCTCCATTATCGTGAATCTTCCTATTTCCAGCCATTTTCTAAAACCCAAAAAGAATAGTGTCAGAGGAAAAAATCATGTTAGGGAAAACAACATAATAAAGGGGGAGTACCCTCAATATCTAACATCTTAGGTGAAATTCTAAGATCGTTACCGTTGTTCTAGGACTATATCATATACGTATACTTATCCTTAGGGACATCCCTAGACATACCATAGAAATATCTCTAGGGATCTCAGTAACATTTTCGCATCCTAGTTTCCAAAGGTTGACTAAAACATTCCTATGATACCAACTGTAGAGACCCGAAGCTTGAAGTTCATGGACATTACATTACTTTTTTGGAATATCTAATACATAACAAAAATATACACATAAGGACCGTAATAGTTTAGTGTCTTTGGAAACTTGGAATATAAACTTCTAATCATGTTGAAAGATCTTCAACATCTCCCATAACGATCCTCCCATTTTTGTTTCCTTACCTAAAACCTTGCTTTTATTCCTGGGGGAAAAGAAAACATAAAAAGGGTGAGCTAAAATTCTCAGTAAGGGTAAGCATGGAGTAAATAAAACAAACCATAAACATTTGAACTTAAAAACATGAATATAATATTTAAACATCAAAATCTTGAGCAATGACATAAAACATGGAAGTACGTAAGGCATAGATCATAATGGATCATCAATATTGATAAAATAGCATAGGAATAAATCATTTAATTGTGGAATCCATTAAGAACATGTAATGATTTCCATGGTAGCCAAGGATTTACTGCAATGACCATCTTAGTGGACAAGGTCCCTTTCTGAATCGAGTTCACTCCTCGTTTCAGTCCTGTAACACTGAACTGGATTAACTTACCATTCCAGCCATGTCTATCTCATTAGATATAAATCTTTACCCAATTCATTGGAGGGAGATATAGGTCCCACCCATCTCATAATTAAATCATTCTTACTTGTTCCACAACATAAACTTAAAACATTCATTATAACCTAAAGAATAAAATGGGTTTCATAAACATCATATCATCATCACATAATCCATATAAAACAAATGGATATTTCATCATAATAAAAGTGAAAGCATGTAAATCATATAGACATTATATTTGAAACATACACATATGAAATAATTTCATCTTATATGGAAAATGGTTTTGATAAAACCCTTGAAATGAATTCTTGAGGAAAATATCCTTTATTCTTCAAAATCATTTTCTTTTCACAAAATGCCATTCAATTTTAAAAGGAAAGGATTTTGATGAAAATAATCATAAAATATTGTAGAGGAATATTCATGAAAATGAGGCATTATGAAACCGTAAAAATCCGTTCATGCCGTATAAGTAAAAAAATAACAATTTCCTCGTACATTTGTCGGAAAAGTCAAAAAGTACCTCGTATGGTAAACAAATGAAAGATTCCTTCCATACAATGTGGTAAAAGTAAAAAAAGGGTAAAAATGTCTTAAACATACATGGAAGTAAAGTAAAAAATTTATGAAAACATTTTGAGAGAATATGGACATGGATAATAAACATAACCCCCAGTAAATACTTACGAGTAAACAATCTCAGATAAGAATGAGATTGGAATAATTATCCCTTACCTTAGGTCTGATATGCTTCGTATGGATCCAAACCTCCTGTCTAATGATTTAAATAATGTCATTGACTTATTACAGAATCATATTAATTGTTATGATATCATATATGGTTCACTTATGACTTTATATTACCCATTATTTTGTAAATTAATTTTAAAGTAGTGTTTTGGGTAAAATCGTTTCATTTGTCGTTCGTGTTTTAACTTGTAATTATTGATATGATTACATAGATCATGGTTAATTACATCCAGAATGTAAAACATGATTTATATATAATATATATTCATAATATACATATATATAATAGATTGATAAATGGAAAGAAATACACTGTTTATGGAGACGGTAGGCCGTACGTACGCATGAACGCTGTTTTCGTTTCCTTATTGAATTGAATGGAATTAAGTAGATGACATACATATATATATATATATACATAAATCCAGTATCATTATTATGTAATATATTTCATGATTACTTATTATATATACTTTATAATCATTCATGAACGGTTAATCATTGAGAATGAATCTCATCGCGTCGTGGAGACGGTAGTCCGTATGTACGCACGAGCGATGATATCATTCCCATGATAGTGGAATTGCATTGAGGTGTATGTATAATTTTTAAGAATAAATATCACCTTACAATAATCATATATTGTCATTATTTACACCATTATACCCATCCAAGTAAGGTGGTGGTGGAAAATTGATTACACCACGGCCTGGAGACGGTATTTCGTACGTACGCACGCGCGGTGATTTCGTTTTCCGTAGGATGGATAAATGCTGAAATAGGGTTGTTTCATACATATAATAACATATCAGTATATTAATGATACTGATGTTATTACTTCATAATGAAACAACTAAAGAAGAATAAGTGGAAGGAGAAATAAAGTTGAAAGAATCAGTAATGAACATTACCTCTTCTTTGAAGAGCTCTTTAAGACCTCCTCTTAGGGCACTAAAATTGGTCTTTGAAGAAGACCAGGACCTCTAGTATGTTTCTAGGGAAGTGTAGAAGAGAATTTTTCAGGGTTTGGACGATATTTAAGGCTCAAATTGGTGTCAGGAAGAGAGGGAGGAGGTGCCCTTTTATAAGGGAGGGGAGGGGCACCTTTGGAAATCTTAAAAATATTAATTTATAATAAATCTAACCCCACTTAAAAACCACCAAAAATGACTCATATTCGAATATTAGATGAGACAGGCTTTTAATATCATCAACAAATAAAATTTAGACATGTTAGGAAATTATTTTAAACATTATCAACTTGATTTATCCTTACTTAATCAATTTAATTTTATTTTTGGTAATAACATTCTAAATTTTAAATTATAACAAATAATTACTTATTTGATGTGAATTTTCCATAATTGGATACTTTATAACATTTTAGACCATATAAATTTAAATTTATAATTTTTATATATTTTTGTGATTTTTAAACAATTTTATAATATATTATTTTTCTAAAATAACAATATTGTCAATTTTGACACTATTCATTTTTTTGAATTTAAATAAAAAATATATAGAAGATATGTTCGAACTAAAAGCTTTAATATATTCATAAAAGGTCATATGTATCTATAAAATTAGTGGAGAACATTAAATATTTCATATAAAATTTATTTAATTATTTTTAAAACCATTTATTTGGTTTATATCTTAATAAAATAATTACTACAAAATTTTTGTATAATTATTTAATATACTTATTTGTTGTATAAAAATTAAAAATAAAATCATATGATGAATATAAATCTATTACCGTTCACAATAATAATTTTACTCGAATTTATCATCTTAAAATCACAATATTTAAATTGTTATATTAATTAAATTATGAAGGTGACAACTTTGCATCATTTGAAATAAAATAATATAAGTGTCATAATCACTTTTATAAGACTCCAAACGGTTATATATTAGGTAATTGGATGATTAAGGTGTAGATATACACTACCAATAATTTTTTGTCAGGTTTGTGGGCCTTTTAATGGGTATTATTATTTCAATAAAAACTATATTACTGATTTTTCACTTAATAAATAATTTCTGCATCATTAATGTATCACCATTAATGACAATTATTTTAATCCCTAAAAATTCTAAATAAATTATCATGATGTAGATAATTTTATTAAATTTCTGGATACTATTCATGTTTGAAGATTTGTGATGTTTATCACTAAATTAAAATTATTATACTTATAAGATTTAAAAGAGTTACATGTTGTCACTTTCTTTGGTTTTAATAATAATTAAATTATTTTCATGGTCAAAAGTCCATAAAATGAATCTAATCCGACCCTTAGGTGATATGGGTATACTTTTAGCCATCCAATATAATTTTTTCATGTGTTAGGGTAATTTTATAATATTATATTTACCCTTAATTACCCGATTTACCTTTAGCTATGGTAAATAAAATTTATCGTAGTTACTATTCATAATTTCCAAAAATAAAAAGTGCCTATTAACATAATTTGGACCCACTGATTCCAAATATGGAATCCATTTTTTCAAATTCAATACACAGAAGTTTTAGAAATTAAATTAAAATTAATCCCATTATCGAATGAAAATGGGTTTTTGATTAAAACATTGCAAAAGATTGAATTGATTTAACCTACGAATTCAATGTAAAATCAATGCTAATGACATACATTATATTAAATGGTAAAAATATATTCTATTTATACATTAAAACCATTAAATATTATAATTTAACCACATAAGTTATTACGATGAAAAAAGTTGTTTTTAATTAAAATATAGCGTGTTTTACTATTCATTAAAATATGAAAGTTATCAGAAAAATATCAAAACTTTATCCAATGTAAATTTTTATATCCTGATTCAAAATAAGAATTTTATTTTGTTAAATTGAACTTATAAACATTTCAACAACTAGATTTAAAGTGGGTGCGCCATCAAAAGGCGGCAAAACTGTATTTTTTGAAAAATACTTATTTTACCCGAAAAATTTATTTTGTTCTTATATCATGTTCTAGAAAATGTTTAAGATGAATAATAATGTTATAAAATTCAAAATTTAGTTAATACTATTCATAACGGCTAGTTCATAATAATATTATATTAATATACCGTTGTTTAGTAAAACTTGATATTGCGTACAACACATGCTATCAAGGAAGGTCGCGATTGCGTGTAATGAAAGCCAAGTTAGGGTTGTGTGTTGTAAAAGACTCTTTTGTTGTTTCATATAACAGAATCCAACCATATTTCATTTATACATTTAATATATATATATATACACTCAATGTTGCATAGAATGACTATTATCAAACGAACTTGAAATTGTGTGTAAAACAATCTAAGAATAGTGTTGTGTATACTGCAAGCTAATACGGTGTTGCGTATAGCACAAGATAATCTTGTTGTAGCATAAAACACATGACATCAAATAAATTAAAAATAATACTTATCATAAAATATCGGGTTGTTACAATAACCAACAATGAACAAAGAATATTCATATTAATATTTAAGTGTAATATAAGAATTTTAACCTACTATTAATTCTTTATTTTCACCTTTATTGGTTCCTAATTTTTAGAATGGGGTTGATTAGATTCTTTATGATTTGAATTATTTTTCATATCAAATTTAATCTATTCAGTTTGATATATTCACACATGTGATTCTAAAATATTTCAAGAAAGATATTTTGGAGGAGTTCCAAGACACCACTGAAACTATTATAAAGCTTGAAGTTGGAAGATACATATCCTGAAATGTCAATATGTGTTATCTAGAAGAATCTGTTGGTGAAAAGTTGAATTATATCTTGTAAGTTTCTCAAAATATTCTGGGAATGATATCTAGGTCTATTGGTCCCTTCTATGAAAACAATTACTATATTTTCTCCAAATACATCTAAGTCTGTTATTGCCACTACTAGTGCTACGGTGTCTTAATCCTATTCCAATTATCATCAAGAGGTATCTCAATTGCTGGTAGAGTGGATTACTAAAAAGTAAAGTAAAGTAAAATCAATGAATGAAATATTGTTCAGCATCCAACGATCGGTTTATGATATTCTAAAGAAGTTGTATCTAGACCTTCTAGCTGCTTCATGTAGTACTCAGCCTATACCCTTGTTTAGTGATCCTCAAAGTTTCACTTCTGGTTTGATTGAATATTTTAAAGAAATCTTGAACAATGGTCTCCCATCAGTTTCTCAAATGTATAGACATGAATCTTATGATTTCCTTGAGTTTCTCAAGTTAGATATTATCAAGCAAATATACATGTGTGTATATGCTCTGTTCTATTTTAGAGGGACGATGACTCTCTAACCAACTCCTCTAGATACCATTTGAGGTACCACATATAGGTTTGATATTATTTAAGATCTATAAAACATATATACAAATATAAAATCCAAGGTATACCCACATATAAAATACATAGAAAAAAATAAAGATATATGCATTCAATACTATAGAGGTAAACCTTGAAGCATAGTTTTTATATCAATATCCAACAATGATAACACAATATATAGGTTCAAAATAATAAATCTAAACATGCTCTACATCATAGTAATAAACATGCTCTATATAAAACAATAAAAATTCTTCACATTATAGAAATAAACATGTTCAATGTCAAAGTTGTAAACGTACCCTATGGGAAAATAGTAGACTAGGTCCATGCTAAAGTAAATAAACATGCACTAAAAGTAAATCATATCACACATGCTCACAATGCACTATTATAACACCATTATAGTATGATAATAATAACCATGATGTGTAAACATGAAAAATATATTAAACTATCCATAAATAAAATATAATAATACTACAATCAAACATGATAATCTCAATCCAAAAGAAGAACATGTATGCCATTTTAAATCTTTATGACATACTAGGGACATGTCAAATGAAGTTATAATCAAGTCATGCACAAAAATATCACACATAGTATTGACAACACAAATGAGGTATAAACTAGAGACCAGCTATGGTGTTTTGAATAAAGTATAAAAACATTTCCAATAATCAGAGGTAAAAGGTTGCAAGGTATTATTTATCAGAAATGGGTTCGTCAAAGGTCCTTCATAAATGTTAATCTAGACTAATATTTTTAAATCACTACTTGATTAATTTAAGACTTCACCTTTTAAGGAAAAACATATCTTCTATAGAAGACATAAATTAATAATTTTTGAAGTTATAAGTGTTCATGACCTAAAAGAATATTTGGAAACCAACTTCCTCAATCACTATTTTAATAGTGTCACAACTCATATTTTAGAAAACATTGGTTTAGAAGATAAAAAATAAAAGATAAAAAGGAAAAAAGGGTGAGTTCCTTGACAAACACATTTTGATAAAACATCTAAAGGATGAAATGAGTTTAACTATGTAATTTTTTTTCAAAATGATTCAATAACAAAACTTGGTTTTTAATTAAAACATCACTCACTTTAAACATTATAAAAATCATTTTAATTATAAAAAAAAATACATGAGGATAAAACTAAAAACATTAGGATTTTTAGGTCAATTATAATCCTCACTTATTTGATCCAACCACCACATTTCCACTAAATCACTCAACTATCACTACGACACATAGGATCCCGTGACTATAAGAAATGTTGGAGGTGATTAAACAATGTATATATTACATCTAAATCATAAGATCCATCATCTATGCTAAGCCCACCTCCTGACACCATCCATGTGAATTCTCCCTAAATGATATTATTTATAGAGGTTCCTACTATTTAGATAAAACCCTTAAGGCACTAACTAGGACTCATTGTTTTAAAATAAAAAATTGAAATTTGGAAAAATAATTTAAATATCTTTAAAAAATCGAAGAAGTTATTAAACCATTTTAAAAATACCGGCCAGAATGACAAATCATTATTAAAATTTATAATTTTTTTTAAATAAAACCATTTGGAAGATAACCCAGGTATTTAGTGTATTTAACTTTTCAAGGCACACTTAAAATATTTTTCACCGGGTAAAATTCATAACCACAACTTAATAAACATGAAAAACATAGACAAGGTTAATTTCATGCATCACAATAATTCTATATGATTTATTTACAATGAAACATCATGAAGAACACCCAATAATGAACTCAAGTAATTCGTGAACACCAAATCATATACCCAATAAATAAACCAAGTAAATTGTGGTTATATGTCAGTTTTATATTAGTGTAATACAGTAAAGAGTTTATATGAAATCTAAGAGATAATTATAAACAATTCCCAGAAGTGTTTGGATAGATTCACAACTATTTGTGATGTTTTGTATTAATTCTACAAAGATTTAATGTAATTTAGAGATGTTTTGAAAATATAAACCATATCATATACCATAGTGTAAGGACACAACGTCATTCCATTTTTGATTTTTAATCATGGAGTATAACACCACATCATGGTGAATAATATTGATAGCTCTTTATAATCTTCTTTTATCATACCCAATAACCAAAAAAAACCAACCTACCTATTTTACACTTGAATACACAACCCAAATACCTATATTTTTTAGGGATAAGGTAAAACCTATGAACTAATATTTTTATAGGTTAGCATAACCAATACACTACCTTTTAATGGAGGAAAAACTATGTGTGATTTCAGTGATTACAACTTGATAAAACTTTAAACCACAAATGAAATTCATCATAATGAATATAGAATAATTAAACCAATCAAAGTTGTTGATAATTATTACTATTTCAGAATAACTAGATTTGGACCTTCACACAGTATATATAGAACAATTTAGCTTGGGCATTCCTTCAAGAGAAATGAGTAGATTAGATGCATTAAAACCCATTGGTAAAATTAATTTAACATTGGTTATCTAAATAACCATAATTAAATTTTTTTATGTTTATTATAAAATAACTATCATCTAAATGCTGATGTGAAATCCTATTTTTGTATTTGTGTTCGTACTTACAAAGAATGATCCTCCAAATATCCAATCTCCAAGAGGGTATAGATTTCAATCCACCCAAGACTAATCAATGCCCAAAACATCCATTGTTAAAAAGGAACTTGAAGTATAAGGCATAAAGTTTCATGCCCAGTAAGGTGTTAATGTTGGGTATAAGAACTTATATACTCAATAGGGAACCAATGACATACCTAAAAAAGTGAATAAAAAAGTGTAAGTGTGAATAGTATACTAATTAGCATGTCTAAATAAAAAAATTAGGAAAATAACCAAAATAATATTAAAATAATTGTTAATAGGTTGTTGAAATGCAAATACAAGTTATATCAAGTAACTCTCTATACTAAAAAATGCATATTGGAACTTACCTAAGTTTATCTTCTTTAATGGGGATCGTTATCAATGTCAATATAGAGATATAAAAATATTGTAATACATCATTTCTATGTTAGGGGTAAGAGAATATTATAGACCATCCCACCCAGATGCACTTCTAGAATAAGGTCCTAAGCCCATCCCATGGATTGGGGAAGGATTATACAAAGTGGAGGCCTCATCCCATCCCATGGAATAATTAAAGGGGTCTACCCATTTATAACTCAAAAACATATCCCATGTAATTTAAAAGTACATAAATTAACAGAAAACATGGTTAACAATATATAATAAAAAGGAAAAATATAAACATACCCTTTATAGCATGATCATAATCATATACAAGGGTATTCTATGAATATGGTAGATATAAAAAGGTAACCATTGGATAAGTAAGGTTCTTTACAATGTGAAAATCCTAACTTTTAGAATTGATGTCTAAAATATCCAACTTTTGAATTATGTAAATTTCATATATACAAAGTTTATTAAACAAACACATAAAAATATATTAATAATTCCAGAATAGTAAATAGAAACATAATAATTCCAGAATAGTAAATAGATGACAGAATAGTAAACAGATTAAACCATGAATACCAGAATACCAGATTAATTATGAGAATTAGAATGAAATATAAACCATGAAATACCAGTGAATAACAGTTGATAGAATACCAGTCCACACACGGGATCCAAAAACTAGTTGAAAATAAACACAAACCCCTCCTTGAACTCCTCCTACAAACCAAAAACTCCCTAAATAAATAAATATTGTGAACAATATTCTATGAAGCCACAAAATATGAGCCATAAAATAGAAAATGAATTGAAACACAAACAAAATTAATACTGCAAACTAGGAGCCACAAAACAGAAACTCCTCCTATAAATGAAAACAATATTCATCATCCTGCAAACATAAGGGAGCCAAAAATACAGGTTAAAAACTACAAGAAACTGAAACATAATAGAATTAAGTAAATTAGTACAGCCAATGCTCAATAGGGAGAAGGAAGGCCTGAAGAAGGGTATGAAGGATGGGAGGTACCCTTTGGCTGATGCACCAAATAGAGGAGGGATGACCAAAGAAGGGTATAGAGGAGGGGAGTACCGTGTGAGGGATGGAGAAACCCTGAATGGAGAAGATGATCCATGATTAGAGAATCTATGTCATGAATAAAGGAACCACGATGAAGGGTGGAGGAACTGAATTTGGCGAGGAAAAATGAGTGAGCACAGTAGTGAGGGAGAGAGAGGACAACTGCGAGGGAAAAGAGGAGGGCACGGTGAGAGAGGTCATCGAGAGGAGGAGAGTTCATCGGGGGAGGAGGGCGCCATGATGAGGGTTGCGTATTGGGGAAGGGGAAGCCCGGCAGGAATCGAAAAAAAGAGAATGAAAATATGTAGCCATAGATCAAAATTGAACTGTGGGTATAACCAAGCTATAGACACGGACTTATAAAACTGTGTCTATAGGTCTGTGGCTATAGTTTAAATTTTCAGTAGTGATTATGTGGGCTCTTATACCCTATTTTCAAGGTGTTTTTCTAGTTTCTCTAATTCCTCTTATTCCATCATGAATTTGAGGTGAATAATTTATGAGGAGTGGTAAACTAGTATAGGTTAGGTGGGTTCTTACTTTTCCCTAAATGTTTTTATGTGTATAAAGTGTGTCATTGTTCCTAATGTAGTACTTTCCACATGATTCCATAGAAGTGTTAAAATTATAAATTAAATTGATTAGCCATTATTAGGAATACTCTCTTAGACCCTGAGGATGTCAAAGGTCATCTAACACGATAATTTTATGAATTTCTATGTGACCATTCCATCTTATAAGTGTGTTTTTCTGGATAACTATCATTTAAATAATTAAATTGAAATAATTTAACTTCTAAATGGAATAAAGGAAACATGAATGGAAAGACCATGTCATTTGATCTTGGTAAACATGTGAATTATTCTCATGGATAAATGGGATTGCATGATATCTTAAATAAAATAAATAATAATATGGTCTTAAGTTAAATTTTAAAATTCCAATGCATGAGAATACTATTAAACATTGGAATTGGTTTTTGTGAAAAGGTTAAGTGAAGTATTGTACATGACACTTGATGCTCCCTTAATATAGGATGATGGACATGGAGCATTTAAAGGAGATTTTTTGACATGAAGCTTCAACCACCATTTATATAGGATGTTGGACATGATTCATCGCATGATTGATTGTTTTTTTTTGTGATGACATTTCATATCCCCAACATGAAATCTTTGGTTTATTACCCTTATTTAAATCAATATGAGGAACTTATGATATTTTATAGTGACCTATTGGTCATATACCTCAGGTCCTCACTAGTACACACATATATATATATATATATATTATGTATCTTGTTCACATACATTCCATCTTATTCCAAAGCTGGTATGGTCTACAAGGGATCCTATAAGGAGCCTAATCCTAACCAGGATTGTAATTATTTTTTCCCTTACACTGATTATTCCTGTACACTATTTATTTTTTATTCACTGGATAGAGAGTATTAAAAACCATTGGTTTTGGCCTACTAAGTTTTACTCACACCTAGTTTGGGATACTGTTTAGTTCCCAGAAGTACTTTATGGAAGCAGGTAGGGATAAAGGGAAGTTCCCAGTTATGGATGCATTATTTTTTTATTAGGATATAGTATGGGAGAAGAGGATAAATCTAGTGCTCGTAATGCTATTGGAGATAGATTTTGATCATTTAATACATTTTCATAGAATGTATTGAACTATAGGCCTAATTCCATGTATTACATGTTTCCCTTACTCCCTGTTTTGTATATATTCAATACATCATTATTTTTTAGATGACATTGGATATTGACTTTTCTATTTATTATTATCTGAATGATTTATCTTCCATTAATGTAAAATAATTATTGTTTCTACTATTTATCCTTTATTTCACCATTATTTTATTCTCTAATAAGGATGGTATATTCTCTCCATTATTCCATTATAGACCCTTGCTAATATTCAGTAACCTCTGGTATATAAGGAGGCATGATTGATGCATTTTTTACACCAGGTTATGTAACTTATTAGTGGACTGGGCTCATGATTCCACAAAGTGGTATCATATCGATTTTATTTTCCTTGAATTTCTATTTGAGATGGTTATACAAAATAATATAAAGTTTAGTGATTTGGTAATGAGATTGTACCTGGGAGTACCTAAACCATGTACAGGGAAACGGACAATTTTCTCAAAAGGGGACATGATGTTATATATTTATCTTTTTATGGTTTCAATACTTCTCCATTGGGTGACACACATAACTTATGACGCTTTCTATGATTATGGATTTTTACCCTTGTCCAAATACATCAAGGAAGTATTATTCATGAATCATCATATGCTTGTAGATATTTACATTTCAGGAATATTCCATGCCACATATGTATATATCATTGCTTTTATTACCTTTGTTTCATGTGGTTCTGTGTGCCTTGATTGCTAAATACCTATTTCACCAATGTCTTTTATAGGAAATTAAATTGGTTATTTAATGTTGTTACATCAACATAAATATTGGTTTCTAATATATATTGATTTTGGAACCTTATTTAACTAATATCAATACACTAAATCATGTAATCCTAGTTACATGAATTAAAGCCTTTTTAGGTTGTTGCAAATAAATTGGGTACCATTTTCACATTATATTGTTGATCCAATTTAAATTTGGAATAATAAACCATATAATTGTACCACCAAATGTGACCTTGTTATATTATAATATTGAATGTAAAATTTTGATTGCATCTACATGATGTGCCAACTGTAACATATAAATATTAGTTCTTTAAAACATAGGAATGGTAACTCATCTAACAAGACCATTATATAAATATAAAAGTTGTTAAACTCTAACTTATAAATGAAGTGGTTTCCGTTAAATGGATATTAAAATTAAAACTTAAATGGTTTTATCCTCTTTAAATTTGAATTTAAACTCCATATAATAGAACCTATATTGTGAGATATGGATCCTTGAACCATCACCCATGCATGACTTATTATTTGGAAGTTGGAAGTGTCTCTTGTTTTCAATCATGATCTTCTAAGATACCTAGACCTAGATTCAGGATCAATCATATGGGTATTGACTTTTGTATAGGAAGTATTTGTAAATGTAATATTCTTCTATTGGAGATATTTTCTATTTTTTGAAACTCATTTTGATTCATGTGTTTGGAATTATAAATATATTCCTCTATTAAAGCCCTAATTCGAACACCAGGAAGGTGGTGATGCCCATGCTTTGGAGGTCGTGTGATTTACACCACTCTTATTACCTCTTATAGTGCCACTTTGGAACCTCCTATTATTAAATATCTTTAAATTTATTCTCAATTTTGAGAGGGTTTCATTTGGTTCATAAAGACCATGTAGGTATCCCCATGAACTTACCTACTATAGAAGATTCAATGTGAGAATATCAGCAAAAATATCCACCTACATTCATAGAGAATAGTGGCCCCTGGGATACTAAGTCTGAGATATAGTTCATTTCAACGTTTTTTTAGAATTTAGATATGCCTCATAAAAGGTGGGTCAATCTCATAGATTACATGCTTTTTGATTCTTCTCATCATTGGTGAGACATTATTACCCAGGAAGATCATCATCGAGAAATGGTTTGTAAGGAATTCTATACTACCTTTTATGATTATTTCTTTCTGGAAACACTAATAGAAGAATGATCTAGGGATTTTGTAGATTTGTAGCATTCTGATATGTCTATCATAAACTATTTAAATTACTTCACTGAGTGTCAATGGTTTATAATGTCTCTTTCTATTGATGAGATATCGAGAGTGAGATAGTTTGGGGATCCCCTAGTATATGCTATCTGATATTTGTTGAACCTCTTCTGGTTGACTATCATTTCAAATATAGTGAAATTGGCCATAATCACTAATAAAAATATAAGGGAAGATTAAGGTTTGGGAAAGTGTGGTTTGACACCTAGATAGGGGAGTGTTTCATCTTCATATTGAGTATACCCATGGGGTAAGTGGCTGTCAAATAGTGCACAATTATAGTTTTGTAATATGTCATCAGTGTGGGAAACTAGGTAATATAAAGTTCCAATTTAATAGGGACTCATTTGGGTGTCGAACTAGTGGAAGAATGGGTCATCTTCGGTGTTTTTGTATAACTTTCCTCCAATTCATAAAAAAAAAATTTCACTAGGTTAGACTACATGAGTAAGATCTACAACTCCCTATGATGTAGGGAGTTAGACTACTAAATTCCCTTCAGGACGAGGAGTTGGTCATGGTTAGGGGGACTTGACATAAGATATGTAGTTCCATTAAAGTGAACCTACTTAGGGTATTCAGGTTATAGCTTTGGATCATGGATTAGACTGGTTACTTGTTGTAAATCCTACACCTAAAAAGATGAGTATTGAGCCTTCTATAGTATGAAGAATAATGATAGTATCCTCTACCATAGTTTCTTCTCTATTTGACATAGGCACTTCACATTATTTTATATCATTGGTTTTCATGGAAGGTCTTGGTCATGAAAATGAGTATTTATGTAGAGTGATGAATCTTTATACTCTGTTGGGAGTACGATCAAAAAGTGTATATTGGTGTAAAGAGTGACCCTTTATTATTTTTGGTTATCATTTCTTATATAACCTCTACATCCTCATGATAACATGTCATGATATCATTCTTGGGATTGACTAGTTGGTTCCCTATTGATCCTATATTGACTATTATCATCATAGGGTGTATTCCTCATCACATGAGGTTGGTAAAAATATTTAAAAATGTGAATTTTATGTTCATTATTGTTGATATTTTCCTGAGAATCATGTGATATGTAGAGTGATAGACTTATAGTAATTTTCTATATGATCAAGTAGTATGTGAAAATTATTTCCTGCCAAAGGTGGATCAATTCTAGGATGCCTTACCTGATGACTTTTTCGGACTACCTCCTATGATAGAGGTATAGTTCACCATATAGGTTATTCTAGGAACCACACCAGTGTCTGTTTCTATGTATAGGATGGATCCTACTGATATTTATGATCTCAAGAGGAAGTTGCAGGACTTATAATCCAAAGGGTTTATATGACCCATTACTTATCCTTAGGGTTCACCCATTCTTTTCTCCAAGAATAAAGATTGTACCCTCGTATTGTTTGTGGATTTCTAGAGTTTGAACTAGTTTATGGTTGGGAACTTGCACCCACTTCTGATAATAGAAAATCACTTTTATCAACTCCAAATATATAGGTTTTTCTCAAAGATTTATTTGATATTAGGATATCATCAGCTAAGGGTTAGACCCTCAGATATATTAGGTATAAATTTTTTATGAATATTTGGATTGTATGAAAATATAGTAATGTCATTAGGTCTCACAAATTTACTATTTATATTTATGTCCTTGATGAATATGGTATTACACTTGTACCTAGACTCCTTTGTGTAAGTTTTCGTGGACGTTATCTTAGTGTTTTTTCAAAATCAATATGATCATGACAACCACCTTGACATCATATTGAATACACTAAGATAACACAAACTATATGATCTGATCACAATGTGTTAATTATAGATGGATAAGATTAACTTCCTTGGCACATAATATATGAAGTAGGGGTATCTATGTACCTAGAGAAGGTGTGAGCCATTTTTTGTAGGGATTAGACCAAGAATGTATTTGATGTATATATTTTCTTGGGAAAATCTATTTACTATAAGAATTTTATTCATATTTTTACCAATTTGAAAATAATCTTATGGTATTTACCAAGAAAGGTTTAAAATCCATATAGTCAAAAGCTTGTGAGAAGGACTTTTAGAAGTTGAAAGGAAAGTTAACTTCAGTGTTAAACCTGATTCTTCTAGAGTTGGGTAGAATCTATACAGTTTATTATGATAGAATAGGTGTTTGGATGGGTGAGATTTTAATGTAAGGTTAGAGATTCATTGAATACGGGTATCGTTAGTTAAGGCATCATGAGTGTAATTACTTGATTCATGATCTCAAATTATTTTTAGTTGTTCATGTATTTCATTGTTGGATGCATTATCTATTAGGAGAATAGTTCATAAAATACTTATTCACTCAACATGATATGAATATCATATATTGAAGATGGGTTGAATACCTATAGTCCTTCAATAATGATCTTCATTATTCACCTAGGGAAGGAAATATTTGGGATAATTCTCTAAGCCATAAGTCTAAAAACCAATTGGATTAGAAAGCTAGTAGTGAGTGGCAGTTAATGGATCTTGTTTTTGGGATGCATCTAGAGGTTTTTGAGTATCATGAAAAGCCTATTATCATAACTTTTGTAGTGAAATCATAAATTTTGGATCGAGTGAATATGAGACAACTTTCAAATCCATAAGGCTTAGTCTTGAGGGAATTCATTTCAGGCGATGACCCACCGACTGGTTGGTTTGCTGATAAGGATAAGATCTTATGTATACATATATGTGTTTGGGGTCCTACTGATGTGTGAGAGGAACTGATGTGAGAATCCCATGCTTCCAATGGGTAGTTTATTCCAAATTTAATAATATGTACCATGACATAAATTTCCAGTGTTGGTGGCTTGGTATGAAAATTAGATAGTCGACTTTGTTATGATGTGATCCACATACCAGCTTCTGAAGGAATAAAACTAGGGAAAACATGAATTTTATATTCATTATCCATTCCTGAGTTGAAATAGAATTAAATCACTATGTATTTTGTGATGTTATCACTAAAATCACCTTAGCAATGTAACACCATATATTAGATTGTGGATAAGGTGATAAATTTCACTCATTTCCAGTATATTTGTGAGACCTTTTTAGTTTTTGAACTTGGATGAATATATGTTGGATAGATTTTACACCTTTATGGGGTCCCGCATAACATCATGTAATATTGGGAAGCCTAGTTTACTTCTGGATTTTGGTAAGGGTTGTGAGGGTCTTTGTGATCACTGGTACTTCGGAGTATATCCTACCACCCTTTGAATGTCGATTAGTTCGATCATACAATGTATGAGTTAGAGGAAATTATTAGTACATACTTCCTTGATTTTGGAGGTTCCAGGGAGAAACAGTTACCTTTGGTCAAGTTCTATTATTATAATATTTTTCAAGTTACAATATAGATGGATCCTTACTAGGACATATATGGTAGGTAGTGTCATTCACCTCTATTAAGGTTAGATTTTAGGGAGATAGCACTACAAGGACTATGTCTTATTCATGAAACATAAGAGCGGGTAAAACTTACAAGGAATCATATGGGTACAACTAAGTCTAGGAAGAATCATATGAAGATCATTATCATTTACCACTAGAGTTTGAGGTGGGATATTATGTATTATTTCTTTTTTTACATAGATTAGGACATTGAAAAATTTAGAGATAAGGTAAGAAGTCATCTAGACTCATTAGTCCTTTTGAGTTAGGGGAGAGATTTGGGCCAATAACCCTTCAAATAGAGTTACCACATAGGTACTGGGCCATGAAATATGCCTTCTTTGTTTCTCATATTCTTTATTAACATTCAGAACTATCTCACCTCTTTCATCCTGAGGAGACTGAGTTGGATGATGATTCTTCTTTTAAGGAGTATCTTATTCATATAATTGATCGTAGCATAAAGTGTCTTTGAGGTATGTCAAATGATCTAGTTTTTGTGTTATGGAATCATATCCATGAATAGGATGAGAAATATGAGAGTGAGAATGATATACATGTAAAGTGGATAGAATTATTCTCAGGTGCAGATTAACCACCCTTAGGAAAACTTGCGTATGAGTTGTTCTATGGAGGGGAGGTTGTAAGATGCTAGATTTTCTATTAGGTTCTAATCCTTTTATTTTTTGTATAAATATTCAGTTTTCTATATGTTAATTAAAAAGGGTTTATAGAGGTTACATTAGTTTTTAGGATTAGTTTGGAGCATTTAGAACTAGTTTCTAGAGAAATAGAATGAGCTGCATGGTTGGTTCGTGGTTAGTAGTAATCACGATGCACTATAAATTATGTTTATGGTAAGTTTTACCATGATACAGAAGGAAAATAGACTTTTAGAACTTAAAATTTATTTCAAATGTAAGTTTCATGGTTTTTCTAAATATGAACCTATGTTATGAGAGGTGTGGGGTGTTAGATAGTTCCAAACTCGTGTTTTCTCATGGTTTTTAACTATTCTCATGAGCCTTGTGAGTTGTGGGTAAAGGATAGTGGGAGTTGCATGGTTGGTGTATGTTTTGAAAAACTATGTGGGTAAACTATGTTTCCCTTTTAAAAAAGTTTAAATTACCATTTCCCCTTAAATCCATATAACCCTCACCCCTTATTCTTCTTTCTTCTCACACACAGTAGTTCCCCCAAGGGTTTCCACATTCTCTAATCCACTTAGGATTTGATGTATCTCCTCCATATGGAATGGTTTTTTACCACAATTCATCATGTTGGATCACCCTCTGTATGTATAAGACTACAATACATTCTTTTATTATTTTTTCTCTCAATGTTCAGTGTTATATTAATGTTTTGATTTATATAAATTGTATCATTATGACACACATTGAACCTTCCACATGTTTCCATGGAAATGATAAATTATTAAATTAGATTGATTATCCCTTGTTAAAAATACACTATATACCATTGAAGTTGTTAGAGTTATTCTACCTCAACACTTTTATGAATCCCCTTGTGACCAATCCACCTTATAAGTGGGTTTTTCATGTCAATTATAAAATAAATAAGTAAATTTTAATAATTGAAATTCTATATATAATAAAGGAAACATGAATGAAAATCCCATGTCTCTTGAACATTGCGAACATGTGAACTATGCCTATAGAAAAATGGGAATAAATGAATGGTGGAATGACATAAATACTCCTCTTGGATTAGGTTAAATTTTTAAATACAATTCTTGATTATACTATTGGACCTTGGATTTGGTTGTTGTGAAAGGGTTAACAGAAGTGTTGGACATGATTCTTCATGATCCCTTAATGTTGTATATTGGAAATTTCATTCCACATAATTTAAAGGGGTTATTGAACATGATGATTCCTACACACTTGATATAATAAGTTGGACATGATGTTTCACATCATTGATTAATATTTTTTTGACATGAAGTTTCATATCCCCAACATGAATCCTTCATTGATTACCCTTATTTTAAACATTATGAGGCCCCTATTATTTTTTACATTGACTCATTGGTCATATGTCGTAGGTCCTCACTAGTAAATACATATATATATACACACATATATGATATCTCATGTCCATAGATATTGCAGCTTAGATCATACCAGGTATGTTCATCCAGGAATCCTATGAGGATTCTGATCCTAAAAATTATAATATATATAACTACAATACATTGATTATGACTAAAAACTATTCATTTTATATTCACTAGTTGTATAGTTTTAGATTTCATTGGTGGAGTCCTGCAATGTTTTACTCAATCCCTATTCAAGTTGTCATTTGGTACCTAGAAATCCTTTATGGATATGATTAGGGATAAATGAAATCACATAGTTATGAATGCTTGATTTCTATACTAGGATGAAGTATGGGAGAAGAGGACCAAGCTAGTGCTCATGTTGATAATGGATATACCTTCTAGTCTTTTTGTACATTTTTGTATAATATGTATCGCATTATATGTATATTTCCATGTATTCCCAATTTTCCATACTTCCTATTTTATATAGCATCAATAAATTATCTTTTTATATATTTAATTTGATATTTATTTTTCTATTTATTATTATCTAGATAATTTAGATTTCTGTCTTTACTGCCATTGTTATTTTTATTATTTATCCATTATTAAATTGTTGTGTTGTGATCTGATAAAGTGGTTATGTATTTTTCTCTATACCATCGTAGACTCTTACAGATAGTAAGAAGCCTCTGGCATATAAGGAGGCACACTTGAGTCCATGTACACATCAGGTCAGGTCACTTATGAGTGGACCAGGCTTGGGACGTCACATGAATTTATTCTCTTTCTCTATTATTATTAATATATAACCATAATTGATCAAATTTGACTTCAAAATAGTAAATATAATGAGTTAAATTTTGATGATCCTAAAAAACAATGATTTAAATTATATTTTCCAAAGATTTAATGCATCCCTTAGCTACCACTGATTTATAAGATCAACGGAATTTTTTAGAGTGTTGTCTAATAAAATTCTCTCCTATCAACATGTTTCTCTATGGTAGATTTGGTTTTTATCTTGCATGGATACCACCAAAATTTTTATCATGTGGAAAATGATCTATATTAGCATAAAAGTAATTAACTCTAATTCCAACCAACTCTAAGTTGAAAATTTGAAAGGATATTATCCATTTGGTGCCCTCCTACATTAGTTTCCATGTTTCCTCTATAGAAAATAATTCTCATCAGACATAGTTTATATAAAGAAATAAGGTAATATTTAAATTCTATATCATGATACCATAAATGATAATCTCTTAATTATATTTACATCTATTATCTTATCCTCTAAAATTATCTAAACTTTTTCTCTAATAACAACTATAAGGACTTGACATTAAACAATCTATAAAATTTATTCTCTTTATAAGAATTAATTTTCATTCATTAATTGAGATCATTTTGGTTCATATTTTAAGATAATTCAATCATCACCCATACATAAATAAATATTACATCAAAAGTGGGAACTTCCACTTAGTATAAATTTTTCCCATAATAAATTTTTTTTGACATATAACAATTTTTTCTTCATGAAATATCTTCCCGATAATCATGTTTACCACATATTTACCCCTACTCATCTTTAATACCCTATGAAAACATTTTAAAATGTAATTTTGGCATAAAAAACTCTGTAATTGAGATATAAAAAAAAATAAATAAACTTGTTAGTTCTTAAATACACATAAAACCATGACCCTGCAAAATAAATGTTTTGATCAAAATAATAATTTTCTTAAAAAAGATATCAAATCCACCACCGAATGATTTTTATAAAAAATTTAAGATGTTTTAAATATAAAATTAAACTCCTGAAATTTTCATTTCAATCTTGAAAAAATCCTAAATATGTTTTCAAAATTTTATACATTTCCCCCTTAAGAAGTATCATAAACTTCCCTTTAAAATTATAATCATTGGCTTATCTTGAGTGATCATAATATTTTTACAAAAACATTACAATATTTGATAAACCATATAGGTATGTTGGGACATAATTTTTAAAATCACTCTTACAAATGGACTAAACCACCCATTAAATTCAAATAGTCTTTTTCGAGAAACTAAATTGGTTAGCTTTATCCCTTTACCCAATGTATTGGAGATATATATTGGGCTCACCAATCATCATGATATATATTGGGTCCACCCTTTGTCATGAGATATATCAGGTGAAACAACCATAATAAAAAAACTCCCAAGGACCATAACATAATTATTACACATTAAATCCTTCATTTTCATCACCATACTCATAAAAAAATTCTTTTCACACATAAGAAAACCATTTCGAGATATAAAAATATCTATTCAATTTACAACCCTTTTTAGAAATACCTATAATAAAGGTAATAAGGGTTTTTCTTTTTAGATAACAAGAAATATTATAATGTAATATAGAAAGAAAATAATAGTTATGGTGGTTGGAAAAAAAATTGACGTCATATATGTTAAAATAAAACATTCCTTATTCCCTTTTGTGAAAATATTCCATATAAAATACATAAATAGGTTTCTTTTGAAAACCATTGAAAGAATATAAAAAATAGCCTAAAATTTTATTGGTAGTTATATTATATCCATAAATAATTTTTATAAGATTTATATTCAAGAAAAATATTTAAAAAATTCAAAATGAGGTTTTTAATGTAAAGTGTCACTTACCTCAAGTCTTACTCATCACGTATGTTATTTATTTTCCTCACTAAAAAATTGATAATTATTTAATTTATTAATAAAATTTTTTATGTTTATTATTCCTTTTATTTTATTTATTATCATGTTATGTGTAATTACTTAATCAATGAAGTTCATGTTAGATATTTTGATGGTATTCAGCTCTTATGTCTAAAATGACTGTGGTAAGTTAAATATAGTAAAAGTGATACTTTTTTATTCATATCCATAATAATAATCATAAAATAATTATAATTTTTATACATAAATTATACTTTTAATAATAACCATTAAATATGGTTATGAAAATAAATTAAATTACAATCCTGGTGACGATACACCATACATTCAAATGAGTAATGTTTTTACTTTTCAAAGAGTGTGAGGGAAAGAAGGTGAGTATCATTTTAATTTTTTAGAATGATGAATAAATCATAAATATCATATTATTTCTTTTAATACACTTATATAATGAAACCATGTGATGTGGTCATGAAAAACAAATCACTTCACTTCTTATAGGTGTCAATCCGCACATATACGCAAAATGACATTATCATTTTTCAATGGATTGAAATATATTAAAAAGGTTGATATATTATCTTTATAGAATGATAAATATGTCAATAATATAATATATATATATATATATATATATATATTTGTGTGTTAAATCTATAATTATAACCAGCTACGAGAGGTAGTGATGGAAAATAAATTACATCAATTCGTGAGGTGGTAGTCCGCCTTACACTGGAATGATGTTTTAATTTCCCATTTAATAGAAGAGGAGATGGATATAGTTTATTAAATTAACATAATAAAATATAATTATATGGAATAAAATTATGTATTTATTTAATCATTGTTAAATAATATTAAAAGGGTTTATAAAAATAAATAAAATAAAAACTCTTGGTTAAGAATTATACCTCTTCTTCGGACAACCTGTGTAGGTTTATACATAAAGAATTCCTAGGTCTGTAAATTGATCAAAATAAGGAATCTAGGACATGTATAGGGATGTAAGGAAGGTATTTGGGAAATTATATCATGATCCAAATTGTTCTTTAATTAGGGAGGGGAGAATATATGGTATGTCCATTTATAAGTGGGGGAGAGGACACGACTGTAATTTTTACAATGATAAAAATATATTAATTCTTTACTGAAGAAAAATGTATCCATAATCAATAATTTACTAAAATAATATGATATAGGGTCAAGTTATTTCAAAAAAAAAAGACTTAATAAATATTTTAAGTCATTTTTACCCTTATATCTTTAGTTTAACTCCTGGTAAACCCATTTTAACTTTAATTGTTGTAGAAAATTTTTACTATTTTTACTATTCATTGTGAAAAAAATTATGTTGAACTTATTGTATAATATTAATTATTATGATTTAAAATATGTTAGCCTTTTTATCATAACAAATCCATATAACAAGAGTTATTTAATTTAAAATTAATACTGAAAAAAAAGATGAAAAATGATTTTTTGAAAAAATAATTTTTTAAAGTATAAAAATGTTTTTAAAACAAATTCATATATAATAATGATTCCAGTAAATATTATTAGGTTATTTTTAATAAAAATGAACCAATTAAATTTAAAATATAATCCAAAATATAATTTTACTTTTTTAAATACTTAAAAATAAAATAAATTTTGCGATAAAAAATATTATTTTTTACTATTCTTAAAAAAAAACTTTTCATAAAATTATCAAAAATTAAACTAAAGATAATTTTGACATGTGAAATTCAAAACTGAAGTTTATTTTTTATAATTAAAAATTTACAGTTTGGAAATATATTTTTTAAATAGAACCATATAATGTATAAAAACCCAATTTGGTTAGAAATAATGATTTTTTCCTTTTGACTAGAAAGATACCTAAAACTTTTATAATTAAAATAAATTTATACCATATAATTTATGAAAATTTATATAATATGAAACTGATTTATCATAAAATTACATGGGTTGTTAAATTATATCTATGGATATTATGCATTTTACCCCTCAAAATAAGGTGATGAGTGGGTGATGATAGATATAAATCACAATCAATTTAACCTTGCCAAATTATAGTATAGGAAATGTATCAATATATTTTTGAATCTCATTTAGTATAAGTACATACATATAAATTGATTTCCTCAAGTATAACAGGGTATTGGGGGAAATGGATAGACTCAGATTTGGTGGGAGAGTGTTTCTTCATTTTGTGGTAGTTTTTGTGTTGTTTTTTCTCCTTGATCCCTTTCCATAAACTTGTCAAATAACATAGACTTCCAAATCAAAATATATTTGAGCTAGCACTCCAAAACAGTCACCTCTGATGCAACCATATTGTTTTGGATAATTGAATTCCACTGAAAGTATTTAATAATTGGGTACATTCGATGAGGATTCTTATATCTAATCTATTTAAGAAATATAGGTAAATAAATTCATTTTTTATGTAATACTAATTTAAAGAAGATAAAATTTGTATTATGTTATAATTACAAAAGATTTCAATGCTCTTTATCTTTTTTCAAATATTATATTATCCTTTTTATTTACATGAGTCTCCTTCATATCACATGATATGTGATGAAAGTGGATTTAGATTCTAATTCATCAATATTAATATTGGTAATGGAATAAAATTATGTTTTTGTTCCATATCACATAAAAGTATTATTATATATTTAAAATACATAATATGTTTTCAAGTGAAGCACACCCTATCCTTGATTTATAGTAGGTTTGGGTTGGTTTTGATGCATGCTAGTTATTTATAGCACCCCATTATTTCATAAATTGATAACTATAAATTAATGTGATTTAGACACATAATGTCAAATAAAATATTAATAATTAAAATTTAATTGAAAATATTCCTTCTCATGATGACCAGTGAATGCATTCCATGATTATTGTTTTATCATCTATGCATACAATGATAATGGGTGGGAGTTTACCATTCACTCAATAACCCTAATATTAATTGTTATAATATGTGTCTGAAAGGATCTATGATACTTTTTAGTTACCATTGATATGAATTTAATTTGATAATATTCTAATATAAATATACTATATAAGGGATGATAAACAGTAAATCAGCATTTCAATGATTAATTTTTTAACTAAGATAGATAATGTATATCAAAATTATACCCTAATATATTCGCATATTGTTATATTCAATTTAGTAAGAACATTGGGACACGTATCTATAGCAATCAGAACATGAATTCTAGTAGTGACTCTAATGTAACTATTAAAAATGGATTTTTTGGGGTCAATATGTTGTCAATATGTATTATAACCAACCTAAAATTTTATGTGTTTTCTTCTCACTATATTATTTTTTTATGAAAATAATTATGGGGTACTTTTTTCTTTTAATAGATATTTTTTATCTACCTTTTATTACTTCCTAGGTTTCAACATTGTCAATATTTTTTTCCTCAGGATTTGAGGCCTCAGTAAGTGGAGAAACCAAATGTTCCTCGGGATTGGTAGCATTAGTATGTAGTGAAGACATTACCTATATAAGTAGTCGAACAATTAATTTTTATAATTTAAATTCAATAGTTAACACATTATATTATGAGGTAAGACATTGTATATTAAAATAATTAACCTTATCATTGAACACTTTTTTTATTTAATGATTAAATTGATTTTTACCCTCTATCTTGTATCAAAATCCCCTCATTATGGTTCCCTTTGACATCCATATTTTTAAAATCATGTGATGATTGAGGTTTCCCAATAAAAGGGTAATCCTTAATGGAATTTTCATTTGAACATGTAGTGGTTTTAGTCAATAATAGTTTAATTGTCAATTCTTTTTCAAGATCCAATATATAAAATAATTGTATAGTATGTGGTGCCATTATGAATGGATCATTCATGTACTCTTTCTTACTGAAACTCTATTACATGAATCTTGGTTCATAAATATTAATTGCAACCCTGTTATCAACCCAATTTAATCAAAAAAGAAACACTTAGATTATTCTATAATCCAACTCCCATATTTGTTCTATTATTCCAAATTATGAAATATTTGAATAAATTGGATTTCAATTCTATATACCAAATAAATGGATCTCTTCCGCCATAATATCAAATCTATTAGTTTAGATAATATTGTTTCCTTCATGTTCTATTATATTGAACATATAATCAATAATTATATAACCATTTTAATATAATACATGTAAACTTGGACCATTGTCTATCTGAGAAAGTTGTTAGGAAATTTTCTTAAAATTTGTTGATAAATCCTTAAAAATATGGTCTCAAAACTATCTTATAAACCTTATAATTTTTTATTTAATTTCTATCTTTTAAACCATGATGGATTCAAATTCCTAAAATTTACTTTGTGGATTTCAACATATGGTGAAGCCTTTGTAATATTATCTAAAATGTAAAGGTGATCCTACTCCCTCTCTATAATAGTAATTTCAAGAACATATCTTTAGGAAATCACTTCATTCATAAGGTTCCTAATTTGATAATATTTTAGGATACTAATTTTATCCATATCATATGGGTTGATGGTATATAATTCAACATCTTCCTCAAAAAAATATCAATCTACAATAAAACCTAATGGTCGACTTAAATTTGTTATGTACTTTTTCAAAATTATTATATATTATTCAATGGAGTATATCTACCTGTAATATAAAAGACCACAGAACGAAATTTCTCTAACCAAGTGAAAAATCAAGTGAACGATTATATAAAATAATTATTGTGGGAAGAACATCTCTAATTCACTTAATATGACATCAAATTTAATTTCCATAGTTAGAAACTTCATTAAGTCTATAACATTACTGTATAAAGGTTTGAAAAAAGAAAATCTTCATTAATTTGTATCCAACATTTTTAAGAATAATTCAATGTAAATACATAGGTATAAAATCTTGAATCAAAACATGACAGTCTTGTGATTTTGGTCTCTTTTACTTCTATTAATTCATCAAAATGACATTATTTATATTTGACTATTACATATTTTAAACCTTAACACCATTCATAAAGTAAAAAAAACTGAAATCACTCTTACCTATAAAGAGTGTAAGATACTGGTGGAATAAAATTTTACCCTTCACCCTTCACTAACACTAACACTTTCCCTTATACTCATGTAAATCAAGTCTAACCTAAACCTAATTTACTCCTCTGTTTTTTCAAATTCATTTGGTAACATGTTAATGATAGTGTCAGATACATTTTTTCAATGAGCATGCCCATAAAACAATTTATGATGTATAAACTATTCTATTTTTTAAATTCAATAAAAACATGCCACTTTTTTCACTATTCTTAAGGTTTTAAAATGGTGATAACATCCTTTACTTTCTAAAATTTACGATAGCTTGTTATTGTAGACAATGTTCTGACTTATTCTAAATTACCATCAAATGATGTCATCCTAGATAGGTATTTCTTCATTGAGTTAAAAACTAATTATTTCCTAAAAGAACAGTATTTGAGGAATTTTTCAGCCTAATGGAGTGTTTACCTTATTCAAAAATGTGGCACCCTACATTCATTTAATATCATACACCACAAATTTACATTAATTAGGAAATTTATTTATTATTTGATACAACAGGGATCTAAATATGAAATATTAATTTATAAAAGCTTCATTTAATGTAAAACTAAAATATCGCATTAATATTATATCTTTGATCAATGGATCCAAATAAATATCAATACAATTACCTAGTTGTTTTGGTCCTAAAATAAGTAGATACAACATAATGTATTTACGCTTCATGAATAACCACAGTAGAAAGTAATAATTTTCCAACACAACCATCCATATACTATTATTGATACTTTTTATACCAAAAGGATTCATTATATATATTGATAACACAAGATTAAGGTATCACAACTTTTTTCAAAATTTAGGGTACTCATTATTAATTTCATTCTACTTGGGAGAGTATGTTAGGTGATTAAGTTTCACATATTGAATTATTGTAGTTGTGTACCATGATAGTTTATTTTTAGTGTACTAACTTTTATATATAAATATACACCATGGAATTTTTGGATTATATCATACAACATTTTATTTAGTTGATTCAACTTTCTTATATCAAGCCTCACTACACTTATGGAATTTTTTTAATTGATTTATAGTTTTTTCAAAATAATATTCAATAATTTGGGGAAGCATGTATACTATTAGAGATCATACCCATTGAACATAGCATTCATTTAGTATCATATGATCAATAAGGAATCATATTATATTTTAGTATCATATCATTCATGAGATCTAGTGGGTCTTTAAAGTTGGTGACATTCCATTAACTTCCAACTTTAAAATTATATAGCTTTAGTATAATTGATAATGTTGTATATATAGAACAACTGGTATACAATATCATCATTTCACTTCTATTTAAAAAATAATATATCTTTTAATAATCATGACGTTCATATTTAACTTCCATTTTCATTTCCTCAACATTTTTTCTATAATCAATTACACTTTCAAGAATATTTGATGATTCATAAACAGTAGTGTTGTCTCTAACATATATTACCCTTGTTATCATATCAAATGATTTAAAAAACATAGTGTTAAAAAGGTATCTACCTATATTTAGTTATTCCCCTTTTTTAATCAAACATTTTTAACTTCGATCTATTCTACTAAATATCATGTTTTCTTCCAGCTCCTCTAGATAAAATATTCTTTCATAAAAAATGTAAACATGGTAAAATATTTTTTATAAGGATCTTATGCATGCTCTATTGAAACCCTGATGAACTCTATAACTAAATCCACATACTCTTATATCATAAAATTGATATCCTTCCATTTTTATTCATATCAATCCTATTTGTTTCAAAAATATCCACATTTTACAAAAAAAATACATAGAAGTGGAAGTGGCACTAGAGTTACTAACTTGGGTTCCTATTTCGAGTCCCCTTATTAGTATTTCTATTCTTTGATTAGAGGTTAGTCTAATTTCTCTTCACAGCCAAGTGGAATTGGACCACCTTACAACCTACCATACCTAAGTTAGTGGGGAAGTAGGGGTATAATAAACACATGTAGCGTGTTCCAATTGGGATGTAACATACTCTCCTTTTATCCTGAGGGCATGTAAGAGAGTGAAAATGGTGATGGAGTAACTAAATAGGGTTTTTTGTTTGATTAACCTTGTTAAAATGCCAATTATTTAATTAGATATTTCTCTAACATCACTTCACACTGATGGGGAACTGCCCCACCTCAGGACTCTCCATGCCCAAGTTAGTTGGGGAAGTATGGGTATCACCAATACATGTGTAACACGATAATTGACATATTACCTTCTATCCTTTTTAGTTGGGGTGTAGATAGGTGGTAAACCATAATAATCCTTCATTGAGGGACCTAGGTTCAAAACCATGTGTGGTGGATATTCTAGAGTTACTGTAGGAATTATTGTAGTAGTATCGTATCAGGTAATACAGTTGTATTGTAGTAGTATAACTATTCAACTCAAATAGGATTTAAAGATAAAAAATTGGGCCAATGGGACATTGTTACCTCATGAAATCATGTTCTTTGGGCTATTTTTCCTTTAGTCTAACATTTTTGGACAACATGTGACCTGGTGGGACAATAAAAATAGCTCGACTCAAAAGGCAGACGATGCAACATGGTGACATGCTGGCACCACTGGGTGGGAAGACACAAAAGAGGGATGAGATAATAAGAACCTATAAATCAACCACCCATACTCATGTATTTTATATGTGGGATATATTGGTGTGTTATAAGTGACTATAAAACTATTGAACCAGTCAAATGATGTGACACGACATACAAGCGGTGTAGCTGGGAGCCACTCATACAAGGTATCGCTGGGTGGGTGGATCAAAAGAGAGATGGGAGTGATAACAACTATCATCTAACCCTTTCCTCATATATTTTATGTGTTTGAGGGATGTCGTGTTATGGTGTTTCATATGGTAACATGATGTTTCAATTCTTGGTAGGGGTGACACAGAATTCAGACTCCTGACACGGTTCGATGATCACTAACAAGGGGGGACTACGTGTTCGGCTAGTGGAACTACATGATATAGGTTGTTCCATTGGTCCTTCATGCCATATTCTAGTCCTTCGAGCCTCTAGTCCTTTGGGATATGTAATTTACTTCGGGTTAATGTTGTGTCGAGCAATAATACATCATAAAATCAGTATAGTAAGTGCTTTCCATTCCTTGGGGATAGATGAGGCATAACTCACTAGGATTCTTGGATGTGTGTGTTGTTTGGTTGCATGTAATCCCTATACCTATAATAAATAAATACATGGAATCCATGATCATAGATTCCCAACATACTATTTTGTATACACACACACACACACACACACAATCATCATATTTGATATAAATTTTTATTGCATTAATAACATGTAAGGACATATGAAAATGGATAATTACTTGAATAAAAAGTATAAGAACACTTGTTTTTTATTCCCAAAAGACACATATCCTAATTCATTATATTTTTTGAATTGATTCATTGGGGAAGATAATTCACTCCCTGTCACTATTAATGTTCCCAAGAAACCAATGGATTTTTACAAATGTATAAGTATTAGGGTGTATATAATAAGATTTAACTATTAAAACATATACCAAAACAAATTACTTATATTTATCAATGTTTCAATAGTGTTTGAAACAAATAAATAACATCTATTATGGTCATTAATTTTTTTTATTTTTTAAAGATGTCGTATTACATCTGAAAAACTAGCATCCTCAAAAAAGAATCTCTTAAATTTATCTTTTTTAACTCGTCCCTAAGATCTGTGAACCTTTTTTTCATCTAATGTTTTGAAAATTTTCTATTTATTAATTTATTATATGTTTTAAGAGTTGAAAATTTATATAAACATGTTATAAAGATATTATTAGTTGTGGAAGGCCATTCCATGTTCTTTAACGAATCACTTATCAATCATCCTAAAATAGCTTAGAAAACATAATGGCTTTGAAAAACTCATAAAAGTAATAAAAGGATATGAAAAATGCTTAGGAATGTTTTTAATAAAAACTATACAAGATTTAATGATAAATAAACACTTATGCCTTTATTTTCCAATGGACAATCAAGGGAATTATTATCCATAAAACATCCTTTCATATTTAACACATACATTAAAAAATGGTTTATACATTGAAAAATTTTCTTTTAGGTAAAACATGAAAATATTATATTTTGATCCCATTAAAGTGTATCACTGTATATCTGGTTGTCAACCACTTATTAGTTTTTATAGTATTCTTTTCTAATACTTCATGTCATCATATACATTCTCATGGAAGGTCAATTTTAACCACCTCAAAACAAATAGAGACCCAACCAAATAAGGTATTATACAATAAATGATCTTAAAATAATACTTTTAAGTAATAAAAATATAATGGATTCCAAAAAAGATATCTAAAATAAATGTAACGTAAAAAAATATTTTGAAAATTGTGGCATTTAAACACACACATGAAAAAAATATTTGTTAAAGTAATTCTGCTAATAGGGAAGCAGACGATGATGCTTGCTATAAGTCGGGAATGAAACAGAGAGGTGGTGGAAGATGGTTTCATTTGAAGGTGGAGAGAGACCAAAACAATTTCTGCAAGGTCTCTCACATTCACATGATGTGGCAATTTTTCAGGAAAAAAATGGAATATGGTATGTGGACTTTGAGAAGATGAGAAAACAACTAGAAAATGATAAAACTATTCAATATTGATTAAATAAGTATCGAATAGCATACCATCAGTATGGGGTTTATTCATCTATTAAATTTAAAGGAGGAGGCAACAAAATTTAGTTTCTATGGGAGCATAAATGACATGAGAATTGATTTTTGTGAAGGTTCTTTTAAAATTACAGAAAAATTTTATTGACACTAGAAAAAAAATATTGATGAAACAAACCTTTATCATCACTAAAATGAAAATTTTTTTTTATCAATGTTAATTTAAAACTTTATCATCACGAAATTTTGAGCCAATAAATATGAGTTTATCAATTCAAAATTCAGCATTGATGAACACATGTTTATAAATGTTTAAATTTAAATTTAAAATTACAATACATTATTAATTAAATAAATAAGAACAATAAAAAATTCAAATAATAAATTATAAAGAAGAAGAAATATTAAAAATTATTCTGTAATATTAAATAAATAAATAATGTAAATTTTTAAGTTAAAAAATAAATTATAAAAAAATAAATAATATTAATTACGTAAATTTAAAAATATTAAAAATTAATATACTATATATATTATATATATTAAAAAATTATTAAAAAGGAATTAATATTAATAATATAAACTATATACCTATTAAGATTATTAAATATTTATATTTATATATCTATATATATATATCAATTAAAATATGAAGAAAGGGAGAAAACGGTCTGGGGACTCTGCCCCATGACTGCTACCCCAAACCCCACCCACACTAGCAACCCCATTGCCTACAAAGGAAAAAAATAAACAATAAAATTGATATCTAATAACTATAAAAATGAATACATCATAAAAATGAGTAAATTAAAAAAAATGTTCAATATAAATAAATATAAAAAATGAATAAAAAATATTTAATAAATAAATGTTAAAAATGAATAAAATTAAATGATTAAAAAAATATATTACAAGTATATTTAAAATGAATAGAGAATATTAATTATATTAGTTAAAAAATATAAAAAATGAATTAATATTTCTATAAAATGAATAAATATTTAAAATATATTTAAATACAAAATATTTACAATAAATTACCTATTAAAATTGAATAAATTATAATTGTATAATGATTTAAATTCAAAATTATTAAAAAAAATAAAGTTTAATTATATAAATTACAAACATGTTAAAAATATTAAATAATAATAAATAAAAATGAATAAATAAATATATAAAAATGAATAAATTAAAAAAAATGTATGTATATATATATATTCATTAATTGCATTTGAAAAACCAAAAGATTTTTCTTTTGATTGTGTGTATGTATGTGTGGGTGTGTGTGTTACAATGAGATATGTAAAATTGAAAAAAATTACTTTTCTTATTGTATAATGATATATTCATATACATGCACAAACATAGACATTACATACATACACATAAACACATTCATACACATACAATTAAACATGCATACACATACATGCACATTCATGCATTTACAAATATATACATACATATACATGGATATACACATGCATTCATGTACACACACATACATACCATACATACACATACTACAAAAACATACACACACACACACATACATTCATATACATCCACATACATGCACATACACAAACATACTCATAAACATACCCATACACATATACATACATATATACACATAAACATACATATATACACGTACATATGCATAGATGCACTTACATACATATACATACATACACACATGTACACATACACATACACATACATAACACATACATCTATATGAATACATATAAACATACTCATACAACACATACATATTCATAAATACACATATATATTCATAGATACACATGTTGTACCAATATCTATCACATAGTGTTTCCATGATCACAAACACTCAATTATGAATCTAATCATTTCATTTGAGTTATTTATAGTTTCTATGATAAGATATCTTGTGTTGAACATGATGAAACAAATGAAGGAATCATCCTGAAATTAATTTATCATGTTAAATCCTTGAAGTAAATTAAAGTAACTTTCAAGATCCTATTAATGTTTTAAATGATATGTTGATATTAGGGAATGAAGGCATTGAAACAAATGGAGGAATTCAAAGTAGTTTGAAAGTTCAATATGGCAGCCTCAAGAATTATTCACATTGTGAAATCTTCTTCACATCATGAAGGTTCAACAAGAATTTCAGTTCATATCATAAATGATTTTTACATGGAGTACTAATAGTGGTATTGTTACAAAAATATTATTTACACGGTGATTCTTCTCTCACAATGTGAATAAATCATGGAGTATTTCAACATTTCTGGAATAAATATGTTCTCACATTGACATGTCAGTTCACACCACGAAACAGGTTGAATAAAAAATTAACACATTCATTCATTATGGTCAATATATCATTAATCTATTCACATATGACTTAAATGAATCTACATGAGTTCTAGAATACTCCCAACAATATTGAACGTTATAAATATAGAACCTTAGTATTTTGGAATTTTAAATTTTCAATATTTTTGGAATAAAAATTGAATTATAATATGCCAAAAATAAATCAAAGTGATCATCTCCACCACTCTAAAAGACCGCTCAAGATCTGATTTCATTTTTAAATATCTTAGTATCCCTTCTACCTTTTCCAATCTATCACTCATATAAAATTATACAATCCATCCTGAGTGATAAGGGAGCAGATTTGTATTAGAATTGTGCCGATCATATCTCTCTTATTCTCATCTTCTTCTATAAGGGTTTTCTTTCTACAACCATCAAAAATAAAGGGAGGATGGGTGATCACAACCATCAAAATGAGGGATCTTCATCAAAGGGTTCTTACAACCATGAAAGTAACAGAGACGAGTTTCATGCTACAACCATAGAAAAGAATGTGAGAATTTTTTTTAATCGATATACCTTAAAATCAATAGAGAAATAAGAAAACCTCTCAACTTGAGGGGAGGATACATAGGTTCTCACATTGAGTTATTTCAAAACTCCTTTTATCAAATCTCTCTCTCCCTCTCTACCTTTACATTCCACATTACATCATATATTATTATCTAATCACATAATCACATAATTTCGATATTCCTTATTCTGATTCTCTTTCTTGCTTAAATAATTTTTAAATTATATTTTTTAAATTGTATGAGAATTATCGTAATCTCATTCATCTTTCATAATTTCATTAATTTATAACTGTACACTCACTCTTATCATAATCACAAATTAATTATTTATTTCATTCATTAATTAAATTTATTCATCACTTTATCATTATTTATTTTTCTATTTTCTCTTCACATATACTCTATATTTTTATTATTGTTTTATATTTTTATTGTCAAATCTATCTATTTGTTAATTTTTAAAAATTTAATTCCCCCCCCCAGCTTTTCGTATTACCTAAGAATTCATTTTGTATTAGAACCATTATTGAATTATGCCTTAATAAATTTCAAAGTAAAATAATATAGTATGACCTCTACCTAATTTATCCATGGTTCTTCAGAAGGACACTCTTTAGGTGTGATCCTTGTTAATGGAACATATTTATCTTATTAGAAAAATCTCATGCACACCTTTGTTAGTTGTATTGATTATATTATTTATAAAATGGTTATGCATGAATTGATTCTAAAAAAATAATTAGAAGATAAATGGACTCCTCAAGATTTTACAACCATTGACATTAATGTAAAATCTATGAATTCTCTCCATTATAGGCCTGACCAAAATGAAATCAATCATATTTCATCTGGAAAAACTGCCTATTAAATATAGATGTTACTTGATGTCACGCATGAAGTCATGAATAAACTTAAAGATTCTGGATTTGATATTTTTATGTAGTACTTTGAATGCTTTTCTATGAATTAAAATTAAGCTATTAGAGACATGTTTACACATTTTTCTTAAATTTTCATTGGTTGGATGTCTTTTGATGATGATTTGTCAACAGAATCTTTCATGAAAAAGATTTTATGGGTCTTTCCTATATCTTGGTCACATAAGAGGATAAAAACCCAATATGTGACAGATGTCTATAATATAATGCTATAATAACTCATCAGATCTTATATGATATATTAGATAACCATTAAGAGACAAGCCGATATAGGAGATAAAGAAGTAAAAGAAGCTATAAAAGAAAAAAGGACCATTTCGTTCAAATCTGTTGATGATGAATATTCAGATGAAGTTGAATTAGAAACTAAAAATTTGGTCAAGAAACTGAATATACTTTTCAATAATGAGAAATAAAATAATTGTGCCAAGAATAATAGACAAGAAGTAACTTTCTATGAATGAGAATATAATGAAAACAACATACCATAATGTATCATCTACAAAAATAAGATTAAAAAGAAGAGATAAGGTCAGAAATATCTTAAGGTTTTAACCTAGAGTTCAAGAGATGACCCACTCGAATCAACTTTCTCAACTTCATCAGGAAACACTAGTACCAAATTCCTTATGGATCATCTCATGTAAAATGATCATGTTAATTCTCCCACTTCTTCTTTATTAACTTATGCTTATTTCTCATCAATTTATCTAATTTATTTAGACATAAAATGTGAAAATTATGATCATGAATAAGATTGTTGTAGAATTTTGACTACGCAAAACAAGCTCAAAAATAAATATAAACAAGTTCTTAATGAAAATGAACATTTTTATAAAGAAAAATATGTTTTGCTTTTGGAATTACAGGTACAACCATATGTTAAGAATTTAGAATCCAAAATAAATTAAGTTAAAAATATTATATCTTAATTAAAAAATGGTGACCAATATCTTAATATGATTTTGGACTATCAATATTTCGTTGAATGTAATTCTTGAATTGGTTTTTCAAATTCAAATGATTTTTTTGAAAACCCCATTTTTGTAAAGGGATGTTCAAAAAATAAATTTTGTATTTATTCTTAGGAATTTTAGTTTTTTATTTTTTATTTGAACTAAAAAAATGTAATATATAGGTGTTCAAAATATATTCTTCTATCTACCCAAGTTTTTTTAAAAACCCATTTACTACAAATGTTTGGGCACCTAAGTCTCTTTATGTTAACATAGCCAGACCCAATTTTTTTTCCAAAAGGCCATCACATTTGAGACTTTGTAGGGCTATGCCACTATAATTTTATTGATGTTTCATTTGGTGGATTTTTAATTAAAGTTTATTATCCATAGTTCTTGAAAGAGTTTCATTTCAATATTTATTTGTATTACTTTCCATTTTTTCTGTTTAATTATTTGACATATCATTAAATGATTTCTATATAAATCATTGATATATCTTTAAATTTTTTCTATTGAAATAATTGATATATCTTGAAATTTTTTATCTTTAAAAAAATTATATTATTATTACTCTTACTCTCTCTTGTGGTGAAGTTTAAATTTCCTATTTCAGTGCACCATTTGAGAAAGAGCCAAGATTTTTTTCATCTAATGGATTTTGGACGAATATACTTTCAACATAGGGAAAAGGATTCTATCCATATTAAACACAATTTTCCTTATTGATATTCATCTCTAAATATATCCTCTCTCTCTCATCTATGTTTTATTATACTTTAAATGGAATATATTTTTTTCAAATTTAATATTTTCATATATATTAATTTACTCCTTTTCAAATTTTATTTCCAACACTTTTTTAATTCGATCTTAAGATTAATTTCAAAATTTTATTCAATTTATTTTTCAAAAATCATTTTATGTTTCTTTAAAATATTGAGTTTAAGTATTATCATTTTCTTTAAATTGTTGAATTTTTTTAATTTATCTCCAATATCTTCAAATGAACTTGTATTCTCACTCATTTATTAAACATATTTATTTAAATAATGATTAATTTAAAGTTATAATTGTATACCTCTAGTGATTTATCTTTTGATCATAGATCTCATTGATTTATATGCCAATATTATTTTTTTCCATTCCCTTATTTTATTTTTGATACTCATAAAGGGGGAGAATATTTTCAAGTGTCAATGGGGTACAATTTGTTGAATATATCTTATAAATTGGGAGAATTATTTCATATACTATGTTTATGCAGAGAAAAACTTTTCACCATTTTTAAAAGGGGGAAATATTTACTATTAAGTTGTGTTATTTTAATTTCTTAATAAAATTGGATGAAATTTTTTGAAATTTTTTCAATACATTGTTATATGAATCACTCTGGATTTACCCATGTTTTTTTATTTTTATATTAAATGTTTGTGATTTAAAAAGGAGGAGACTGATGTACATCTCTACCTCTCTCGTATATATTTCATGATCACAAACACTCAATTATGTATCTATTCATTCCATTTGTGTTGTATTTAGTTCATATGATGAGATATATTATGATGAACATGATAACACAAATAAAGGAATCACTATGATTCTAATAGAGAAAGTTAAGTTCTTAAAGTACATTAAAGGAACTTCCAAGGTCCCGATGATGTTTTAAATTCTCTATTGATATCACGGAATAAATTCATCAGACCAAATGGAGGAGTTAAAAGGAATTTGGAAGTTCAATCTGGAAGCTATTCTAATTATTCACATCATGAAATATTATTCACATTAAGAAGGTTCACCAAGAATTTACATTCATGTAAAAAAATGAATTTTATAGGGAGTAGTGACAGTGTTATTGTCATGTAACTCTCATTCGTGTCATTAAGCTTCTTTCATGTCATGAATAAAATGAGGAGGATTGTAAAATTTTATGGAATAAAGATGTTCATTTCGTGAAATGTCAGTTCACACCATGAAACTGGTTTAGAAGATAGTCAACACATTTACTCAATATGGTCAAAATCTCATTAATCTATTCTCCTATGACATCATTGAATTTGGAAAATTTTCAGAAAATTACCATCATCTTTTAATTCTATAAATCTAGAATATTAGAGGCCTAGAATTTATAATTTGTAATATTGATTGAATGAACAATGAATTGGAATGTGCCAATGAAAAATCAATGTGATCATATCCACCACCCTTAAAGACCTATCAAGAGCCGATTCCAATTCTCAATCTCGTAGTCTATATTAAACCAATTCCTCTCTATATATACTCAAAATTTTTATTATCCAAATTGATAGATAAGGGAGTGTATTTTTCATGAACCAACCTGGGTTGACCCTAATCCAGTCACCCGAGTTGTCTGGTGACATCCCTGAGGCATATTCCCAATTGCATCGGTGTGGTGACAAGTGCCAAGGGAATCAAGGAGAGATATTGTGAATGATTTTACCAATATAAATAAAAAATAAGTGGAATATAATAGAGAATACTGATGATAATAAGAAAACCAATGAGAAAAAAACGAAAACAAAACAGAAATTGTAAATAAAACCAAACTGAACTTGATGACCCTAATGAACTATCTGTGACCCCATGGTTCACTCACCAAACTTCAAACCAAACATCGATCCCAGTGATCAAAAACAATTTGGAACCAGAACTGTAGACTAAAAACAATAATGAAACTGTAAGAACGAGTATTGAGACTCAGTATGCAGGCCCGGGTAATTTATTCCCAATGAATTTTATTTAAATAAAACAATCATTTACCTATAGTTTAAAATACAATATATTACATTGGATTTTTATACATTCTTTAAAACAACACATAATACATTTCCATATTTATTTTAAACAATTTTTTTATAATAATAGATGTTTGATCATTTCTAAAAGGATGGGGAAATTGGAGATAATGGGTTTGTGAGAGTAATCTATTAAAAAACATATTTCATAGAAATGTTTAAGAAAAATCAAACATTTCATTTCCAAGGATAAACATCACAAAGGGGAAAGAAACTGAGAAAAGACCACACAGAGGGTAATGGAAAGTAATACTCAAGAAAACACACTAGATGAGATACATAAATTATCCTCTATAGATAAATATGTTTCAGGGAACATGGTAATACCTAGAAGATTAGAGGAAAATATAGAACATAATATGCACAATCCATCCCATCATTATTCCTAATGCAATCAAATGGTCATCACATTCATTAAAACCCTACTAGTCCTAATCGAGGGGAAACATCCCAAAAGAAGAGCATGTCCATACTAAGGGCCCACCAGTGAGAGCATAATCATAAACTAGTGCATAAAGTTTTCGAGGATATTCCACTAGCTATTCTTGGTTACCATGTCATATATTAAGTATTGTTGATCCAATCAATGCTAAACAACAAACCATATACTTAATAATAATCATGAGCCATCATAAAACCCACACACCAAAAAATAACACCCAAATCACCCCAAGGTATGATCCCATTTCCTTTGAACCAACAATACATGAGGGAATTCCTAGTCAAGGGACCTCTCATTCCATTAAGATATCAATAAAAAATAGTCTAATCCATAAGATATTTTCCCCAAGAAGAAAATTTTTCAAGGTTCCAACAAGGCCTACCACATTAATTAGGTGGAAACCCATTTCAAAGAGAGCCAACAATCACTTTATAAATCCAATGATCCATTAAAAACTCATTAGAGAAACCAGAATTACCATTTAGAATTCAAAAATAAAATTTCAAAGGGAAACTATGAATTTTGAAAAACCCATGGTGTGAAAATCTCAAATAATCCATTCCATAAAGTTAAATTCAATATAAAAACACCTAATTTCATAATTAATAGTGATTCTAAATATCATATATCACTAATTAATATCAAAATTTGGTGACTAGATTATGAAATTCATGTTTATTAAATTTATAGGCCAAAGGAAAAGGGAAACCAACCTCAATCCAAGTTATTGGAAAATGGAAAGCTGAATCAGCTTCAAAGAGGTCCAATGAGACAATAACACCCTAGAAGTACCTTAAGAAGACAAAATCTAAAAAATAAACCAAAATAAACTTGAACCATATACCCAAGGGATGAAGGAAGAAAGGGAAACATGGCAAAAATGGAAGAATATAGAATATGGAGATGAAAGTAAAAGATTACATTGAGAAATCACCCCCATAACTTGAATAAATCTCTTAGAATCACCATAGAATGAAGATGAGATTTTGAGGAGGAAAATATAAGACCCATTTGAGTCACATGAGAAAATATTGGAGGAATAATGGTGTTTTCGGTTCAAATTTGTGGTGGAAAAATATAATTTGTCAATTTTTAATGAATATAAGCACTGTATATGGTTTGGTTGAATAGTTTGGGAAGTTTTGTGCCAATTGTGGGTCCCTTACTAGACTCACAAGTCACCCGAATATTTTGGATGCATAGTTTGGGAGACCGTGCGCAAACTGTGTGAAAAGGTTCTACCAAAAATTGCAAAACCATGTGTATGTTTCTTTAATGGTTTGGACTAACCATGCCTAAGTCATGCGCCCTCATCTAGGGACTATTCAAACCTACATGGTTACCCCTAGGATCCCCCCGGTTTGAACCAAATAGTGTAGTACCTATGAAATCCTAACTATCCAAAAAAAAATAAACTAAAAAGGGATTCATCATTAAGAGATTGCGTGTATTTCCTATAATCAGGAACACAAACCATGAAGCAAAGGAAAAAAATCCCCAAAACTCAAGATTATGATTAATGACACCCAAAACTGATGTGTAAATCCAAAGAAAAACAGATAAGCCGAAATAAAATAGAAAAATAAAAATCAAGGTGTGGAAATTCTCTCTGCCATAACGCTTTCTTCCCCCATAAATCCTCAACATTTTAAGTTGACCATTTTCAAAAGAAAATGGTCTATAAACTCACAAGATTCAACTCCAAAAACCAAATAACACATTAATTTCCACTAGGACTAAAATTTCACCTCTATCCTATAACACACCACAAGGTACATCCATTCCTAAACAATAATGAAAATCCCAAACCACATGGAAAACATCGTTCCATCACAACAACTATCAGGCCTCTCTAAGAGCCCAATGTTTTCCCATTAGAGGAAACTCTAAAGTCAGATGACTCTAGAGGATAGGAATAACCACCAAACAACTCATCAAAGAAAAATAAGTAAAAAATAATGATAGATTGAAGGGGATTACTTCAATCCACACATGAGGTCTTGGTGGACTCCCTGTAATTTTAGAATTAGTTTTGGGTACCAAACCAACACAATCAATCAAACATAGACACTTTAAATACTAATGACCATGCAAAAATATTAAAAATTATCTAAATAAACAAAACACAATATGATACACAATTCAGTCCAGGAAGATGAAATTCATAATTTCCCACAAAGTAGATTTCATTAAAATAGAGATCCTAAAAACAAACAAAATCCTTCTTCATTTTTAATAAAAAGGTGGATCCACAAGTTACATCCATTAACATTATAGAATAATTTTCACCAAAAACCTTATTTAAACTCACACTAGAACCACATTCATGAGGTTGAGCCATACGCTTCTTTGAGGGAGTGTATTTGTCTGGACTCCTATTTTTAGAGACACCCTTACATAAAATCTGCAGATAGGACAAATGACCATAAGAACAAAAAGGTATTTAGGATTATTGGACACTAATACTTCTTGGGATGTGGATTTCTTCATCGATGACACATTGGGGTCCCATTCCGAGAATAATTTGAAGAATGTTTGAAAGGAATATTAATTCCACCACCATCATCACCAACATTAATCCTCTTTCTGACCCCCTTACTAGAATTCCCTTCCCTTCTTCCAATGATTGAAGAAGGATTGGAAGCCCCAATAACCCCCACCGACACAAATTCAACCTGAACAAGTTACCTTTCTATATATGAAAAATTGTTTAGACAAAATTCTAACACCTTCTACTACAGATCAGGATGAAGCTTATTCTCAAAATGATGAGATTTTATATAATCATCCTCAGAAAAATTGGGATATATGAAACAATATTTTGATAATTTTGAATGAATTTCAACACCGATCCATCACCTTATTGAAGGCAAAACTTATCCATTGGATTAACCACCTTTACATCCTCAAAAAATTACGATCAGATGAATTAATCCTTAATGAATTCCCAACAGAGGTCTTCTCAAGGATGGGTCTTAGTTACCAACTTTCACCACTTCCAACTTAGACCTTTGAGCATAAAGGTAGTGAACATAACTTTCAAAGACTCGGGAATCTCAAGTAAACTAAAGATCCTTTCCATTTTCACATCCACTATTTAGCTTCAAAAGGACCTACTTGACCATAAAAGAGGGGAGGGTCCAATATCCAAAATTCCAGGAGTAATTCTTTAGGTTAATCAACTGAAGGTTTAACTAACGGCGAACCACCTGTAGCATCACTTAGAATGTCTATATAATATTTTTTGGGTGATTAACCTAAATAATATTAAATAAAACATAATCAAACCAAATCTCCATCAATAACTCACCACAATTAAACACTAAACACAAAAAGAAACCAACCCATAAACTACAAAAAAATAAAAAAACTCACCAAACACCAATTTAAAAACCATTTTAAATTAAAAACTCCAATCCATTCCATTCTACCAATAATCCCTTTAATTCTACCAAAAAATGCAATGCCACTCATTAAAACCACTTTCTCATTAAAAAAATAATCTTTAAAAATTCCTTTAAAATACCACACACGTGGTTTTAAAATTTACAACAAAGGATTAAAACATTTTTCTAAACCCTTATATAAAAAGAAACTTAAATTCAGAATCCCTTTTTCTAAAAAAAACCTTTTAAATAAATCTTAAAACTCATTATGCATTTCTAAAAACCAAAACATCACTAATTGAAATCCAATTTTCATAGTATAAAACAATTTTTTCAAAAAAATAAAAATCATGGAGACCCAAGATAAACACACGAGGGGGAAACTACTATTGATGGGTGACATGGCCATATGGTAGGTGTCCATATTACAATCTTGATACCATTATAGATATTCTTTTTGGACCATGTCTATAAGCTCCATTTTTTATAGGTATGTCTCTCAAAAAGTTTTCTATTAATTTTTGTTTCGAGATAGTTTTTTCCCATCGTTAAACCTTGATGGTTGTGTTTCATCATGGATACCTATTGTTCTAAAAAAAGAATTCTTGGGTGGAGATGAAGCTTAAGAAAACTGAATAGGATCCATGTGGGGAGCTTTGTTGGGGAAAATGACTTGAATTTTAAGGATGTATGTTTCTTTAAATTAATGGATTCTAGGTATAAATGGGTCTATAGTTATCATGGTTTATTAGTATTTGGAGAGTATTTATAGGGGGTTTGGGTTATCAATAAGAAAAATGGATAGAAAAACCATTAACAAAACATTTAAAAATCCTGTAAATGGATTAAATGTAGTGTAATGTTCAGTTTTTTTTAATATTCATCTAAGGTTAATGGTTTTTCAATGTATTCCACTAAAAAAAATTACATGATGTGTAACTACATTACACAACATGTAATTCCCCGACCTTCTTTTTTAAATTATGTTGTGTGGCTGATTTTTCAATTCACCTGCATGCCACTCTTCTCCTCTCTACCTAGGGAAACCCTCGAGGCAATTTTGGAGTGCTAAAATCCCTTTTTTATGTTCCAATAACATGACCAATCCCAGGAAAGTGGTTTTGGTTATGTTTTTTTCCTTCTCTCCCTTGTTTTTTTCAATCGTTGCAGTGAAATAATTTGACTGTTTTTTGTTGGTTTTGATATTGATCATTTTTTATCTTGGATCCTCTTGTTGATCATTCTTGCCTTCTTACTCATGATTTTTTTCCATTTTAAGCATTGTGTTCCTCATCGGTGTAGGTAGGGGGTCTAAATATTAACCTCGTGGTTTGATATTTATCAAGTATATATAATATTGTGATTCCTCCAACATAACATGCTACTAAATTATTTAAATAATGAATGGTATTATTCCTTGTAGATTGTTTGTTTCAATTGTTTTTTGAACTTGATTAAGGATACTCATTGGGTGAGCAAAAAATGATTATTTTAAAATTTTGATAACGGATTAATATGTGTTTAGCATGACATGAGACCTTAGGTGACTTCCTGATATAAAATCCCTAATTTATGGATTAATACTTATTGATTTGATAATTGATCATTTTTTTTATAAATGAAAGTGGAAATTGAAATAAAAATGGTAATTTTCATAATTAACCATTTAGTATAACAGTGTGATATTGTGATATTTATGCTATTATGATATCTATTTTGATCCTTTCTGAAATTATTATATATCAGGCATGGTCTTTTCACTTGAACACATATATACTCTAATTCATGTATTGATTAGTCTCATCCAAGTCCCATGCTTTGATGCTTATCAATATTTTATCTGGATATTCTAATACTTATAGGACTTTGACCTGAATTTTTGTGAATATACCATGATTATATGGTTGTGGTTGGCATGGTTGTGAGACATGATGAGAGATATTCTTGCATGACACCAAAGCTAGTGAATTTACAATGGTTATATGGTTTTGGTTCACAATATTGTGAGACATGATCAGAGTTATTCCTATATGAAATTTAATTAAGTCAATTTACCATGATTATATGGTTTTTGTTATCATGGTTTTAAGACATACTAATAGATATTACACATAAATATAAATAAAGTTGTCATTGTATTTTATTAATTGTTTAACTAATTAATAAACTTGTTGATCACTTTATTTCATACACTTCTTTTCAAATGTTTTTTTAGACACAGTGGTGTCGACCTACTGAGTAATACTCACACCCTATTTGGTATGTCATTTGGAACTAGAGAAGATTACGTGGAAGTTGTTTTGGTCAAGGGAAAAGGACCTTGTTGTTGATTTTTTTCTTTCTGGATGGGATGGAGTTTGGAGGTGAGACTGATGTAGGGTTTGGGAAAAGATACTTTTGAGCCTTTATTTGATTATTCTAATCTTTTACTTGTATTATTTATAGCATGAGATTTACTTACATTTCTGTATTTCACTACATTATTCCTATTATTATTGATTGAATTATTTAGATAGATTTTATTTTTGTTATTATTTATGTTTATAATCTCATTTAATTCATTTATATGGAATATTTATAATATAATGAATCTTCAAACTAGGGGGTATAGTCTCCCCACTATACATTTTACACCTCTGCTGGTAGTCGAAAACCTCTTGTGTATGGGAATATGCACTTAAGGTCTTATAACAAACCCTTTTTTTCCATGTGAGTGAGTGCCATATAGAGGGATGTTATAAAGTGGTATCAAAGGATAATATTTTATTTACTTTTTGGGAAATGTAGAAATGATACTTGGATGTGTCAGTACATGGTAATGATCTTGTGCATGGGAGTAACTAACCCATGTGGGGGGTGGGGAATTAGAGTTCCCAGGGATGGGAATGTCTTTTATAATGTGTCCTTATTACATTTGATTTTATTTCACTTTGGTTGATTCACATTTGGTGTGAGGTTATTGTTATATGATTTTTTTGATTCTTTATATTTATAATTGTGACCCCATATGGAGTGAGATGAGTATGCATGAATCATAGTAGGGGAATAAGAATATATATTGAAATGAATTGTTTATGATAAGGACTTGTTTATTCACATGTGATATATATTTTCCTCTTAAACTATGATATGAGATATCTGATATACCTGAAAAATGAAATTATTTGAAATTTCATGCTAAAAAACATGTAATCGATGTTTAGAGATATCATGATTCAGTAGTTCTTTTTTGTAGTCACCCATTGAGGTTGACCTTATTGTTCCCAGTGATATAGGGTTAGTGTTTGTCTTGTAGAGAAAATTTCTCCTTGTTATCTTCGACAAGAGTATCATGATGGTGGAAATCAGCAAGCTATTAACATAGTTGAACTAGAGCTTCATGTAGTTATTTATGATCATATAGATGTTGAACTTTGGGATAGCTTCCTAAGGGTCATGCATTCCATGGAAAGGGAGACTATTTATATTGTGCCTTTAATGTATGAGCTAACAAGAGATTTTTAGTTATAATATCCACCTACATTTATTAGGGAAGGAGGAACCTAGGTAGTCATGTTTTGGATCAATTCCATCCATATGATCTTTAAGAATCTTGACACACCCATAGATATTAGGTTAATGTTTTATACATATATGCTTCATGGACCTACAAAGTGTTGGTGGGATATTCTGGAGGAATATTGGATATATGATGAGGTATCTTGGAAGGAAATTGAGAAAAATATTCTGATCCATTTCTATCTCAAGACATTGAGGGATGAAAAATATTGTGATTTCATGCATCTAACATATGACGACATGCTAGTGTTGGACTATATTGGGCATTTCACCAACCTAAAGTGATTTGCGCCATCCTTGGTAGCTGATAAGATCTCCAAGGAAAGAAATTTTAAAGATGGTATTCTTTATGATATCAGGTCATAGGTGAATGTTTTTTTGGAGTAGTTTTGAGGATGTGACGAACCAGGAACTCATCATGGAAGGGAATCTGAGAGAGACCCCAAGTATTAGTTAGGATATTTGAGAAGGAAAAAATGGGAGCTCTTCTCTAGGTTGTAAGAAGTTTCACAATGATTGTTTTTTCCATGGTATTAGTTGGAATAATAGTTTGGGCAGCGGACAATCATCTATGGACTATGTTCCATTACAGTGCTATTAGTCTGGAATCTTTATAAACAAGTGCATGTAGTGTCGTTACCCCACATTGGATTGTCGTATTTGTGGAAGACATGGTCATATTTAGAGGTTTTTCTTGAACATTCAGTAGCAGACCTATGGTGGGGGATCAATATAGGCACCTAATTTGTGAATGGGCTCAGCTACCCCTCAGTAGGCTTTCACCAGAAGTTCCACTTGTTTTCAGTATGAAGTAGGGGTTGTGGTACCCCTTTGTTGGATCAATATTTCTAGGAAAGGAAAATATTTCAAGGTAGTATTACTGGAACCCAGACCACAGGGACAAGTCAACTACATGTTTTATAGGCTACTCCAGCTATAGTAGATACATGTTTGTCTACTGTAAGAGGTATACTTCTTGTATAGTATACCTTGTCTTGAATTTTGTTTGATATAGGAGCATCACATTCTTTCTCATGTTCTACTTTTGAAAATTTTTTGGTCTTGGATTTGGAAATATACGATGGTTCCTTTACCATCGACACACCATTGGCAGTGAGATCAAAGAATATAAACATTGAAAACATGTTCTCTAGATATTAGGGGTTACCATTTCTTTTGGGAATCGTTCATGCTGGAAATGATGGGCTTTAACTTGATTATTGGTATGGATTGTCTAGTTCTATACCAGGCTCATACTGACTATTACCTGAGAATAGTTACCTTTATAAATCCTGAAGGAGTTAGTTATTCTCACCAGGGTGAGTGGGATATTTATATTGGTCTCGAAGGACCAATTTAGTGAATATTGGATTGTCTCACAGCTCAGATAGCCGATATTTCTCTAGATGATGTTGGAATTTAGTATGATTCATTTCCTTTAGTAGTAGATCATTTTAAGTATGTTCTCACTAATGAGTTCTATAGATCAACTCTGGAGTAAGAGGTCGAGTTTATGATTGAGTTGGTTCCAAGAGTAGAGTTAGTTTCTATCCCACTTTATAGAGTGGCTCCATCAGAGCTTTAGGAGTTGAATGTTTCGTTGGAAGATCATGAATATAAAGGCTTCATATGACCTATTACATCTCGTTGGGGTTTTCTAGTTTTCTTCACCAATAAGGTGGATGTTTCTTTGTGCTTATATGTGGATTATTGAATGTTGAACCGGATGACGATCAAGAACCGGTATCCTCTTACACACATTGATGATATTTTTGATCAATTGAGAGATTCTATGATCTTCTCTCAGATCAATTTGAGGTTAGGTTACTGCCATTTATGGATGAGACCACCATACATACCTTACACTTCTTTTAGGAGTAGGTGTGGCTCGTATGAATTCATAGTGATTCTATTTGGTTTGACCAAGGAACCAATAGTATTTGTGATAAGATGAATAGGATCTTTTATCCTTTTTATGATAATCTTGCAGTGGGTTTTATTGATGATATCTTAGTGTAATTCCATTCAGCATATGATCATTCCAAACATCTTGAAATCATCATGAGTATATTGATAGAGAATCTGTTTTACGCCAAGCTAACCAAATGTTGTTTCTTAATTAATAAAGTTCACTTCTTTGGCTATGTCATCTCAGAGGAAAGAGTGATAGTGTACCCATAAAAAGTTTCATCTTTGTTATCTTGGTAATATCCCTATAACTTCTTCATTATTCATATATTTTGGGGTTTATCAGGTTATTATTAGTGCTTTATCTATGATTGCTTTTGTTTGGAAGCACCGATGTCCAGGCGGACCAAGAAAAAGCTAAAGTTTTCTTGGTCTACTTCTTGTTAGAGATATTTTAAGGAGATAAAAGGAAGGATTACCTCAGATCATATCCACATTTTACATATATCATGAAAACCATACACTATTTACTGTGATGCATCATGAGTTGGACTCGGAGCAGTTCTGATGCAGGAGGATTGAGTGGTTTCTTATGGCTCTAGCTAGTTGATACCTCATGATAGTAATTACCCTACTCATGATCTATAAATAGAAGCAGTGGTACATGATCAGAGATGTTATAGAAAAAATATCATGGGTGAGATGTTTTTGGTATACACGGACCACAAGAGCCTCAGGTACATCTTTTATTAACAAGACCTGAACCTTTGAAAGACGATATTGGTCGACTATATACATTCTTTAAACTTTGAGTTGGATTATACACTGGTCAATGGAAATAGAATTTTCTATGATTTTGTTGAAGGGTTCATATAGAGCCAGTATGGGTTTCTTACGATAAGTGTAAGATGATGTCACTCTTTTCAGAAATGAATCTATAATTCCATGAGTCTCAAGGTTGAGTAAATGTGACTTAGACATCTGTAATACCCATGTTTTTGTCCTAGAATATGACTGGTCGGTTATCTAATCTGAAGGGATTTGTTTTTAGAGATAACTTATGTGGTGGGGAGACACCATCAATATGGTCTCTAGAAGTAGAGATTATCTTCTTTTTAGTGGATGAGCATGGGTTTCTATAGGCTTACGTGAAGATCTGATTAGGGAGCTTCTTAATTCATAATGGGCGGTGGATCCTGGTATGAAAAATATGTATTGTGATCTTTGTAGATAGTACTGGTGTTAATGAATGAATAAGGTGATATCATGATTCATGGTTATATGCTTCACTTGTTAGCAAATGAAAGTTGGGTTTCATAGGTCATCTTGTCTTCTATAGACTTTTCCCATTCCATAGTGGAAATATGATAATGTAAATATGGCTTTTTTGATAGGATTACCCAGGAAAACTGATAAGAATGATATTTCATGGGTGATTTTGGATTGACTGATGAAGGTATGCCACTTCTTACCTATTATGGAGACCTTCGTAGTTTATTATCTGGACAGTATTTACATGTGTGAGGTGGTTCGGTTTCATAGTGTTCTAAGGATTATCATTTCATACCAAGATCATAATTTTAGATCTCATTTTTAGAAGTGTATTTAGAAAGCTCTGGGATAATAGGTTATTTTGAGCACAGCCTGTCATCCTCAGACCGATAGTAAATCTAAGTGAACTATTAAGGTTCTCGGGGACATGTTATGAGCCTATGTTTGGGATTTTGGTGGTTTATGGGAGATAAATATGACACTCATGAAGTTTTCATATAATAATATATTTCGTGAATCGATCCAGATGGAAAATTTTGAGGATTTTTATAGTAGTTCATGTCGTTAGACTTTTTTTTGGCTGGAAGCAGGTGATTCAACACTTGTTGGTCTTAGTCTCATGTAGAATACATATGAGTAGGTTCTGTTGATCAGACAATGGTTGGTGACCACATAGAGTAGGCATAAATTGTATTCTAGCCTCAAAGATGACCTCTATAATTTGAGGTTGGTCATTATTTTTTTCTTCATTTGTCTCCAAGATTGGGGCAATGTCTTATCAGGAAATAAGAAACCTAGTGCCCATATTTTTCAGGCCATTTGATATTGTGGAAAGGGTCGGTACAGTGGCATACCTTTTATCCACTCTACAGTGCTATAGTCCCAGGAATGATGTATTTCATGTTTCACATCTTCATAGTTATCATCAAAACCCTTCCCATGTGATAGAATTAGTAGACACCAATCTTTCTGTTGATGTGTCCATTGAGAAGCATCCAATACGGGTTTTGGATTTTGTAAGAAATGTCTTCAGGTTAGGACTATACTATTGGTTTGAGTGCAGTGGTGGTATGGGAGGCTTCGGGAGGAGACCTGGGAGAGAGAGTTTGATATTCAAACATAATTTCTAGACTTCTCCATTGAGACCTCATAGTGATTCTTGGAGCATCTTGGAAAAAAGATGTTATATAGTGTGGAGGTTGTAAGAAACCATCTTTTTTCAGGTACGTCTCTCTCTGGGTTTTTCATTAGTTTTAATTTTGGGTGAGTTTTTCCCTATCCTTAATACATGGTGGTCTTTTTTCATCATGGATACATTTTCTTTGAATAAACAGAGTATTGGGTTGTGAGGAAACTTGAGAAAATTTGAGAGGATCTATGTGGAGATCTTTGTTGGGGAAAATGACTTAAAGTTCAAGGATGTATGTTTGTTGGAATTAATGGAATCTAGGTATAAAGGATTCGAGTGTTATCACAGTTTATAGGTAATTTGAGAATCTTTAAAGGGGGTTCGAGTTGTTTATAAGGAAAATGGGTTGAAAAACATCTGCAGAACATTTACACACCTTGTAAATAGATTACACGTTGTGTGATGTTTGGGTGTCTTTTTAATATTCAGAATATGTTATAGGTTTTTTGGTATATTCCAATAAAAATAATTGCATGATGTGTAACAACATTACATTCCATGAAATTCTATAACCTTCTATTTTAATGAATATTGTGTAGCTTATTTTTCAATTCACCTGCATGAAGCTCTTCTCCTCATGGCCTAGGGAACCCCTCTAGGTGATTTTGGAGTTCCAACCTCTCTTACTAACATTAAAATAACTTTATCAATCCTTGTAAAGTGGTTTTGTTTAGTTTTTTTCCTTACCTCTCTTGTTTCTCTTACCGTTGTTGTAAAATCCTTTGACTGTGTGTTTTTTTTGATCTTGATCTGTTTTGATCTAGGATCCTCTTAGAGGTCAGCCACACCATATTCCTTATGATTTATTTCCATTGCAAGTGTTGAATTCATCCTATTTAAGGAAGTGGGTCTAAATATTAACCCTATGGTTTGATATTTTCCATTTATATTCAATATTGTGATTTTTCTAATATAACGTGCTTCTGAATTAGTTAAATAATGAATGGGATTATTCGTTGGAGTTGGTTTGTTCCAACTGGGTTTTGAACTAGCTTAAGGATACCCTTTAGATGAGTGAACCTTGATTATAATTTAATTTGGATAATGTCTTAATGAGTGTTTAGCATGAAATAAGACCTTAGGTGATTTCTTGATATATAATGATTATGTTATGGAAAACTACTTATTTATTTGATTGTTGATAATTTTTAATATACATGAAAAATTTAATTGTAAGAAAAATTGTAATTCACATAATTAATTATTGAGGATTATGATGTGATATTGTAATATCCATTCTATTATGACATGTCTTATGATCTTTGATAAAATGATTATATATCGGGAATGGCCCTAGAACTTGCACACTTATATGCTATGATGATTATATTGAACAGACTTAGACCAGTCCCATGATGTAATGCTTATGGGGATTTGACTTAGAATTTGTAATGATTATAGGGATTTTACCTGGATTTTTGTGACTATACAATGGTTATATGGTTGTAGTTGGAATAGTTGTGAGACAAGATTAGAGATATTCCAACATGATGCAAAACTATATTACTATACCATTGTTATATAGTAGTGGTTGGCATGGTTGTAAGACATTCTTAGATATATTTCATCATTATTCCAAATCTGATTACTTTACCATGGTTATATGGTTGTCGTTGGCATGGTTGTAAGACATGCTTAGAGATATTCTGGAATAGAGCCGAAGAATGTTGTTGTGTTTTATTAATTATTGATTTAATTAATACATTGTTAATAACTTTTTGCATACACTTCTTATCAGACTGGTTTGTTTAGACACAAAGGTGTCGACCTATAGAGTTATACTCACACACAATTCAGGCTGCTATTTGGTCCCCAAGAAGATTACGTGGATGAAGGTTTGAAAAAGGGAAAAGGACCTTTTTTAAATTGTTTTTTACTGTATGGGATGGAGTTTAGAGGTGGGATTGGCATGGGGTTCAAGACTAAAGAGTTTTGAGTTTTTATTTGAGTCTGCTAGTATTTTAATTACATTGTTTTAAGCATGAAATTTATTTATATTAAATCATTTCATTGCATTATTCCAATTATTATTTATTGCATTATTCAGTTGGATTTTATTGTTTATTTCCTCTATGTTTATACTCTTATTTCCTTCATTTATATGGATTATTTATACTTCTATGACACTTCATAACAATAGGTATAGTCTCCCCACAATACATTTCACACCAATGTAGTTAGTTGGAAGCCTTAGTTATATAGGGAAGCATGCTTGAGGTCTCATAACCAACCCTTTTTTGGCCATGTGAGAGAGTACTGGATCGGGGAAAGTTACAATTTCCCTAGGCTCCACATGGTTTTTGTGGCCCTACAATCTCACTAGGGACCACTATTCATACTCCCATTTCATTCTCTAGTGATAACTAAAAATCAAAAGACAAAAACTCAAACCTAACTTCCCATGGAAACCCATGCTTCGAAATATAAAGTGTTGTCCATATACTTCCTCATACCTACACCCCATGTTTTTACCGTTCTATTACATCTACCTTAATAATCCAAATAATAAAGGGTTCTCTGAAAGCTAGATCCTATAAAGAACCTAGTATTTGATATAAATTTTAAATGAACAAAACTAGGTCGACCCTGAATCGGTCATCGAATTCGGTCTGTGACATACCCATGGCACGTTCCCAATCAACTTGGGGTGGTGACAACACCAAGGGTATAAGTGAGAGGCAATGGGAATGATTTCACCAAATATAACTAAAAAATAATCGAAACATAAAAGATAATCTTAATGAAAATAATAAATTCAATGAGAAAAACCAAAAATATAAACATAAAATACAAATAAAACTAAACCAAACCTGATGTCCCAATAGAACTTTGTGTGACCTCACAGCTCACTCACTAAACTCAAACTGAACATCGCTCCACGGAGATCAAAACCAAGTTAGAACTTGTAACTGAGACTACAAACAAGAATGAAAGTATAGGCATGAGTATTAAAACACAATAGGCATGCCCAAGTAATATATTCTCAATGAATTTCTTTTAAATAAAATATTCATTTATTGCTAGCTTGAAATACAATATATAACATAGGTTTTTCATACATTTATTTTTAATATAACACATAGTTCATTTCCATCTTTATTTAAAACAGGTTTTTCATAAAAACTGAGGTTTGAGAATTTTTTAAATGGAAGGGGAAATGGGAGATAAAGGGGGAGTGTGAGTAATCTTTCAAAACAAATCATGGAAACATTTAATAGAAACAAAACATTTCATTTCAAATGATAAACTTCACCAATGGAAAAGAAACTAAGACGGGACCACACATAGGGAAATTGAAAATAATACTCGAGAAATCACACCAAATGAGGAACCTAAATTATCCACCACAAATAAATAAGTGTCATGGAACATGGAAATACCAAGGAGCTCTAGGGAAAATCTAGAACATACTGGACCTGATCTATCCTATCGGTGTTCCTGATGCAATCAAACAGCCCTCATGCTTGGTCATACCCTACCAGGCCTAACTGAGGGGAAACATCTCAAAATAAAAGAATGTCAATACTAAGGGGGCACTACCCAAAGTGTAATCCTAAGCTAGTGTAGAAACTATTCTCATATATTCTTATTGCTATGCTAGGTTCCCATGTCATATCTAAAGTGGGGTGATCCAAGAAATGCCAAACAACCAAGCATATATATATAATAAACAGGACCCGTCATAGAACAAATACAACCAATAATCAACCCCAAATCATCCCAAGGGATCATCCCTTTACCTTTGAACCAACAATACCTTAGGGAATTATCATGCCAAGGACCTCCCATTCCATCTAGTAATAAAAAATGCAAGAGACTCATCACAAGGAGAGTTCTCCAAAGAAGACAAATTTTCAAGGTGGAAACCCATTTCAAAGAGAGATGGCACACAATTTATAAATCCAATAATCCATTAGAAGCCCATTTGAGAAACTGAAATCACCATTTCTAATTCAAAAAACATTCTCAACAGGAAACTAGGCATTTTGAAAAACCCACTATCTGAAAATCTCAAATAAGACATTCCATACAATTAAATTCAAAATAAAACCACTTGATTTCATACTTAATATTGCTTCAAATATCACATATCACTAATTAATATCAAAACAAGGTGAGAACATCAATTAATCCATGTTTCATAAATTTGAAGGTCAAACGCAAAGGGAAACCTACCTCAATCCAAGTCTCTTGGACAAAGGCAACTTGAATCGACTTCAATGAGGTCCAAAAAGGCAAGAACACCCAAGAAGAACCTTAAAAATGAAAAACCACCAAAATAAATCAAAGGTAACTTGATCCAAAAACGTAAGGGACCAAGGAAGAAAGGGGAATAAGAAGAAACGAGAAGAAGGAAGAGGGAGAAGAAATGAGATGATTTCCTTGAGAAATCACCCCCAAAAGTTGAATAAATCCCTTAGAATAACCATGGAAGGAGGAGTGGAGGTTTGAGGATGAAGGGAGGAGCCCCCTTTGAGTCACACGAGCCAAGAGGGGTGGAATAGATGTGTTTTAGGGTTAAAATCCGAGAGGGGGAAAGACAATTTGATATTCTTTTATTGAATCTCGGCACTATGCACGGTTTGAGAAACCGTTCGCCAATCATGTGTCCCTTATTAGACTCACAGGACACCCTCACGATTTGGATGCATGGTTTGAGAGACCATGCGCCAATCGTGCACGCAGTTTGGTTTGGTCCAGAATTGTAGAATCATGTGCTCACTTCTCGCAAAGTTTTTACTAACCATGCTTAAGTCATGTTCCCTCATCCAGGGACACCCAAGACCAGCACAGTTACCCCTAGGAGCCACACAGTTTGCACCAAACCATGTGCTACCCATGCAATCCTAACCATGCAAAAGGATACCGAACTGAAAAGGGAGTCCACGGTAGTAGATCACATAGTTTTCCCTTAATCGTGTACACAAACCATGCTAGAGAAGAAAAATAGCTCAAAAACTCACAAATTTGATCTAAAACACCCAAAACTGAAGAGCAAAGCCAAAGAAAAAATGATAAAGCAAAATAAAATAGAAAAATAAAAACAGTGGTGTGACGATATTTGTAGTGGATTTACACCAAACAAATCTCTCTTATTCTCATCTTCTTTTACAATGGGTTTCTTGCTACAACTTTTGAAAAACAAGGGAAGATGGAGCTCACAACTGTCAAATTGAGGGATCTTCATCAATGATTTCTTACTACCATTAAAATAAGGGGACTGGGTTTCTTGCTAAAACTGACGAAAAGAAAGGGAGAATTTGGTTACTTGAACTCTGTTAAAATCAAGGGATAAATACAAAAAACACTCAACTTGGGGGGGGGAGATGTAGGGGCTCACTCCAATCTATTGTCGAACTCTATTATCAAATCTCCCTCTCTCTCTCTCTCTCTCCTTTTATTTTCTACATTATATCATCTTTTATTATCATTTCGTATTATTACTGAATTCTGATATCCCATATTCTAATTCGCTTATTCGCTTAATTGGCTTTGAAATTATCCTTTATAAATCATATCAAAATTATCATGCTCTCATTTACATTAATAATCGCTTAAATTGATTATTGTGCACTCACTATTATCATAATCTCAAATTAATTATTGAGGGCATTCATCAATCAAATTCCATCATCACTTTATCATTTTTAATTTTATATTTTTGTTGCACGTATACTCACTATTTTTATTATTGTTTTATTTTGTGATTACCATTACTCATTATTTATTAATTTTTATAAAGGCAATTCACACCCCCTCTTGCCACACTGCCCAGGCCTTCAACACATTCATAAAAATACATACTCATACATACACTAACACTTGCGTGCCCACGCATGCACACATACACATAAATCCATATGCATACACATCCTTATAGACACAAGAAAATACATATTCATCTTTTAAATTATTTAATATGAATATAAATATATAAATTCAAATATGAACTATATTTAATGTATTTATATATTTATTTATATAGATCATATCACTATATAATAACACACACAAACAGATGTGTGTGTTTGTGTGTAATTATAATTATATATATAATTATAAATTACGATAAAAGAATAAGCAATAATATATATATATATAAATATATTATGTTATATAAATCATATTTATGAATATGTAAATATGTGTGTGTGTGTGTGTGTGTGTGTGTATATATATTCATTTATATATTTATGTATTTATATAATTTCTTAAATAATATTTTAATATTCAATATTTTCATAATTTTTGTAATGTATTTAAATATATTATAAAACATTTTTATTGATTAATATAAATTTGATAATTTTTTATAAATAAAATTATGAAAATGAGATTGATAGTATATTTTTATTATAATATAGTTATATAAATCATCTTTACATGAATATAGGTACTCGTTATATAAATCAAATCGAAATATACATACATATATATATATAGGCTGGGGGTTGGCTCACTAATGTTCTGATCATGGGGAGTGTTTGTTTCTGTTGTGCTATGTTCTGTGAGGGCAGATGTAATATCTTATGTTGTATATTTTATAATATATATATATATATATATTGTTATATAAATCATATTTAAAAATATATAAATATGTATGTATAAATTAAATTATTCATGATGACCTTTATCATTACTTTTTTAGAATTGTTAAAAGTTGCCCTTTATGTGTGCTAACTGCAACTTTGATGAAGGTTAATGATTATCTATGCTAAAAAAACATTGATGAAGGGAGAGATTTTATTATTGTATTTTTCAGTGCTGATAAAAGTGTCTCATTTCCAGTTTTTTTTTTCAACGCTGATAAAATGCAGCACTGAATAAACATAAATCTATAATAGGGTAACATAAAATGCACCAGAAGAGCAGTCCAACTTGTTTACATGTTTTATAAAAGGCTACAAAGGAAAACAAAAAACAAAGCAAAAGCCCTTTCAAGATAAGCAATGATAAATGGTAAGGGCTATTGGGCTTCCCAAATCCTTGTGCTCAAGGCTGCATCCCCAATTTAGCTGCAAAACCATTAAAAACAAATAAAAAAAAAATACAAATCCATAAAAAATCAGAGTAAAATGATTAAAAAAAGGGTAGAGGAACAAGAATAAGGCATCAGGGTTGTGTTTTTGGAGAAGTGAAAAACCGGCTGCTTCTTTGGCGACGCAGTCGGTGTCGCACTTCATCTCACAGAAGGTCTCGCCGTTGCCTTCGCCCTGGCACTGCTGGTGGCACTCCCGGAAGCAGCTTGCGTAGGCGTCTACGGTGGCTGCCGCCGGGCGCATCTGAGCCACCGCCACCGCCACCAGCAGCATCGCCCCCACGACTGCGCCGAGCCCGTTCTTTTCCGCCGTACCCATTCCGTCCGAGTGCGATGATATGAATTGATGGATCCCTTTTCCTTGGCTCTTCTAAATGTATTCCAGTATTATGGGAGGGTGAGGGGAAGGGTAATTTGTAGGGGGAGTGGGCGACTAGGCGTCAAACTCGGAGCAAAATGATTTGTAGGGGGAACGCGTGGGATCACCTTCCGTAGCGCATGGTGGAACCATTCTTATGCAGTCAGAGACTTAAATCCAACATACTTGATATCCCACCTTTAACCACGCGGTTAAAAAAAAAAAAATCCTTAATACTGTAAGCGTTCTTAAAATCCTAGGGCTGATAAATGCCATGCTGGTGGTGTACGATTACATTGATAAGTGCTATTTATCATAAACATTCAAAAAACATCAATATCTCATTGTTTTGGGTCCCGACCCCTCTTAAAACAATCTGATCATGCTATCAGTTAGCGAACAAACCACTTCAGCTTGAGCAAAACAGTGCACCTATATAAAAAAACAATGTTAGTAATACTATAAAGTAATAAATTAAACAAAAACATGAAACAATACCATATTAAAATGTCATTTTAAATTGAAATCACGCATTTTGAGTCAAACCAGCCACACCGTATTTTTGATTGAGATGCGGCCGGTTGCTACACGTCACGAATAACTTCTGGATTGTCTGCTTAAAATAATAACAATCTGAATGCGTTTTCTAGGTATTGAGTATGCGACGGATGTTTTGAACTAAAATGTCAATTTTAAACTAAAAACATACGCATCGAGTCATACTGGGAACACTTTGTATTAGATTGGGGTTTGGCTGATTTCTATACATCACAACTCACTTATTAATTATTCTCCTAAAATATCAAAACAATCGGAATATGTTTTCTTGGATTTCAGTATGCGTTGTGTGATTTGAACTAAAGTGTCAATTTTAAACTCAAAACATACACTTTGAGTCATACTAAATACAAGTTTTATCATATTAAGACACTACGACACATATGTCATTTAACATCGTGGAAAGAGGCTTTTAATAGCACTAAAAAAACGTTGTTAATCGCAATGCTGATAGAGGGATCCCCTTTATCAGCGCTGATAAAGGATGCACGTTATCAGCGCTCGAAATAAGGCTAATAAAGGCCTAACTGGCTGCAATGTTCTGTTATATTAACAACACACCAATCAAAAACTTGTAATTTTAAACAATGCTATATACATTTAATGACACACCTTGAATACAAAAATGTCTGACCATCGTATATTCAAAAAACACTGCTATATGTTAGAGTTGGTGTTCTAGAACCAACTATTTGTACATTGATTACATAGATATTTAATATATTTAAATATTAAACATCTTATTACATATTTTTCATTGTTCTGCATGAATATGATGTAATAATGTCTTAGAGTATTTGTTGCATTGATAAGGTCATGGCAGTTCCCCGCTATGATGAGAACCTTGGAATGCTATAACAATATTCTTAAATATTGTTCTCTGGTTGGATTACATACTATGATGAGACACATAGTATACAAACCGCCCGGTGCACGTACTAGTAAAAAGATAAGACTTCTTCTCATGAAATTCATACTTGGTAATCTACAAGACGAGAGATTATGATAACAGTCTCGCCAGTAGGAATTCTGCATGTTTTGGTGTCATCAAATATTTCTATCTACGAGCGTCTGTAATAGTCCTTAGACTTTAAGATTATTATTAATATGTTTCATGACTAGCGCACTTTGATTTACTGACAAAAACTGTCACACCAAATGTTGGCGGGAAATAGGGTACATTGGGTGTGTCACAAGTGGAGTGTTATTATTGGATAAGTCAAGAAAGGATGTTCCCATTCCATTTATGGAAAGTTGATATCTCAGCCTTTTGGTTGAAATTGATCCATCATGTGAAATTCTATGGTCATAGTGTAATGACGAGTTTATTTCAGGTAGTCAAAGAACGACGTATCAAGCACAAAGTTTGACGACACTATCATGAAACCGGATTGATAATATTAAAACAAAGGGATTATATTACACAGTGAGCATTTGTATGTGGATGTCGTTGTTGTGACATTATGTTCTTTCTTTTGGGTGCCTTGACCCATTGTTAGAAAATACTCAGGGGCTTTAGGAAATCCCGCCTAATTCCAACAAGAAAGAATCATAGAGGGTCACAAACTAAGTGTTTCTGGTGGTCTCGGTTAAATTATATTCGAATTTAATTAATGGAATAAATATAATTTTCAAAACAGTGGAATAATTTTATTCTAGATAAAATGATTTCCTAAATTAAATAAATATTTATTCATTGGATTGTGGGTAAAATATATTTATTTATTTTATTGATCATTTAATTAATATTTAATTTGTAAGAACTCGATTCTTAGTTATGAGGTAGGGGTTTCTTCTTTTCCTTTTTCCTTAAGTTTTTTTGAGAAAATAAGGAAAATGGTGAAAAATCCCAAATTTTATGGGAACACGCCGTGTACTTTTCCTCACGTCGTGTACTTTGGCCGTGTAAGATGGGTACACAGGGCATGTAGGCCTATCGGTGATGAAGAGTATAAAAACCAACTACACACCGTGTAATCAATCGGCAGGTGAATAGTAAGGCAGCGAAGGTGGCTTCCAGTTGAGCGACGGTACAAGCTGTGTATTCAAGAATACACGCCGTGTACTCATGTCGACGGATGAACAGTGCTGTGAGGGAAAGGAGCCGCCAGAGGAACAGTTTAAAAAATGAAAAGTACACGCCGTGTAGTTAGTTTTTTTCACTTAAAATGGGCAGTAGCCTTCTCTTTGAACATAGGAAGCTTAGAACGTTGGAGGAGCTCAGGAGAGGTGGTCGGAGCTTCAGAGATCTCTTGACTGCACACCGGGAATCCGAATCCTTCTCTGACAGTCTCGATTGAACCGCATGGGTGAGTTATTCCCTATCCTTGTGTGTTTCTTAACAATTATTTCCCAAGAGAATGTTATTTGAGTTTGAATGAGTGAATGTTTATCCCAGATCTACGTCGTTCTTGGACGATTTGGGAGACGTCGTTCACGTATACCGATCAGAGAAGATCGAGGTAGGTGGTTTGGTGATTATTTCCAACTATCGAGTTAAATTTGTGTACCGTTGTGCTACGAACCCATGTTTGGGGTATCGTATGGCTATAGCCTTTGATGAAAGATATCTAGAATTGCATTGATAATCTTTTGATTGGTTAAAACTACTGTTTGGGATCACTACCTGGATCCAGGACCACCCTGAGGGTGCGTTCCTCTATTTAGTCATTTGGCCAGAATACCTATGGGTATACCGTGAATTTTATCATGCTTTAAATTTCCTTGATAGGAATTGTATATAATTGCTTGCTTATATGTTGGGATCGGCCCAGATACTTGTATAGCCTGAGGGCAGTGTTTTGTTTATCCTGCGGGCAACCTTTCTCATGCCTGTGGGCAGTAGTATCTCATTCATGTGGGCAGTAGTTCTGTGCCTGTGGGTGACACCGCATACGCCTATGGGAAATATTTGATATGCCTGTGGGAAGACACCTATGGGTTTCTATTCTGATTACCTGAGTGTAAGGATTGTATGTCTGAGGATAGTGTTATCATGAATATTTACTGTGGTGAATTTTCATACATTATACCTGCCAAGTTAAAGAACAGGCTTGATATGGTTAAATGAATATTAAGATGGAAATATAACTGGTAGAGTTAGTTACTTTTGAGTACTACTTAGTTTATTGCATTTTACTACTGCACACTACTGTTGCATATTTTCACTGACAGTTGGGCACATGCCTTTGGTGGTATCCTACTTTGATTTATTTATCACACCCGGTTTGGGTCATGTCTTCAGCCTAAACAGATTAGATTTCTGCAGGTGTCGATAGGGGCAAGGGTCCCTATACAGGTACATGATTGTAGCAGAGGAGTAGAAGAGCATGGGACCAAGCTTAGGGTTGCGATGCTGCTGCGTTCTGTTTACTCTGATTTGTTTTGTTTGGTTGTACCTTGTACTTTGAGTTGTATTGGAATGTATTGTAGTGTATCCTATTCTGGATGCTTTCAAAGAATTAGTGACATGCTGCATCTTTATATATATAACTGCTGGTTCCATTTTTTACTTCCATTGTCCATTTTAGTTGTATATTGTTTACTACTTCCGCTGTTGTATGTTATTTATCTTTTCTGCTACACTACACTTTTTCAAATGAGGGCATAGTTTCCCCACTATCAGACCTGGGCCCTCACTACTAGTCGGCATCCTCTGGCATTTGGGGAAATGCGTTTGAGGTCATGTGACCAACCGGGTTTGGGGCACCAGTTGTGTGGCACCCTGATCCAGGACGTTACAAAGTGGTATCAAAGTAGAAAATATTTTCTTTGACTTACTATTTGGAGACTTAGTCAGAGATAGGACGGAATTGGTATTTGGTAATAAGCTTTGGCCGGGAGTAGCTATCCCGTGTATAGGAAAAAACCAATTTGCCTCATGTTGCAATTTTCCTAATTTTTCACTTTTACAGTTGATTTGATTTTCACCATTGGGTGACGCACTTGTGGTGTGCTATTTATATTTTTATACTGGGTTCTATTTAGTTGCAACTCGATGAGATGAGGGTATGCCATCTCATGCACTTGTGGTGTGCTATTTATATTTTTATTCTGGGTTCTATTTAGTTTCAACTCGATGAGATGAGGGTATGCCATCTCATCCATCATTTAGGCACATTCTAAAAATCACATGTCATGCATTCTTTCCATGCCATGTAGGTGTATTAGAAATTTCATGTTATTGTGATATTTTTTGTGCTAGAAAAGCTTTTTGTTGTGATAGTTACTTTGATAAATACCTGCTATTTGATAGGGTATTGTTGTGTGAGGTTGTTGATAGAATGAACGCCAAACTTTAGTTTTTGGGGAGTATGGGCCCTAAATAATAGGAATTTGGTGGATCAATGCTGAGTTTACTTTGTTATAACATGTGAAAGATGCCAAGCTTTGATTCGCGGGGAGTATAGGCCCTCACAGATCAGAATTTTGAACTTAGGTGTTTGTTTCAATGTTTTTCTAGGTTCTGGGATAGTTTATGAGGCTTACTATATGAAAAACCCAGCATACACGCCGTGCAGTTCAATGAATACACACCGTGTGTTCTTCTGTTCGGGAATAAATGAAAAAAAAATTAGTACATGCCGTGTGCCCTGAGTACACATCGTGTAGTCTCTTACTGTGTCATAGGCCATGTGGGCAGAGACACGGGATAGGGAATGGCTTGGGGGAACACACCGTGTAGTGTTGACCCGTTTTCCGCTCGAGTAACTAACAACATGGACAGTGGAACCTTAAGACATACACGTCGTGTCGACCTTCAACACGCTATGTATTCTGACCCAGGTAGTCGGCTGTGTCACGGACAACACGGGTCAGTGTTGTCTTTCCCAGAACACGCCGTGTCTGCCTGGAACATGACGTGTAGTGTCTGCCATGTATCCGGCCATGTAGCGAGAAACCCGGGTCGGTCTGGGGCTTCTTTGTACACATCGTGTCTTTTTGGAACACACCGTGTAGTGTGACCAGGGTACACAGGTCGTGTGATTGACAACATGGGTCGGTGAAGCACATGTCGTGTAGATGTTGTACACGCCGTGTAGTTTTGTTTTAGGAGAGCTGTGCGGCATTGCAATGTAGAGGGACTTAGGCAGGGAAGGAGGATTCAAGTACACACCGTGTAGATATAAGTACACACCAGGTATTTGGGGTGTTGCATGACCAGTTTTAGCTGGAGTACACGCCCATGTGGATGGCCTATGAGAAAATGTTGTGTAGTATTTATACACGCTGTGTAGTCCAGTTTTGTGAATCATGAATGATTTTTGTCTCCTGTTCCCTGCTTGGTCACCTAGTTTTTAGTCTCTGATAATCTTGATCTAAGGTGTGCTTTTGACCTTGTAGAGTCATGCCACTGAGATGACAACCGGTTGTTCGCCAAGTGAGCGGCGACAATTATACTCCAGATATGGTAGGCCATGGACTACCAGTGGATCCTCCAGCAGTTCCAGATGTGGCCCCAGCCGTTATACCAGACACAGGAATTGATGCCCAGTTTCGTGAAGGCTTCATGCGGTTCATGCAGACCTTTCAGGGAGCACCACAGGCTGCCACATCCATGGCAGAGCTGACTCGTTTATTCTAGCAGCAGCATCCACCTACGTTTTCAAGGGATGGTGGACCACAGGTTGCGGATTCTTGGTTGGATTCATTACAGAATATTTTCAAGCATCTTGAGACGCCTCCTGGACGGAGGGTCAAGCTCGTTACTTACATGCTGCGTGATTACGCCAAGAGATGGTGGGATGTTACCACCCAGTCTGAGCATCACCGTGACATGGTATGGGAAGATTTTCAGGCAGCCTTCTATGACTTCTTCTTACTAGAGACGCTTAGGGTAGATCGAGTTCGAGAGTTCATGAATCTGCAGTAAGGCGCCATGTTAGTGATGTATTATTCTGCTCCCTTCACCGAGCCTCAGCGTTTTGCACCTGTTCTGGTGGGTGATGAGGAATTGAGGGATAGATGCTTCGAGGATGGTCTGCGATATGACATCCGAGCACTGGTGAATGTTTTCAGGTTGCCTACAGTGCATTCTATTGTGAACCAAGCACTGATTACAATGCAGAACCCGTGGGAAGCTAGTGGTGTGGGCCAGGGCAGTTCGACACCAGTTTCAGGCACTATTTCTACCGGCAAGAGGAAAAGGAAGATGGATTTATCTCACAGTGGTAGTACTAGCCAGAAGAACACTTCAGGTGTCCAGTTCATTTTCTATCAGCGTGGTAGAGAGGGGCACAAGTGACCTCAGTTTCCACGTGACCCAGTGGAGTGCTGATCTTGCGGCAGGATGGGTCATCTTCAGCATTTTTGTAGGGTGTTTCCACCAGTGGCTAGTGAGAGGGGTCCTGTGTAGACTCTGCATGCGGGAGCAGGACCAGCAGCTTCTTACCAGTCGGGAAATTGGAATACAACTGGGCATGCTGGTAGAGATAGTGGTCATGGCCATGGTAGCCAGACACCAGGATCTCAGAGGCAGTAGGGCGAGTCAGCTCAGGGGAGCCAGGCTGTGTCGCAGGGCCGCGACACTGGGCAGACATATGCAGTACAATGGACCAAACATGAGTAGGATCCAGGACCTTCTACTGTCAGAGGTACTATTCTAGTAGCTCCTGTTTTGTCTTATGTACTTTTTGATACATGTGCTACACATAGTTTTATATATGTTCCCATTGTCGAAATCCTTGGGCTATGTTTTTCTTCTTCTTATGATGTTATAATGCTAGACACTCCATTGGGGAGTATAACGGCTGGTGTGCGTCAATGCAGGGAGTGCCCCCTAGAGGTTGGTGGGTGTCACCTTCTATGGGACCTCTATGTCTTGGATATGACGAGCTATGATGTCATTCTCAGGATGGACTGGTTGGTACCCTTCTAAGCCTTTGTGAATTTCTATCGTCGTAGGGTGAGTTTCACGTCACCAGAGGGCGGAGAGTTTCTATACAAGGGAGAATGGGATGTCCAAGAGAGCTGAGCTGGACCTGAGCATCATGGGAGAGGTGGAGTGATAGACCAGATTGCGAGTTTATATTTGGATGATCAGAGAACTTGTCAGAAGGATTTACCTCTGGTAGTTGATCATTTTAGGGATGTCTTCCCGTATGACTTTTCAGGTCTTCCTCTGGAGCGAGAGGTAGATTTCTCTATTGAGCTTGTGCCAGGAGCGTCACGGGTTTCCATTCCTCCTTATAGGATTGCCACTCCTGAGTTACTAGAGCTAAAAAGGCAGTCAGAGGAGTTGCAGTCAAAGGGTTTAATCCGACCCAGTACTTCTCCTTGGGGTTAGCCAGTCCTTTTTGCGATGAAGGCGGACGATACCCTCAGACTCTGTGTGGATTATCGGAAGCTGAACCAGTTGACGGTCAAGAACCGATATCCCCTACCAAGGATTGACGATCTTTTTGATCAACTTTGAGGAGCATGAGTTTTATTGAAGATATTATTGAGATCCAGATATCATCAGTTACGTGTTAAACCATTGGACATACCGCTTACAGCTTTTCGGAGCATATATGGTCTATACGAGTACTTGGTTATGCCGTTCTGACTCACGAACATGCCAATAGTTTTCATAGCTCTGATGAATCATGTGTTCCATACTTATCTTGATTCTTTTGTGGTAGTCTTCGTGGATGATATCTTGGTGTACTATCACACTCGACACGACCATGAAACCCATATTGATATTGTTTAGAGTACACTGAGAGAGCATCAGCTATATGCTAATCTCTCAAAGTGCCACTTCTGCATGGACCAGATTCACTTCCTGGTTAATATTATCTCAGCGGCAGGAGTTGTAGTAGACCCAAAGAATGTGAGAGCAGTAGTTTCTTGGAAGTATCCTAAGAATGTGTTTGAGATACAGAGTTTCTTGGGGTTGGCTGGTTACTACAGGCATTTTATAAAGGACTTCTCTCGCTTAGCAGCGCCGCTGACGAGTTTGACTAAGAAGGGTGTGAAGTTCGTTTGGTTAGAAGCTTGTGAGATAGCCTTTTAGGAGATGAAGGGTAGATTGACATCAGCATCAATCCTAATACTTTTGGAGCAATGGAAGAGCTATACAGTTTATTGTGATGCATCAAGTATTGGACTGGGAGCAGTGTTGATGTTGGGCGATCGAGTAGTTGCATACGGGTCTCGGCAGTTGAGGCCACATGAGAGGAATTACCTGATGCATGACCTTGAGTTGGCTATTGTTGTTTATGTGTTATGCGGTTGGAGACATTATCTCGTGGGAGAACATTTTGTGGTGTTCACAGACCCCAAAAGTCTCAAGTATATCTTTACCCAGTGTGTCCTGAATTTGAGACAGCGAAGGTGGGTTGAATACCTTCAGTCCTTCGACTTTGATCTTGCCTATACACCCGGTAAGGGTAATACAGTTGCTGATGTACTGAGCAGGAAGACTCAGATACAGACAGTTCATGAGGCCAGTGGTGAGTGTAAGCTTATGGCTTTGTTCTCTGAGATTCATTTGGAGGTGCACGATAGTCAAGGGTGAAAATATATTTCATCATTAGCTGTGACTTCTACCCTCCTGGATAGAGTGAGAATGAGACAACTATCAGATTTAGAAGGCCTTGTTCTATGGGAGTCAGTGGAAAGTGAGGACCCTCCTCCTAGATGGAAGATAGGCAATGATGAGGTACTACGTTTCCTTGGATGCGTGTGGGTTCCAGGGGATATATGCGAGGATCTGATGTGGGATTTTCATGCTTTATCTTGGGCAGTACATCCTGGAGTTACCAAAATGTATCGTGACTTGAGACATCAGTATTCGTGGATGGGTATGAAACATGAAGTATCTGGTTTTGTTAAAAAGTGTTCTACCTGTCAACAGGTGAAGGTGGATCATCAGAGGCCAGCTGGACTGTTAAAACAATTACCCATTACAGAGTGGAAATGGGATAATGTCGCGATGGACTTCGTGACCGGGTAGCCGAGGTCACCGTGAGGCAGTGATGCTGTGTGGGTTGTTGTAGACAGACTTATGAAGGTAGATCACTTTTTTCCGATCAAGGATACCTTCGGTGTTGATGATCTCAGGAAGTTGTATATCTGAGAGGTAGTACATCTTCATGGGGTCCATCCTTCTATCATTTTATATAGGGATGCCCATTTTACGTATCATTTTTGGCAGAGTTTTCAGAGGGCAATGGGTACACAGGTTCTTCTTGAGCACAGCTTACCATCCTCCGGCTGATGGCTAGTCAGAGCATATGATACAGGTGCTAGAGGACATGCTGCATGCATGCATCGTAGACTTTGGGGAATCTTGGGAAAAGCACATACCCCTTGTCGAGTTTTCCTATAATAATATTTTTCAGGCAACTATTGAGATGGAACCTTACGAGGCTTTATATGGTAGGCCATGCTAATCACCCTTGTGCTGGTTGGAGGTAGGTGAGGCAACTTTACTGGGACCACGTCTCATGTAGGAGACTTCTGAGCAGGTCCAGTTGATTCAAAAGTTGATGGATACTGCGCAGTCTCATCAGAAATCTTATGTTGATCGCCGCAGATGACCCTTGGAGTTTGTGGTCAGGGATCAAGTTTTCTTATGTGTTTCACCGAGGTTGGGACACAGGTGGATCAGGAGACATGGTAAACTTTCTCCGAGGTATGTGGGGCCGATTGAGGTCTGGAGAGAGTTGGGTTGGTTGCCTACCGGTTGTAGTTACCACAGAGGTACCAGGCCATGCACGATGTCTTCCATGTATCTCAGCTGTGCCATTATCACTCAGACATGTCTCACGTCTTTCAGCCTGATAAGGTTAAGCTTCAGACCAATGCATCCTTTGAGGAGAATCTGATTCATATTGTTGATGGGATCATGAAGGTTCTCTGAGGTCGGTCAGTTCCACTCGTACTGGTGCTATGGAAGCATGGCTGAGTGCAGGACGAAACCAAGGAGTGGAAGACCAATGTATGTACTTAGTGGCCGGAGTTTTTCATAGCTTTATCTTTGCCACCCTTGGAAGGGCAATTTTGGGACGAATTACTTTAAGGGGAGAAGTTTGTAAGAACCCGGTTCTTAGTTTTGAGGTACGAGTTTCTTCTTTTCCTTTTTCCTTAAGTGTTTTTGAGAAAATAAGGAAAATGGTAAAAAATCCCAAATTTTATGGGTACACGCTATGTACTTTTCCACACACCATATACTTTGGCCGTGTAGGATGGGTACACAGGTCATGTAGGCTTGTCAGTGATAAACGGTGTAAAAACCGACTACATGCCATGTACTGGGTATTTACACGCCATGTAATCAGTCGGCAGCTGAGTAGTAAGGCGGAAAAGGTGGCTGCCAGCTGAGCGACGGTATAGGCCGTGTAGTCAGGAATACACACTGTGTACTCATGTTGATGGATGAACAATGCCATGGTGGAAAGGAGTCGCCAGAGGAATAGTTTAAAAAATGAAAAGTACACACCGTGTACTTGAGACTACATGCCGTGTAGTTTGTTTTTTTACTTAAAACGGGCAGTAGCATCCTATTTGAAGATAGGAAGCTTATAACACTAGAGGAGCTCTAGAGAGGTGGTCGGAGCTTCGGAGATCTCCTGACCGCACAACGGTAATCTGAATCCTTCTCTGACGGTTTCGATTGAACTGCACGGGTGAGTTCTTCCCTCTCCTTGTGTGTTTCTTACCAATTATTTCCCAAGGAAAAGTTATTCAAGTTTGAATGAGTGAACGTTTATCCCAGATCTACATTGTTCTTGGAAAATTCGGGAGGCGTCGTTCACATATACCGATCAGAGACAATCGAGGAAGGTGTTCTAGTGATTATTTCCAACTGTTGAGTTGAATTTGTGTACCATTGTGCTACGAATCCATGTTTGGGGTATCGTATGGTTGTGGCCTTTGCTGAAAGATATATATAAATGCATAGATAATCTTTTGATAGGTTAAAACTACTGTTTGGGATCACTGCTTGGATCCAGGACCATCACAGGGGTGCGTTCCTCTGTTTAGCCATTGGTCCAGAATACCTGTGGGTATACTATGAATTTTATCATGCTTTAAACTGACTTGAGTGGAATTGTATATAATTTCTTGCTTGTATGTTGGGCTCATCCCGGATACTTGTATAGCCTGAGGGAAGTGTTTCATTTAACCTACGAGAAACCTTTCTCATGCCTGTGTGCAGTAGTTTTCATGCCTGTGGGAGACACCGCGTATGCCTGTGGGCAATATTCAATATGCCTATGGGCAGACACCTGTGGGTTTCGATTCTGATTACCTGAGGGTAAGGATTGTATGTTTGAGGACAGTGTTATCATGAATATTTACCATGGTGATTTTTCATATGTTATACCTGAAAAGTTAAAACACAGGCTTGGCATGGTTAAATGAATATTAAAATGGAAATATAACTGGTCGAGTTAGTTACTTTTGAGTACTGCTTAGTTTATTTCATTTTACTATTGAATATTTCATATTTTCACTGACAGTTGGGCATGGGCCTTTGGTGGTTGCCTACAGGTATTTATTTATCACACCCTATTTGGGTCATGTCTTCGGCCCAAACAGATTACATTTCTACAAGTGTCAATAGGGGCAAGGGTCCCTATACATGTACATGATTGTAGCAGAGGAGTAGGAGAGCATGGGACCAAGCTTAGGATTACGATGTTGTTGCATTCTATTTACTCTACTTTGTTTTGTTTGGATGTACCTTGTACTTTGAGTTGTATTGCAATGTATTGCATTGTATCCTTTTCTGGATGCTTTCATAGAATTAGTGACATGATGCATCTTTATATATATGACTGCTAGTTGAATTTTACTTCTGTTTTCCATTTTAGTTGTATATTGTTTACTACTTCTGCTATTGTATGTTATTTATCTTTTTCGCTGCGATACACTTTGACAAATGAGGGCATAGTTTCCCCACTATCAGACATGGGCCCTCACTGCTAGTCGTTAGCCTCTAGCATTTGGGAAAATGCCCTTGAGGTCATGTGACCAACCAGGTTCGGGGCACCCGTTGTGTGGCACCCGGATCCAGAACGTTACATAATTACTAACTTGTAATTAAAATATTTATTTGGGAGAATAAATTATTTATTTATTTATTTGGGTGTTCAATAAATGGAAGTGGAGTTCGAGCGGACCAAGGCCAGTCTGGTAGTAAAATAATTATTTGTAAGATGGTAAATAATTACTTAACTAGTTGGCACAAGGTAAAATAATAATGGCACTGCTCTTATTTTGTGACGCAGAATTCTATTTATAATTCGGTTTTGCACAAGTGAGCGCACCAAAAATAATGACGCAGTATTATTATTAAATGCATGAGTAATCTATAAGATTATGAATGTATTTAATTTCTATTAAGCAGTTAAATATTGTAACCAAATCCCAATGTCGATAAATTGACATGTATGTCTATTGTGCCATGTACCGAACTACACGCTCGGTGAATTGATAATTTTTGAGCTAAACGATTTCTCTCTCGAATCCTCTCTTTGCCCCTCTCAAGAACGATAGAGGTTATTCAAGACTGATTAACAAGAGATCAAGAACGACTGACACAAGACACTCTCTTCTTCGCGCTAGCACCCAAAAAATGGGTGGTATCGATCAGAGGCCATCGAAGCACGTATTGATCATCGCTAGAGGGATTCAGGTTTGGATCCTCACAATTGCAATGAGAAAATCTGAAAGGGTCATTCTGGATGATCCACATCATCAACGAAGAAATTACCAAAGATTCATGTATTATTTTCTTTATAAAATTAATTAAATCAATTATAAACATGATGTACAAGATCCTCTATAACGGTTTTTGGCCTCTTCCTTCTTTATCTAAATAATTGATTCTATTCAGTAGAGACTGACATTCATCATCGTATTGGTCCCAGAATAATCATTGACCATGGTAAAAATTAAATTTTGGTGTCATTCCAACCACGCTTCCGCGGTGCCCGATACCATTATGTGGTATCAGAGGGGTTACAACATAGTTTATAATTATTTAAATAATTCGTTGATGATTTACGGTTTAATAATTTATTTTTTCAATTCAAGGTTAATCGTTCTTGTAATATGGATTTCGAGATCTGTTCTCCATCTTTTCTTTTCTCGCAGATTTCACAGAAACAATTGATTTTTTAATTAAAATTAAAATGTAGAACTCTTCATGAGGCACTGATGATTCTGCCCAGGTGACAAGAAAGTACACACCGTGTGTTTGGACTTACACGTCGTGTTATACCATACATATCATGTAACCTATACCACACGTCATGTATTCAGATACAATGCATCTGGAGTAATTCAGAAATTACTCATGCTGTGTGCATTTATTACAAGTGGTGCAGTTAATTTTACACCACGTGTTGAACATGACAGATATGCACACAGATACTGGATTACATGCCATGTGGCACACTAGACATGATGTCTAGTCTCTCTGGGTTAGAGGCCAAACTATGTATCTCATACAAAGCTAATCCAACCGGTAACTGTGTAACATAGAGACAACACGATGTGTAGCCACTATAGACGTTGTGTACTCCAAAATTTCCAAAGTACGCCTCACACACCGAGTCCCTAAGCATGTACTTCAGGAAAGACAGTGAAGGTTGTACATTCCATGTAGTTGGAACTACACGTCGTGTACTTTACCAAATTACACAAAGTTAAAACTTTAATGTTTGTGTAATGTTCATAATTGCTTATCATGTATAAATCATACTACATGATTTTACTTAATGCATTGAGGCATCATGTATGTCATATGTCATAAGTTTAAAATAGTATACGAATACAATACATGTTGGGTAGATTCGAACGAGTATTTACCAGCTTTCCTCTAAGGTGCATTTATGTACAATGATAAGAATCTGAAGAAAATTTAGAAAAGGATTAAGATAAAATGGTTGATTAATTAAATATAACAATTAATCAATTATAGTGAATTTATCTTAATAAGAATGATCAAAGAATTGAATAGTGGTTTTATTAAATACATAACTCAGTGCATGTATGTTGGTGATCATGAGCTAGACCAAGACCTTTGTATGTGATTGGTTTCCTTTTAATTTACTTATTAAATTAATTGTTGGCATGTGATCCATCTCTTCTCATTAATATGTAGGGTCTGCATACCCATGGTTTCTTTTCTGTAAACCACCCATTTTATCCCTCACATCCATGGGAGTTAAAAAGGCACATATAATGGATTGAACTCCCAAGCTAGTGAAGATGAATCAAGCTAGATCCGAGACGAAACCAATCCCAAGAGATACAGAGGTGGACAGGTGGAAAGTTATAAACAGGAACCCAAAAGGTTCAAGGTGTTTCTCCCCTAGGTCATGGTTAGTTTATCAACTACTAGATAAATTAACCATTAGAAAATCTCATGATCATGCCCATTTCTTTATTTTATTTCGGTTAGTTGCATGGTTTATCATTATTGATGTGTTGTCGTGATCATATAATTAATGAATTAAACAAGCATACAAGATAGAACTAAAATAAACCAGTCTTATGCGTAAATATTATCAATACATGGTTAGTCACTAAAAGTAAGTTCCAATTAATATTAAAAATCATGTGACAATGATAATAATAAATTCATGCATAAGAGATAAAAATTCCTCAAATAAAATATTAAGTCAGACCAAGCCTTTTGTTACTTGATTAAGGAAAAAACTCAAAAAAACAATGTGTTTGACCAACCCTTGTTTAGACACTTACTTTTATACTGGAAGCCCTTATGAAAGGTTTCGGGATTACTTAACCATATTACATCAAGATGAGTATCCCTTTCTAGACTTGGTGTAATAATGGATGCAAGAGTTGAAGAAATCAAAAGTCAAGATTTTGGGATTGGGGAGTCCACTCAACAGAACAAGGAGCTTCAAGCCTGCAGTTGGCAAAGACCTGCCTACCTAAATACCTTCAAATAGCTTGACCAACCCTTGTTGTGGTTATGTGAATGAGAATATGTATCATTTCCACTATAATTTCATGGAAACTAAACATTCCGAGTTCCATGGTGAGGGCCATTGGGACATGATAAAATATTGGGAGACTTAATAAAATTAATTAATTATTTCTCATAAAATGTAATCAAGAAATTACAAATGATCTAGTCTTTTAATTGTAGAATAAAATGAAAAACTCTTCAACCACACAATCCCTGCAATCAATTATGGTTAAAGACAACATCCTCACCAATAGTAAATTCCAATAATGGTTTAGATGATTTCAGATTATTCTACACCATGAATGGAATTATTATGTGCTAAAGTCAGCATTACCTGGTTTGTCTTCCCAAGAGGCGTGGGACGAAGAGTTCTTGGTCTATGAGAAACATATGAATGGTGCGGTCGATGTTCAATGTTTGATGTTATTATCAATGTCTAGTGAGCTCATGAAGTCTCATAAAAAAATGAATTCCTATAGCATGATTGAGCACCTCAATGGTATTTACCAGGAGATATCAAGATAAGAATGGCTTGAGATCACCAAGGCACTCTTTTAGACTAAGCTTGGAGAGGGTTCCCCAGCTGGTCCATACATAGTAAAGCACATTAGAAACATTGAGAGATTGGTGGATCTAGGGTTTATACTCCCCAAAGAACTGGGTACCGATCTCATTCTTGCATCACTCCCTCATTCATTCTCTATCTTTGATGTTAATTTCAATATGAACTACAATGAGAAGTCTTTATCTGGTCTTCTTATCCTAATTTTCCATGTGGAAAAAGATATGAAGCACGAAAAGCCATTTGTCCTTATGGTTAATAAGAGGAAATGGAAGGTGAAGAGCTTTAATCCCAAAGCTTCTTCACACCCTTCCAAGAAAAGGATGATCAAAGGGGAGGAAGGGGAACAAGAAAATGTTTGTTTCGCATATGGCACGAAGGTCCACTGGAAGAATAATTACACCCAACCTAAGAATAAAGGGGAAGATTTAGGTGCTTTTTTTATCCAATGTAATCTATATGTTTATAAAAAATAAGTATTAGATATAGCTTGTGGTCCTCGCATTTGTATCCAAATACAAGAACCAAGTAGATCTAGGAAGATTTACTGAGGGGAGGTAGATCTAAAAGTAGCCAATGAATCCAGACTTGATACTGTAGCTATTTGGGACTACAACCTCACATTCCTAACTAGAATGATCATGGTATTAAAGGGTTGTAGTTATGTGTTGTCTGTTACAAAAAACATTTTTTCTATATCTAGATTAGATACACATGGGTTTTTTTTAAAAATTTAAAATGAAATTTTCTTCTTTTACGAAGATAACATTTGTTTTGGTAAGGCACATTTATACAAAGGTCTTTACATGTTGGATTACACAAACCAAGTAATGGAAATTGATAACAATGATACTTCACATGAATAATACTACACCCAAATTTAGTATAACTGGATAGGTCATGTAAACAAGAAATCCTTGACAAAGTTATGTCAAGATGGATATTTAGATTCTTTTAAACTAAAACCACATGGCATATTTCATGCATGTTTATAAGAAAAAATGACCAAATCCCTATTTAGTGGGAAAAGTGAATGTGATAAATAGCTTCTTGAATTAGTTCATACTGTTGTGTGTGGACCATTTCTAGTTGAATCAAGGGGAGGGTACTCATATATCATAACTTTAACTGATGATTTTAGTATATATGGATATATCTACTTTATGAGGTATAAGTCGGATTATTTTGATAAGTTAAAAGAATACAAGAATGAAGTTGAGAACTAGATTGGTAAGAAGATTAAGACACTCCATTCAGACCGAGGTGGAGAATATATTAATCAAGACTTCATTGATTACTTATTGGATTTTGGGATCCTATCGCAACTCACTTCTCCTTACACGCCCCAGTGGAATGGTGTGAGAAAAAGGAGGAACTGCACCTTGTTAGACATGGTGATATCAGTGATGAGTCCTGTGAATCTTCTATTATTCTAATGGGGATATGCGTTACAAACGGTAGCACATATAATAAACCAAGTACCAATTTAATTGATAAATGGTATTCCATAAGAGTTCTAGAGTGGAAAGAAATCCATGTTATTGAATTTACATTTGTAGGGAAGCGATGCATTTGTTAAGGCCTCTTCAGGTAAAATATTTGTACCTTGAGGCACAAAGTGTACCATTATAGGATACCCTAAGGAAATAAGGGGATATTACCTATAAAACCCCTCAGAAAAAAGGGTTATAGTGGAATGATGGACCATATTCTTTGATAGGGAGCACATCTCCAAAAGAGATAGTGGGAGAAAGAAAGACTTCGATGAAGTTGAGGATCAAGGTACACAAGAGTGAGTAAATGAATAGATTCCACAAAGCCCCATGGAATAAAGAACAATTCCAAAGTCACAAGAAATGTTTAGGAGTAAAAGATATGTTAGAGAACTGAAATGGTACGGTTTTCTGGTTACCGAGGAAGGTGACTCATTATTAATTGATAATAATGATCCTCTAACCTATAAGGAAGTAGTAAGTGAAACAGATGTAGCCAAGTGGTAAGAAGCCATGAATTCTAAAATGGATTCCATGTACCAAAATCAAGTTTAGATTTTGGTAGATCCTCAAGTTGATGTAAAGACTATAGGTTAAAAATGGGTATTTAATAAGAAATTGTACATGTAAGGACAAGTCAATACCTATATAGAACGACTAGTTGCAAAAGGGTTCAAGAAACGTCGAAGCATTGACTATGACAAAAACTTTTCACCAGTTTCAATGCTAAAATATTTCATAATTATATTGTACATTTCCACTTACCATGACAATGAGATTTGGAAAATGGATGTCAAAACAGCCTTCCTTAATGGGAACCTTCAGGAAGTTGTCTACATGACACAACCTAAAGGGTTTATGACCTTAAAAGATGCCAATAAGGTATGAAAGTTACAAAAATATATTTATTGATTAAAGAATACATCCAGGTCATGGATCATTCATTTTTATGAAGCCACAATAAAATTTGGTTTTATTAAGAATGAATATGATCCTTGTGTCTACAAACGGTTTAGTGGGAGTGTAGTCATTTTTCTAATAGTATATGGTGATGACATATTACTTATTGGAAACGAGATACCAGTTTTACAGTATGTTAAGGCATAGTTGAATAAATTCTTATCCATAAAAGGCTTGGGAAAGGTAGCATATATTCTTGGGATCAAGATCCATCATGATAGATCCAAGAGATTATTGGGTCTAAGTCAATGTACATACATTGATAAGATAATGAAGAGATTCGGTATGAAAAAAATCCAAGAGGGGATTTTTTCCAACGTCATATGAAATTAATCTTTCCAAGAAAATGTGTCCTCATACACATGAGGAAATAAATATAATGGAAAATAATCCATAGGCATCAACAATTGGGTCAGTCATATCTTCTATGCTATTTAATAGGCTAGATGTCGCCAACGCATTGAGTGTGGTAGGAATATATCAAGATGACCCAGGTGACCGCCATTGGATGGCAGTCAAGACTATCCTAACGTATCTGAGGCGTACTAAAGATATGTTCTTGATTTATGGAGGATATGAGGAACTAGTCATCATAGGTTATAAAGATGATAGTTTCCAAACTGATCAAGATGACATGAAGTCTCAAATAGGATACATCTTCACTTTGAATGGAGGTGTAGTGAGCTAGAAGATCTCAAAGTAGAGTGTGGTTGCATATTCTATAGTAGAGTCTGAGTATATTGCAACTTCCAAGGAAGCTAAAAAAAAGTTTGGATACAGAGCTTCATCCAGGATCTAGATATGATACCTAGCAGTAAAGAACCCATCACACTGTACAATGATAATACTACATTAGTGGATCTCCCAAAAGAGCCAAGGTTACATCAGTGGACAAAGCACATATTTCGGTAGTATCATCTCTCGATGGATTTTTCTCCGAGTGGTGAAGTTGTAGTGAGTAGTATTTATATATAATACATCATGGTGGTCCCTTGACTAAGGCTTTGACTCAATAGAAACATGATCATCATATGAGTTCTAGCAGACTGAAATTCATAGGCAGTTGGATCTAGTCCAAGTGGGGGTTTCTTATAGTTGGTGTCCTAGAACAAACGATTTTTAATTTTATTACATGGATATTAATTGTATTCAAATATTAGATATCTTATTAAATATTTTTCCTTGTTCTGCATGAATATTATGTAATAATTTCATTGAGTATTTGTTGCATTGATAAGGTCATTGAAGTTCCCCGCTGTGAAGATAACCTTTAAATGAAATAACAATATTATTAAATATAGTTACGTAGTTGGATGACATACTATGAGGGGACACATAATATACACACCGTCAGGTTCAAGTACTCGTAAGAAGATGATAATTCCTCTCATGAAGTTCATACTTGATTATCTCTAAGATAGGATATTTTGAGAACATACCCACCAATTGGAAGTCCGCATGTTTTGGTGTCATCAGATATTCCTATCCGCGTGCATGTGTAATAGTCCTTAGACTTTAATATTATCATAAATATGTGTCATAACTCATGCACTTAGATTTACTGATGAACACCACCATTCCATATGTTGGTGGGAAGTAGGGTACATTGGGTGTGTCACGAGTGGCATGTTATTATTGGATAAGTCGAGAAAGTATTTTTCTCTTCAATTTATAGAAGCTGATATCTTGATCTTTTGATTGAAATAGAACCGTTGCGTGAAATTCCATGGCCATTGTGTAACGATGGTTTATTTCTGGTAGTCAAAGAATGAAATATCAAGAAAAAAGGATGACGGCACTATCATGAAACCTGCTTGATGAGATATTGAGACAAAAGGGATTATATTACATAGTGAACATTCATATGTGGATGTCATTGTTGTGACTTTAAGTTCATTCTCTAGGGTTCCTTGACCCATTGCTATACAATACTCTTGGAAATTAGGCAAGCCCGCCTAATACCAATGAGAAAGAATCCTAGAGGGTCACACACTAAGTATTTCTGGTGGTCTCGGTTACATTCTATTTGAAGTTAATTAATGAAATATATATTATTTTCAAGATAGTGGAATAATTTTATTCAAGATAAAATGATTTATTAAATTAAATATATATTTATTCACTAGATTATGGGTAAAATATATATATTTATTTTGTTGAAAATTTAATAAATATTTATTTACTAATTTATAAATAAAAAAATTATTTAAGAGAATTTATTTATTTATATATTCAGGTGTTCTATAAATGGAGGTGGAGTTTGAGTGAACCAAGGCTGGTTCGGTAGTAAAATAATTATTCACAAGAAGGTAAATAATTATTTAACTAGTTAGCATAAATTAAAATAATAATAACACTGCTATTATTTTTTGATGAAGAATTTTATTTATAATTATATTTTACACAAGTTGGCCCACCATAATTAATGACACAGTATTATTATTTAAAGCATGGGTGTTCCCTAAGGTAATGAATGTATTTAATTACTGTTACGCAATTAAATATCGTAACCAAAGCCCCGTGCCAATAAATAGACATGTACGTCTATTGTGCCATGTACTGAACTGCACGTTCGGTGAATTAAAAATTGTTAAGAAAACTGATTTATCTCTTGAATCCCATTCCCACCCCTCTCAAGAATGAAAGATGTTCTTTAAGACAGAAGAACAAGTGATCAAAAATGACTGATACAAGACACTCACCTTTCCACGCTAGCACCCAGAGAACGAGTGGTGTCGATCGGAGGCCATCAGAGCACCTGTGGAACCACTAGAGGGATTCTGGTTTAGATCCTCACAGGCACAACAAGACAATCCAGAAGGGTCATTTCAGATGATACACATCATCAACGAAGAAAGTACCGAAGATCTTGGAATTCTTTTCTTTATGAAATTAATTTAATTAATTATAAAAATGGTTTGAAATATCCCCTCTAATGGTTTTAGGCCTCTACCTTCTTTAACTAAATCTTTGATTCTATTACAAGGAGGTTGGAATTCATCATCATATTGGTCCTAGAATAATCATCGATAATGGTAAAAATTAAAGTATAATGTCATTCCAACCAAGCTTCTGCTACGCCCAAAACCTTCACTATATACATTTCAAACAATGTTTTATATAATTAAATCTACAATTATCCAATAAACATTTAAAAATTAATGTTTCATATTTTGACATCTTTGATCCTCTCTAAAAAATGTTCACCCATGATATCAGTTGCTAAGCAAATCATCTCAACCTAAGTAAAATATTCCACCTATATAAGAAAAAAATATTATGTTTGTAATATTATAAATAAATAAATTAAACATTGTTATGAAATAAGACATTAATAAAATGTCAATATTTAATAAAATAGACACATTTGGAGTCATACCGTTCACACCGTGAGTTAGATTGAGTTTGTGTTGATTTCTACACATCAAAAATGACTCATAGATCATTTTCATAAAGTATCAAAATAATTCAAATGAAATTTCTTGATTTTTAGTATGCCACTTGTTATTTTTACTAAAATTAATATCTATTTTAAATAAACAGATACACTTTAAGTCATATAGGTCTCACTATACATCATATCGAGGTTTGGTTGACTCCTACATGTCAAAAATGACTCATGATTCATTATCCTAAAGTATCAAAACAATCCTAAGGCATTTTCTTAGTTTTTAGTAAACTAGTTGCGTTTTTTACTAAAATATCATTTCAAACTGGAAATATGCATTTTGAGTCATACCAATTGCATAGTGTGTTATTTTGATGTGGGAAAACTTTATACATGTCACAAATGACATATGAAGCACTGCCCTAAATTATCAAGACAATCAGAGCATGTTTACTTGGTTGTTAACGAGTGACGCGTGTTGACCTAAAATGTCAATTTTAAACTGATAATAGATACTTTTAGTCACACTAGTCACATTGTGCGTAGGATGGAGGTGGTGCTTAATCCTACGTGTAAAAAAATGACTCATGGATATTTTTCCAAAAGTACCAAAACAATCCGAATGCATTTTCTAAATTTTCAGTATGTCACTTGCTCTTTTTACTAAAAATAATGTCAATTTTTTTAAAAAAAGATACACTTTGGGTCATACCGGTCACACCATGCATCGTATCGAGCTGTGATTGAATATTAGATATTAGAAATGACTCATGGATCATTGCATTAAATTATAAAAATAATCTGATTGAGTTTGCTCTGTTTTTAGTATGCCATTAGTGTTTTTTTACTAAAAAGCAATTTCAAACTAGAAACACAAATTTTGAGTTATACCAGTCGCATCGTGTGCCGATTTGATGTGAGACTGCCTCGTACACATCAAAAAGAACATATGAATCAATTTTATAAATTATCAATACAATCGGAGTCCATTTTCTTGGTTTTTAGTGAGTGACACGTTTTGAATTAAAATGTTAACTTTAAACTGATAATGAAAATTTTTAGTCATACTAGTCACATCATGCAGTAGATTGAGGTGGGGCCAATTCCTACACATAAATAATGAATCATGGATCATTTTAAAAAAGTATCAAAGAAATATGAATGATTTTTTGGTATTTAGTATGTCATTTATTCTTTTTACTAAAATTAATGTCAATTCTAAATAAAAATACACAGTTGGGGTCATACTGATCACACTGTGCATTTTATTGAGGTTCAGTTTACTCCTAGATGTCCATAATGACTCATGTATAATTGTATTAAAGTATCAAAACAATATGAATGAGTTTTCTCAGTTTGTATTATACCAGTTGTGTTTTTTTACTAAAATGTCATTTCAAACACGAAACATGCATTTGTAGTCATATCGGTCGCATCGTGCACTGGTATGACATGAGACTACCTCATACACATCAAAAATGATTTATGAATCACTTTACTAAATTATCAAGACAATTAGAGTGCATTTTAATTGTTTTCAGTGAGTGAAATGTTTTGAAATAAAATTTCTATTTTAAACTGATAACAGAAACTTTTAGTCATACCGGCCACACCATGTATCAAATTAAGGAGGGGTTGATTCAAACATGTAAAAAATGACTCATGGATAATTTTAATAAATCATTAAAATAATACGAATGAATTTTCGAAATTTTCAGTATAAAATTTGTTCTTTTTTACTATACTTATTGTCAATTTTAAATAAAAATACACACTTTGAGTCATACCGGTCACACCGTGTATCGTATTGAAGTGTGGTTGACTCCTTAACATAAAAAATGACACACAGATAGTTTTAATAATATATCAAAACAATATGTATGTGTTTTAAGGGTTTTCAATATTCCAATTGTATTTTTTTACTAAAATTTCATTTCAAACCGAAAACATGCATTATGAGTCATACCGATCACATCGTGCATCAGTTTGATCTGATATTGATTCGTACACATTAAAAATGACTTATGAATTGTTTTACTAAATTATAAAGAAAATTAGAGAAAATTTTCTTAGATTTCAGTGAGGGACACATTTTGAACTAAAATGTCAATTTTAAACTAATAACAGACACTTTTAGTCATACAGGTCACATTGTGTGTCAGATTGAGGTGGCATTGATTCCTAAACATCAAAAATGACTCATAGATCATTTTAATAAAGTATCAAAACAATTATAATCTGTTTTATCGATTTTAAGCATGTCACTTATTCTTTTAAAAAAATTATTATCAATATTAAATAAAAAGATACACTTAGAGTCATACCGACCATGTCGAGTGTCTTATTGAGGTTCGGTCGACTCCTATACTTCAAAAATGACTCATGGATAATTTTTTTAAAGTATAAAAAAATCCCAATGCATTTATTCTTTTTTTTATTATGCCAGTTTTTTTTTTTACTAAAATATCATTTCAAAATGGAAACATTCATTTTGAGTTATACTAGTCGTATCGTGCATCAATTTGACACTAGAAAACTTTATACAAATAACAAATGACTTGTGAATCATTTTTCTAAATTATAAATAATATCAAAGTGTGTTTTATTTGTTTTCAATGTGTGATACTTTTTTGAAATAAAATGTCAATTTTAAAATGATAACAGAAACTTTTAGTCATACCAGTCACACTATGCATCAAAATGATATGGGGTTAATTCTTACATGTCATAAATGACTCATGTATCATTTTCCTAATGTATAAAAATAATAAGAATGTGTTTTCTCATTTTTTAGTATGTCCCTGATTTTGTTTACAAAACATAATTTTAATTTTAAATAAAATGACACACTTGGAGTTAGATCATTCATAACGTGTATCATATTCAGGTATGATTGACTCATATACCTCAAAAAATGAATCATTGATTGTTTTACTAAAGTATCAAAACAATCTAAATGTGTTTTCTTGGTTTTAAGTATGCTAGTTGTGTTTTTGTACTGAAATGTAATTTCAAATTGAAAACACGTATTTTAAGTCATACAGGTCAAATTGTTCATTAGTTTTTTGTGAGACTGATTCATACACATCATCAATGACATATGAATAACTTTCCTAAATTATCAAGACAATTAGAGCAGATTTTATGGATTTTCAGTGAGGGGATTGTTTTGAACTAAAATGTCAATTTTAAATTGATAATATACACTTTTAGTCATACCAATCACACCGTGCATTGGATTGAGGTGTGGTTGATACCCACACATAAAAAAATACTCATGAATCATTGTCCTAAAATATCAAATTAATAAAAATTAATTTTATTTGTTTTATGTATGTCACTTATTCTTTTTTTCAAAAAAATATTGTCAATTTTAATTAAAAGGACACACTTTGAGTCTTACTGGTCACACTAATCATCTTATTGAGGTTCAGTTGACTAGTACTTGTCATAAATGACAAATGGTTTATTTTCTTAAAGTATGAAAACAATCTGAATGAGTTTTCTTGATTTTCAGTATGTCAATTTCTTTTTTACTAAAATGTTATTTCAAACTGGAAACACACATTTTGAGTCATACAAGTCATATCATGCATCGTTTTGATGTGAGAATTCTTCATACACATAAAAAATGACTTATGAATTACTTTACTAAAATATCAATACAATCAGAGTGTGTTTTCTTAGTTTCAATAAGTGACACATTTTGAACTAAAATTCTATTTTAAACTGATAACAGACACTTTTAGTGATACTGATCACACTGTGTGTCATATTGAGGTGGGGTTGATTCCTAGAGAACAAAAATGACTCATGGACCATTTTACTAAAGTATAAAAATAATACAAATTATTTTTCTTGGTTTTTAGAATGTCACATGTTCTTTTTATACAAATTATTGTCAATGTTAAATAAAAATACACACTTGTAGTCATACCGGTCACACCATGGGTCATATTGAGGCGTGGTTGACTCTTACATGTCAAAAATGAATCATGTATAATTTTCCTAAATTATAAAAATAATATGAATGTATTTTATTAGTTTTAAGTATGCTAATTGTGTTTTTTTTACTAAAATGTCTTTTCAAACTAGAAACATGCATTTTAAGTCATACTGATTTCATTATGCACTGTTTTGACATGAGACTGCTTCATACATGTCAAAAATGACTTATGAACCACTTTAATAAATTAACAAGATAATTAGAGTGTGTTTTATTGTTTTTCAATGAGTGTCACATTTTGAACTAAAATATTATTTTTAAACTGATAACAAATAGTTTTAGTCATACTGGTAAGACCATGCATCATATTGAGGATGGGTTTATTTCTACATATAAAAATTAACTCATGGATCATTTTCTTAAGTAATAAAAAAATAAGAATGTGTTTTCTTGGTTTTCAATATGTCACTTGTTATTTTTACTAAAAATAATGTCATTTTTAAATAAAAAGACACACTTGGATCCATACCAGTTACACTATGCATATTATTGAAGTGTTACTGGATCATATATATAAAAAATGATTCATGAATATTTTTCTTAAAGTATCAAATCAATCCAAATGTGTTTTCTTAGTTTTTAGTATTCTAGTTGTCTTTTTTACTAACATTAATTTCAATTTTAAATAAAAAGAAGCACTTAGATTATGTTAATGAAATAGATAACATATAATATTATGAGAAAAAAATAGTATATTAAAGAAAACTTTACCTTCTCATTGAATTCTGATATGTATCCTTGAAGTTCTCTCTCTCATGAGAATGTGCTTCCATGAACCAACCACTCCGACTCAAACAAAAGAATCTTCCTTTATATGAAAACAATTCTTATGTGAGAAATATTAAAAATAAGTAAATTAAAAATAAATATGAAACAATACACTACTTTTATGTAATTCACATATTCATGGTATGTGTGTACATTCTTCTATCAGGTAGGCTACCCATTCATTTTTAAGAAAATATATATCATCTTGTGAATATGAGTCTTTTAGAAAGTCATAGTAGTACCAAAAAAATAAACACACAAATGATTAATAAATATTTTAAATGAAATGATCATTATCTTCTAAAATACCTCTTTGGGGATGCTAGTTTCTTTATGGAATATGATCTCTTTCATAAATTTACAAACATAATAACCAAAATATTTTCTATTTGTTTATTTCGGATACTACAGAAAAATTTAGGAGAGTAATTAAATTGTTTTAATATGTGTTTGAATTGTTAAATATTATTAGATATACCCTGATACTTTTCCATTCATAGAACATTTCATGGTCCTCATGATTAGTCCCTGTCATCATTCCTTGTTTTTCACAATATTGACGGACTGCCCTATCCAAATAGACTCTTTATTAAAACATAATATGAATTAAATAACTTGATTTTTAGTTATAAAACATTGGATTTAGTGTATTAAAAATTGAAAAACACCCTCATGTGTGGTCAGTTTGTTGAATATACATGAATTAAATCCAAGAAATAAATATTTTGAGTATCCAAATTGACAGTAATGAGCTACCAATGTTTCCTAAAAACAATGAAAATAATAAGCAATGAAAGAAATGAAAATATATTTTTTATGATTAAATTGTAGAGTTTTTCCTCTGAATCATTGGTATTAAGAAGAGTCTATCATTTGTAAGTTTTTTTAAACAATTTGACTAGGCCTGCCACTATTTCATCCTTTTTTGGGGAATTAATTTTTGGTTATTCTGTAGAGGAGATGTGAGGATTAACGAGTCCAATTTTTTTTCCATGTGGAAATCCCTCCAATAGTTTTTGATACATAAGCTTGATAAAAATTTGAAATTTATTTAGATATAATTAACATAGTATATCAGATTTTGTAAAATAAAATGATGAAAACATACCTCAGGTATATATTTACAATTGAGCCATCAAGGCAGTCATAGTCAAGGATTTCACTTACATTCACAATACCAAGGAAGTATTTAACTTTTTCTCCATATTTTTTTTCAAAATAAATCATGTGAGTATAACTATTTTTTAACTTTGTATCCACATGAACCTTCAATGATAGTAAATTCAGATATAGAATGGGTGGGGTAAAGGTGATTTCAGTAGATATTTTCGATCAGTTGGTCAATCATTTAAATGTGTTTGAGTTAGTCTTTCATTTCACCACTTCCATTTTTCCATTTCTAATAACAGTCATCAATTTAGAACTTTTTAATTAATTATTAAATGTTTAGCTTGAAAAAACAATTGTAAATCAATACCACCTTGTCGACATGTTCTTTTACAAGATGTGATGGCCCTATGATGAATGTTCTAAAAGCATGTTCGACCTTATGAATATCTTTATCATAAATTGGAATAGGTAGCTCAATGTTGACTCATAGGCTATGCTAATTGACACTCTCACATGACCAGTTGGAAGTGGTCTGTTTTGTAACATGTTGTTTTTGATATTGAACACCACAACCCCTATTACAAGGTGATGGGTGGGTGTAGATAGATATAAATCAATAATTATCAAACAATAAAATATTAGTACATGAAAGGAATCAGTTTATATCTAATTCACATTTCTTAAAACCAATTATTATAACATTTATTACCTTAGCTAAGAATGTTTTTTGAGGGGAATGGATTGCCACAAAGATGGCAGGGGTGGGGTAAGATCTTCAAGCGGTGGTTGTTCTTGAGTTGTTTATTAACTTTTATTACCCCCATAAAAGTTGTTATCAACTCTCTCTGCCATTTAAATTCTTCTTAAAGGGTATCCACTATTTCTCTCATCTATTTCATTTCTTTACATAGGTCCTCCTATTGTTTTTTCACTCAAAATATGATCAGGGTATCAATCTAAAACCCACACCTATGACATGACCATATTGTTCTGGCCTTTTAAAGGCCACCAATAGTTGGTGTTCATCCTATATAGGTGTTTCTTATTACTCTGACTATGTTGGATAGAAAATATAGGAAAATAAGTAATCATTGTTATATAATTATGATTTAAAGAATTTTTTATTATTCCATACTTGCACATGTTTCCCACACTTTTTCTGTGTTTTCATCTATTAGTATCCCATATTTATTTAAATGTGCCTCCTTCCATAGCACATGCCATGGGATGTAAGTGACTTTGGATTTTGAGTCATCAATTAGCATATAAAGAGTGGAACATAATTATTTTGTTGTTTAATGTGACATAAAATTATTACGGTATATTTAAAATACGTACCAATTTTTTTTCAAGTGAAGAATACCCCATCTTTTATTTATGGTATGTGTCCACTGGTTTTTTTTCCATTCATTATTTCAAGAACATAGTTTATATTTGATAAATAAAAAATTTTTAATCAATGTTATGAATCAACATATCATCAAAAAACTTATTACTAGCCTCAATGTACTTGAAAAGACACATCCACACAATGACCAGTAAATTCTTCCAACACTTCTTAGGTTATCAGGTGTGCATAGATAAGTGGTGGGAATATGTTTATTTTTTCTTCATAATATTTAAGATAATGTATCATTATAATTATCTGAAAGCCTCTCTGAATCCTTCTAGAAAGCATTAATACATATTTCTTTTGGGATTCATCTAGTATAAATGCAATCTGCAAGGGATGATGAAGATTAAGTCAATATTTCATTATTTTATGTTTTTAGTAAAATAATGAAATGATATCATAATGTTACTATAATATCTTCCCACATTAGTGTCTTAAGACCACCAAAAACATGGTTTCACGAATCTACAACAATCAACGTGCGTTGTTGAGTGAAAATTCCAATGTAACTACTGAACATGGCCTTATTGGGGTTAACATGCTATCCTACACATTCCATATGACCTCCTATTTGATGCCTTTTATTTTTTCCTTAATGATTTTTGTTAACACCATCAAACTATAGTTCTCCTATTTTTTCTAAATCATCGGTCCTTTATAACCTACCATTTCCTCAAATACAACATCATTAATATGTTCCTCTAGAGAGGTAGCATCGTCATGTGTAGATGGTCATTTTACCTCAGCACTGGGGGTGACAACAAGTTGAGAAACCAGTTCTTCCTCTAGATTGGGAGCACCGGTACATGCAGAAGGTTATTGTTCCTCTGCACTATGAGAAACAACAAGTTTAAGGACCAATTGTTTCTTAGGATTGAGAGCACTAGCATGTGAAAAAGTCCTTATCTATAGAAGTGGATTAACACTTAATTTAGAGTACATAAACACAACATATAATATATAATAACATTAGGTAAGATGATGTATATTAAAAAAATATAATCTGTTTATGGAACACTATGTTTTTAATGGCTAAAGGGATTTGACCCTTCTATCGACTATCCAACTCTCTTCATTATGGTCTCCTTTAACATAAAAAACACCATCTACGCTGGGAGTGCTACAAAATTATTGTGACGTATGAATGAAAGGGTTATCCTTAGTTGAATATTCAAATGGCCCTCCACTGGTTTTAGTCAATAACCGAATATTTGACCACTTTTGGTTTGTGGGATCTGGAACATAAAATACATGTACTGCCTATGATTCCATTATAAATGGTTCATCTGTGTAACCTTTCTTACTGAAATAAACTTTCATGAATCCCAATTCATCTATTTTAACAGCACTCCTGTTATCAACCCACTTTCATTGAAAAATCGACACATGGAATGTTGTATAATCTATCTCCCATATTTGTTTGATGATGCCAAAGTATGAAATATTTTTATAAATTTTATTTATGTCCTTAGTACTACAAATATGTGTCACTTCAGACACAAGTGTAAATCCACTATTTTTATTTGTACTTTCTTCATCATGACCATTTTTATAGAACATATAACCATTAATTACATAACCATTGTAAGATAATACATAAAGACTTGGCCCTCTGACTGGCCATCAAAGTCATCCAAAATTAGAATCAGGATTTTCATCTGGCTCATTAAAAATATGGTCCTGAAAATATCCTATAAACTATTGATTATATCCATCTTTCATCCCTTGATGGATTCAAATTCCTATGAATTTATTTGTGGGTTTCAACAGATGGGGAAACATCCAAACTATTATCCAAAACATAATGGTGGTCCTGATCCTCATCTGTAATATTTATTGTGATAATATATATTCCCAGAATTCCTTCACCAGCAAGACACCTAGTGTGATGATATTTTACTAGACCAATGATTTCCACATTTGAAAGGTATTTCGTATAGAATTCAATGGCTTCCTCAATAATATATCACTCCTAAATACAACCCTCTGGAGGACTTTGAATTTTGATATACCTATTCCAAATATTCATATATCATTCAATTAGTTACATCCATATATAATGTACTGGACCATATAGTCGAATATCTCACACCAATTGAACCAGCATATGAACCATCATGTCAAAAAAAATTGGCGGGCATAACATTTATAATTCATATAATATGATGGTAATTTCTCTTTCTATAGTTTGAAATTTTTTCAGGTCTATAACTTTATTGTATAAATCATTGAAGAAGAAATAGATCTTGATTAACTTATGATAGAAATTCTTGGGAAAAAATGTAACATAATGATTTAGAAATTATATCTTGAATCAAAACATGAAAATCGTGTGATTTTAGACCCTTTAACATTAAATCAGTCATTGAGATGATGATCTGGATATTCGATGAATACCCCTCTAGAACCTTTACATCATTCAAGAAGTTTTAAAATTGATATCACTCTTACCTGGAAAGAGTGTAAGTAGTTAAAGGTTGAAATGTTTTTTCCAACCTTCATGGGCACCAAATATTCTCATATTCCCTTTCCAAACATGTCCAACCTAGCCTTAATTCTATCCTTTTTTGCTGGGCACATTTAGCAACAAGATGATGACACTTTCACATACATTTTTTCATCATGAATTACATCAAAAAAATGTTTGACGTAAATAAAATTACAGTATGGTAATTCAAAAAAGATTGATATCTTTTTCCAACCAGTTTTTGTAGGGTTTTGTTGAAAATAGTTTACCAAAATTAGTGTCCACATATTTTACTTTCTCAAACATTTTTTCACATGTTAGGGGAGACAATGTTTTGTGTTATTTTTAACTTCCATCAAATTATGTCGTCCATGATCAGTACTTATTCCATTTGGGTAGAAATATATGATGTCTTGGAAAAAATGTTTTTAAGGAATTTTTCAACCTAATTTACTGTATACCTTGTTCACAAATGGTTCAACCATGAGTTCCTTTAATGATATATCCTTAATAATTTCCACAAGTGGGGAAATAATTTATCATCCCATACAATATGTCTCTCAACATGAAATCATCATTTTTGTAAGAATTGTACAATGTAACACCTGAATCCCATAATAAATTCAAATATTATATCATTGGATCCAAATAAGCATCAATATAATTACCCGCTTGTTTTGGTCCTAATATAAGCATAGATAACATGATGTATTTTCATTTCATTCATAACCATGGTGGTATGTTATAATCTACCAACATATCCAACCATTTATTGTGAGTGCTGCTTTGAAAACCAAAATGATTCACTTCATATATAGATAACACAAGACTAAGGTTTCTCAGCTCATTTCCAAATTTGGGATACTCAAAATAAATTCTCTTCCACTGACGAGAGTCTATCAGGTTACATAGTTTCCCATCTTTAATTCTTATATTATCATTCCAAGTCAATTTACATGTAGTCTCCTCACTTACATATTGGTGCCTAAACCTTAGAATGATTGTAAAGTACCATACAAATTTTAAAGGACAAGTTTCATCTATCTTGTATTGAGAAGTGACACACTTTTGGCATTCTCTGTGTGATTTTTTGTCCTTTCTAAATAATATATATTCATTTAGAAAACCATGTATTCTTTCAAATATCATACCCATAAATCATAACATTCATTTGGTGTCATCTGTTGGAATTGGGTGCTCATTATCTTTTGGGATCATGTCATTATAGACAAAATCTAGTTCTATAAAACCAGCTTCACTCCATCCATTACCTTATATCAAATTATACTACTTATATACAACTAACAATGCTATATATTTAGTGCAAACAACATAAAATAGTATCTTTGCACAACTCTTTAAATTCTCAAACAATTTTTGGAAATCACAAAGTTCATCTTCAACTATATTGTCCATTTCCTCAATATGATCTTCGTTAAAATTAACATATGTAATCACATCCGTGATAAAATATTTTTTATTTTCCACCCTTGTAATCATATCAGATGATTCATAAAACATAGTTTTATCCCATCCACTATCTACATTATCTTTTTCCTATTGTTTAATCCAACATTTATAACATTGATCTAATCTATGACAGATCAAGTGTTATTATAACTCCTATGGACAAATGAGTCTTGAATAACAAAAGTGAAAACATGAAAAAACCACATGAGAATGTTCATATGCATGATCTTTTGAAAACATGATGATTTATTCCCCTTCATCTTCATACTCATTTTTCAAACAATTTGAATCCATCCATTATTTATTCATTTATATCATATTTGATTTGGTAATATTAATATTTAAGAAAATAAATACACAAAATATTCCTTTCAAAAATGGGAAACTCAACATTTGAATGATAGTTATTATTTCAGTTTGTTTCCTGAGACTCACCCCATTATAATCTAACACCAAACCAGAAAGAATATGTAATTGGATAGGACTCATCTAATTTAAACTATGTAGGTGATGTTAGATACAAAGTAGGATTAATAGTTGTAAAGGGGTTAAATATTAATTCACTTTTTACGAGAGTGAGGTCTTGATGGATACCTAATGGGTCAGATAGAGTTAGTGACATTCCTATTCCATGGTGTTATTATCAACGCACTTGTCTTCCCTATAAAATCTAATGGTTTTACTAATTATATAAAAATATAAACATAAAATATTATGGAAAAACTACATTTCATATGTCCTTTGAAAAATATTTATAAAATCACACTTGAAATCCCATTAAAAAACAAACCATTTACAGAAATTATTCTTTAAATTAAGATACCCTTTTTAAAATAAACCAATCAATTCTGAGGACTTTTTCACAAAACCACAATTCATTTTTCCTAAATTAATCAAGGAAACATCATGAGCCAATAGTATTAATCATTTAAAATGAATGAAAACCTCTATATTTTACAATTTTTCATTTAAAACTTCTCACACCCATTGTTAAAATTAAACCAAGATTAAAAAATCTTTCAAAACATTCGTATCCCTTTAAGAAAGTCAATAGGGTGAGTTGAAAAACACTTGGAATGAAAACTAAGTAAATGGATAGTGTTAAAACATTTAAAATCTAGTTAAAACAAAAAAAGGTATGTTGAACACATATAATTTTTTAAGAAACATTTCAAAACACTTGAATCATTTTAAAAGATCCACCTAGACATTTTCACAAATAAATAAATCCCAAGAGAGGGACTTCATAAAAGATACAAAAAAAAAAATTAACAAACATTTCATAAATTATAAAGCTATAAAAGGTTTACACATGATAAAGAATATAAAGTTTAAAAAAATTATTTGCAAGAGAGGAACTTTATAGTAAATATCTTAAAATTAAAGAGAATGAATATTGTCTCTTTATGTCCTATGGTGACCTCTACATCCCATTATCATTATATCTTTAACAAGTTACTATATAACATCACTAGAAAAGTGTGACCCTTTTCATTTACATGTATCATAGAGAAATAAGTCTATATACGCCCCAATGTGTATTTGTATGATGTGAGAAAAGATCCTAGTATTATATCGTCAAATATTTTATACCATTTATATTTTAAGACAAACAAAAAAATTCTAGTTTTTGGGAAAATAATGAAAATAATTTTATTAGATTGGGTTGAGTAAATAAAACTAACAAAACATATGTTTTTATTTTAAAGAAAATATAATTTACCAATATACAACCATCAGATAAAATAATAATAAAATATCAAGCATCAACCATTTAGGGGTACCTACCAAAGGCCTATAAAGATAATCTAAGTTGAAAAATTAAGGGAATCATCACACTAGAATATTATTGCAATAAAAATGAAACACAATCAACTCACCATTAATGGCCTCATCAAGAAGGAAATTCCTATAGTGGGTGTGAGACCTAATATAGGGGAACTATAAATTTGTGACCATAATATTATAACTCATGTCTCTAGAATTCCCACATCTCTGCCTAAATATTCCCATGATGTTTTTCTAAAATCCCAACACTAATTATCGATGAAAAACATTTATAAAACTATCATGTAAACATGGTCTAACATCCATTTAAGAATCAAATTACAGATCAAAAACCACAATTAAACATGATAAAATTTGAAATATATAATAGAAAACCATACAAAGAAAACACTTTGATTCATCCCAAATCAATCATCAAAATGTTAATCAAAACCCAAACAAACATCCCACTTTCACAATAAGTTCCAACTCAAAATTATTTTATCTTATTTATCCATTGATAAAATTAAATTTTATCCAAACTACAAACAAGAATCACTCCATTATAATACCAATCATGATAATTTTCACCTAAAACAATAACTATAATGTTTATAATATATCAAACCACCTCATCCAAACATGTTCTGACATTTAGATCAATCCAAATTTAGAAATTTTAATTGTACCAAAGTGCTAGGCAAATATACATAGAAAATTATCAAAAATTTCATAGCATATTCCTAAAAAACAAATCAAACACTTCAAAAATAAAAAAACCATTGTCTCACACTAATAAACCAAACAAAACACATAATTCTTACATCCAAAAAGATGGAAAACACTAAAACTCTACAATTAATCTTTCACTATCTAAGCATTCTAAATCAAATAAGAACATACATTAGATTTGGAGGTCTGACAATAATATTTGGGTCTGGTGGTGACAGAGTCGAGGTAGGCACCGACGATTGAGTTAGGGTAGGCGACGATAATAGAGGTCGCACATGGGTTCACGGTGGAGGCAGGGTTCATGGAGGAGGTGGGTTCACAGTGAAGGAGGGGTTTTTGGAGGAGGTGGGTTCACAACGGAGGAGGGGTTCGTGGATGAGGTAGGGATTGAAAATAGAGGTGGGGTTCACGGTGGAGGTGGGTTCTTGGCAGAGGAGGGGTTCACGGCGGAGGTGGGGTTCGACGTTTGCAAAGGTGGGATTCGTAGTGGCGGAGTAGGGATTCTCAGCAACAGAGGAGGGGTCGGGGTAGTGGAGGGCTTAGTGGTAGAGGAGGGATTGATGATGGTAGAGGAGGGGTCGGCGATGGTAGAGGAGGGGTGGCCGACAGAAGAGGAGGGGTCAATGGAGGTGGTGGTTGACTTTTATGAGAGCTTGAGGCGTGCGATAGAAAATCAGACTATTAAGGTTCATTTATAAAATCGGGTAAAGCTTTTATCACCACTAGATAAAAAGTGATGATAAAGACATGCATTATATACTCTAAAATATAAAGCGTTGATAAAACATGAATTTATCTGTGCTTTTTAGTGCTGATAAAGATAGACCTTTATCAGTGCTAAAAAAGTGCTGATAAGAGGTGTCTTTATCAGCGCAAAAATTATAGTGCTGATAAAGACACAGTTTATCAGCACTATTTAGCGATGATGAAGGCTAATATTTTCCAGTGCTAAAAAAGCACTGATAAATCTATAATGCTAATAATTTATTTATTTTATTATATATATTTATAAAATTATATATATAAGAAATAAATATTTATTTATTTATAATTATAACAATAAATAAATAAATATATTATTTATATTTATAAATATAATAAATATATTTATATAATTATATATATTTTTAACATTATAAATATTATAAATAAATAAATATATATATAATTATAAAATTAAAATAAATATATTTATTATATTTATATTTATAATATATATATATATATAAATTATTATAAAATTATAAGAAATATATTAGTTATATATATTTATAAAATTATAACAATAATAAATATAGTTCTTATAATTTTATAATTATTTAAATATATATATATAATTAAAATTACAAATATAAATAAATAAATATTTATTATAATTTTTTGAATTATATATTTATATAAATACATATTTATTATATTTATAATCTTATAAATATATATAATTAATAATTATAAACATTTATAAGATTATAAATATAATTTTTTTAATAAATTAAAAATAAATATATATTTATATAAATATATAATTTAACAAATTATAATAATTATATTTTTTTAATAATGATAAAATTATCTGAGTTTTATTTTTTATGCTTATAATTTTATAAATATATATAACTAATATGTCTCTTATAATTTTATAATTATTTAAATATGTCTATATTTATTTAGAATTATAATTATAAATATTTGAATTTATTTGTAAATATTCGTATATATATATAAATATATTTATTTAATTATATATATATTTAACATTATAAATATATGAAATATAGTTAATATAATTTTATAATTATTAAATTATATATATATATATATATATATATATATATATATATATATATTTAAAATTGTAAGTGTAAATAAATAAATTTTTATTTATAAATAAATTTTTATAATAAATATATATGTATTTATAATTATAATTATAAATAAATAAATATATTTATTTCTTTATAGTTATAATTATAAAATATATATATATATATATAATTATAAAATTATAAAAAATATATTTATTATATTTTTAATTTTAAAAATATATATAATTAATATATTTATTATGATTTTAAAATTATTTAAATATATGTATATATATTTATAATTATAATTATAAACATTTGTATATATTTATAAATACAATTATTTAATTATATATATTTATATATATATCAAAATAATTATAAAATTAAAAAAAATATATTTATTATATTTATAATTTTATAAATATATATAATTAATATATTTATTACAATTTTATAATTATTTAAATATATATATTTGTTTAGAAGTATAATTATAAATATTTTTTATTTATGTATAAATATTGGTATATATTTATAAATATTTGTATATATTTATGTAATTATGTATATTTATAACTTTATAAATATAATAAATATAATAAATATAATTTTTATTATTTTATAATTATTTACATATATATTTTTATATAATTATTTATAATT